>VZRH01004061.1:9752-40995 GCA_013397555.1 Urocynchramus pylzowi
CCCACAGACCCCCAGCCCCCACCCCATCCCATCTCTAGTGCCCATCCCCAGTACCCGGCCCCCTGCCCCCCTCCCTGGCACCCAGGGCCCCCCATCCCCCAAGGCCTCTCTCCTCCCCCCACCCCCAGCACCCATTTGCCTGCCCCAGGGGCTCAGGGGGACACTCTGGCTCGGAGGGCCCCAAGGAGGAGAAGGGACCCCCCCAGGGACACACCAGGTGGGGACAGGGGTTGAAGTGACAGGGCCAGGGCCACCAATTCTGTGCCAAATCTCCATAAAACCTATTCCCTCCCTGTGCCAAGGAGAGGGGATTCCTGCTGCAGCAGGGTCCCTCTTGCTCCCACCCCACCTCACGGTGCCCACATTCCTTTCTGGGACAGCTCCAAGTGGGATTTATGGGATAATCACCTCCACCTTGCTCCAACACCCTCAGCCCACGTGTGTCTGCACGGTAATGAGGCTGCCACAGCTCCAATGACAACTTTAATCCGATAATATTTGCAAATAACAGACAAAACAGGGATGGGGCCTTGGCTCACACCTTGCACCTGTGTCCTCCACAGGACCCGGCGCTGCTGGAACCGCCACAGCCCTGGAATGCCCCACAGCATTCCTTCCCACAACAGGGTAAGCTCAAGGAAGAGACTTTTTTATATATAACATTAAAAAAATTAACAGCAACTTGAAAAGATGGAATTTCCAAGGAATATGTACACAAGCGAGTGCTTCAGGTTGGGAAGGAAAGCCTCCTGTGGCTTTGGCATGGAATTTGCCATGTCTATAGCTTGGGAAAGAATCCACGGGTTCAAACTGCCCCAAAATATCACTTCTTAGGAAATTTATAGCCCCTCAAATGCTGCTGCTTCGCCCCCAAACCCAGCAGGGACAAGGGAGGAAGGCGCTGGGCAAAGAGCAGCTGGAATTCTTTGCATAAAACATTGGAAATAAAACACTGGAAATCAAAATTAGTGGGGTTTTGGGGATGGAATTTGTGGCCCACATCCTCTTCTTGCAGGCCAAATTCCTGCAAACCTTGAAAAATAAAACTGATGTGATCTCTGCATTGTATTTTTCCCCAGAAACAAAGGAAAAGGTTGGAAAGGAAGAGGATCTCTAATAAAGAGATCCCTTGGCAGTGCCCAATGTGGATCAGTCTGGAAGCAGGATACTATTTCCTGCTAAATATTAATGGGGAGAAAAGTTTTCTGGGAGATGTTAAAAAAAAAAAAAATTAGTGCATTGCTGAAAAAAAAGGAGAGAGGAGTAGGAAAACCTCTTCCCATGGGAAACACGGCACCCACCTGCACCCCCTCGCCAGCTCTGACTGCCCTGAGCCAGGAACACTCCCAGCAGCGCCAGACTGGAGGAAAATGTTCTCCAGAGTCATTAAAATATCCCAGATTTCTAAAAAACCCACAGTTCCCAGAGCCCAGGTGGTTACTGGATTGTCCAAGGTGTGGAAGTGACAGCGGAAGGATGCAGAGAGGGGGCAGCTCCCAGCCCCTGGCAGGGCTTGGGAGGCAGATCCCAGCTTCCATTTTGGGTTAAGTAAATGAAGTTTTGTTGTCTGAGAGCGCTACACATTCCTCACGAAGTCACAATTCCTGCACTTCCATGCTGGACTGAAAGCGTAAGAGTGGCTCAAGGACAGGATTATCCTAAAGAGTTACTGCAGAATGATCAGGATGGTCTGGATCTACTGCATCACCACCCCTCTGCGGCCGGGCTGGGGCACACACGGGGCTACCCTCATCCCACACACACCAACTGCTGCTCAACTTCCCAACCTTCCTGTTCTTTATTAAATAAACCCGGGAACGTTGTCCTGAAGCAGGATGTCCTTCAGTGCAATCTGCTTTGACATAAGGCATTTGTTTTGTTTTTTGGGGAGCAAACGTCTCACGATGGATTTTTGCCTTCTGGAAGAGTCAAAAAGTACTGTATCCACCTGTTTTTATTCTTTTAATGCCCTACCATGTGACAAATCCTCTTCCCTTCTGGTCGCTCCTCTTGGAAAACCATCAGTGGCCAAGTAAACCAGTCCCTGGGAAGGAAAGACACCACCAGCAGATGGGGAGGGAAATGGGATGGGGGTGGGATTCATGTGAGGGGATACAAAGGGGGCGAAACACCTGGACTCACCTTTAAATCCCTCTTCAGGCATACAAACTGGGATGGAAAGGGAAGGAAGGCATTAGAAGTGGCTCTGAGGATTCCACAGCCGGGGACAAGGAAGGGTCACAATCCCCATTTTCCACCTTGCCAACCCCAGTCCTGGGCCACCAAGCCCAGCCCAGCCCTTCCCCACCTCTCTCACCTTGCATAACATCGTCCATGGCCGCGTAATCCGCGATGGGCTCGTCGGCCTGCAAAGGACACGGGAGCAGGGAATTAACCAGCACAGGGATCTGGGGGATCATGGCTCTGCTCAGGAGAGGAGCAGGGAATGGCCCTCCTGCCCAAACACTGGGAACTCCATGGGAGGACTCACTCCATAATTTAGTTGTGTTTTGGGGTTGGTATCCACAGAGCTCAGCAGCTAAATCAGCTACAAAGCACTCTTGGAAATAAAAAAAGGGGGGTTTTCTCCTCCAACACAAAGACAAAAAGGATTTACCTCTTCCAAAAAAATAATTAGGGTTTTCCTCGCTTAACACTAAAAAAAATAAGGCTTTTCCTCCTCCAAAACAAAGCAAAAGGATATTCCTCTTCCAATACAAAAAAAAATTAAGGATTTTCCTCCTCCAGAACAAAAAACCAAACCAAAAAACCCCTCAAACGCCCAAGGATATTCCTCCTTTGAAACAAAATAAGAATTTTTCTTCTCCAAAACAAAAAACAATAAGGATTTTCCTCCCCTAAGACAAAAAAAATTAAGGATTCTTCCCCTCCTCCAAGGAGCTCCCAGAGGAGCTGGCTCCATTTGTCCCCATTTCCACACACAAGCCCACTGGCTGCTCTTGGCTCCCTCTGATCCCGCAGCGTTCCCGACTCCCTCCCCCTGGTACCTTGAGCAGGATGACAGACTCAGGGATGACTCCCAGGCTGCCCAGCGTGGCTGTGTCATCACTCAGGATCTTCCCATCCAGGGACAGGTTCTGGTCGAAGGGGGCCACGGAGAAGGCGTGCATGATCTGGGGGCACACGGACACCTCATCCCGGGAGCTGTGGCACCTCCCATCCCAGCACCCATCCCCAGCTCCTGGGGGAGTCAGACCCTTCCCCTGAGCCCCCACACTCCTCATTTTGTGTTTTCTTCCTCGTTCCTGGCAGGAGAGCCGGCCTCACCTGGATTTTCAGCTCTTTCAGGGTCTGGTTAGCTGACACAAGCAGCGCTTTCTCCCCCCGGACCTTCCGGTGCCGTGTGCTTCTCCTGATTCCCTGTTTTTGGTAAGTGATGTAGCTCTGGTGGGAGAGCTTCTGGCGTTTCGTGCCACCATTGGCCTGGAGACGAGGCAAAAAATGAGGAGATGGAGTTGCTTGGGGATAAACACAACCTTCCCAGATCCCAGAGAGTGTTTTGGGCCAATTGGTCACGCAAGGGAAGGCAGGAAGCGATGGAAAACCCCTTGGAAAGCCAATTGAAGCATGCAAGTGTGGAGATGACCAAAGGATTTGCCTTCAAACCTCAGTTCCTAGTCCTAATGCCAGTGTGGGGCAGAATTCCACATGCACACAAATCCCTATCCATATTTAATCTCTCCAAACCCAGCACTGGTGTGGTTTGACCACTCAAATGGCAATTTGAGACACTTTTCCGCTGCCAGTGAGATGCAGATGAGGAGGGTGGTGATCCCATCATGCTGACTCAAGAGGATGATACAAAAATCAAGGAACCTGATGGGATTTTTCATCTCTACCTGGTTAAAATCGGGATCTTGCTCCCCCTCTGGCTTGTTTTCCTCCCTTTCCTCTTCAGCTTCCGAGCTGCTCACGTTCAGCTCTGGAGCCGCGTCCTTCATTACCTGGAGTCATAAAAATCATTCTCCGTAACCAACAGCATCCACACGGCCTGTCCCACCATGGCAAACAGCTCCTGGAGACCTCCAGGTGCCACCTCCATCCAAAGAGCCCAGGAATAACCCTGGGAGCTGCTCCATGAGCTCTGCAAAGGCTCCTCCACCCTCCCCAGCTGTGTGGAACCTCAGTGGGATTCAGCTCAGGAATCCTCCTCTGTGGAATTGCAGGTGCTTCCTGCCCTCCTTTCCAGCAAAGGAAATTCTCCCAAGTCCCTGACTGATTCCTTTCCCATCAGCTGGTTGATCCAAGGGTATTACAAAAGCCTCAACATGGAGAAAGTATTTTCTGTGAATTAAGACATTTATCTGCCCCTGCAGCAGCATGGCAGGGACATTACTTATGGGGCTGGAGGTTGTAAGTAAATTCAATTTAAATAATTTACACAAATACAAAAATAAAGAAGGTTGTTCAGGCCAGTGGAAGTCACTGCAGGCACAGATTTGCCTGGATGTAAACTCCCAGCGACGCTGTGGCTGGAACTGGGCTTTGCAGGAGCCCAGGAGATGTGGATGCCAAGAGCTCTCTTCTCCATCAATGTATTTACAATTAACGATGCAATTCCAGCCCCCAAACATTCCCCAGAGCCCTCTGAATTCCAGCAGTGCCATCCTACAATGATTTTATCTGGATGAGGCTTCCCTCTGCAGCACCATTCACCACAAGGAAGAACCAGGTGGTGCAGAGGAGGGAGGAAAAGGGGTGAGGGGCTGGGAAACACTCCCTGGTTTTGCAAAGCCCAGCAGGAAGGGCACAGTGGCTCCCAGTGCTGCTGACAGTGATCCTGGCCAGCATTCCTGCTGCTTCCCATCCTGCCGAGGCTGCCCTGTTACTGGGGCATCTCGTGGGCACGTTCTCACCCCCTCTCTCCAGCTCCAGCTGCTCCATAAAGAATAGCTCCCTGTTTTTCTGCCAGCCCCACGTGTGAGCACAGTCCTGTCCAGTGCCAGAAAAATACAACACCCAACCCTCTCGTGCACCAGAGCCAAGAGGGATTCAGGCTGGGGATTCAGGCTGAAAGCCCGTGGCTGAGGGCTCCAGACGGTGCTGCGTGATCCACATCTCACATCCAAGGCAGGAACCCATCCAGCCTCCAGCTCCCTGCAGTTCCCTGGGCTCCAGCGCCTCCCTGGGATTGGCAGGGAGGTGGAAATCAAGGAAAGGTCAGAAAAACCCGCCCCACACTCCAAAGGTGCAGAGATTGTCTTCAGCTGAGCTTGACCACCCTTGGCTCCCTTCTTCAGAGCCCTAAGGAGGGGGGTTTACCAGAACCAGCTTTGGGTACTTGGAAAAACAGTTCTGGAGCTGATCCTGACACTTAAGACCAGTAAAAACAAAATTCACAGCTTCAGGGGATACTGAGAATCATCTCCAAGTTCATTGTCTCACCAGCACTGAGGAGAAGAGCTCGTTTCTATCCAGGAATAAAAATTGAGCAAGAAGAAAGGAAATGACAAATATTGGAGGGGGAGGAGAGCAGGTAGAGCCTGGGAACACAGCTAAGACAGAGAAAACAGCTGGGAGCATCCCTGAAAACACAAAGGATTTGGTTTGCCAAAAGGAAGCCTCGAGGAGATGCAATTTTCAGAGCCAGAATGCCCCAATTTGCTGGTTTTGCCAAAGCTGCCTGGAGCTGCAGAGCTGGGGATTTCTGCCCTCACCACCACCACCACCACGGAGCAGCAGGATCCCCACCAGCCCTGGGGACATGGGAGCTGTGACAGCCCCCTCGGGGCATTCCTGGAGCCTGGCTGAGCAGGGATGGGGGAGAGTCCCTACCTTTTTGTTGTCCACCACTTTGTGGATGTAGATGGTGGCCTGGGTGTACTCGCGCAGGTCCCGCTGCTGCTGGCACAGGAGCCCTTCCCGGCACTCGGGGCACAGTTCTGGGCAAACACCAAGGGAAAAAACATTTCATTGCTCCAGCTCCTCAGAGGCCCCAGTGCAGGGCCCCTCAGTGCTAACCCAGAGCAAACCACAACAAATCCCACAGTGGTTTGGGTTGGAAGAGACCTTCAGGGTCTCATCCACTCCCTGCCATGGGCAGGGACACCTTCCACTATCCCAGATTGCTCCAGGCCTTGGACACTTCCAGGGAAGGGGCAGCCACAGCTTCTCTGGGCAACCTGTGCCAGGGCCTTACCATCCTCACAGCCAAGAATTTCTCTGCAATATCCCATCTAACACTGCCCTCTGGCAGTGGGAAGCCATTCCCTGTGTCCTCTCCCTTCAGACCCTTGTCCCACATCCCTCTGCAGCTCTCTTGGAGCCCCTTTAGGCCCTGGAAGGGGCTCTAAGTTCTCCCTGGAGCCTTCTCTTCTCCAGACTGAACACCCCCAGTGTTCTGTCACCCCCAGGCTTCTCCCAGCCTGGCTCCAAAGCAGAGGGGCTCCAGCCCTTGGAGCACCTCCGTGGGCTCCTCTGGATTTGCTCCAGTGGCTCCACATCCTTCCCATGCTTAAGACTCCAGAGCTGGACACAGCACTGCAGGGGGGACACCTGCCAAGCTCTGAGTTTCCCAGTGAGCCCCTTAGACTGAAGTGTCTAGCCCTGGGAGCCCTCCCAGGAGCAGAGGTCACTCACGGGGCTCGGAGGCGTAGCGGGCGCCCTCGGGGCCGGCCCCGGCTGCCTGTGTCCGGGTGATTTTGATGACGTGATCCACGACAAAGAGTTTTTGGATCCTCTCCCACTCACTGGGCCATATCAGAGCTATACTGTGCAAAGGAACAGGCAGGTGCTTTATGACATTGGAAAAGACAAGCCCCAAACTCCCAAGAAATCCCTCCCTTTTTGGCTTGTTGGTCTGTCAGTGAAAGAAAAATTGCAAAATCCATCCCAAAATCCAGCTACACGGGAGGGCCTGTACACCCAGATAACAGCAGCCTGTGATTAGTGACACTGCTGTGCTCCCGTCGTGCCGGAGGGAGGGATGGAGGAGGAAAAGAGTGGAAGATTTCCTACTTTTAGTGCTGCATCACTGCAGAAGCAAGGTTATGGAGCATGAAGTCCAGCCCTGCAGCCAGCACTCCAGGGGGGAAGGCTCAAGGAAAGCAAATTGTAAGGAAGCAGAACGTTTCTGCATCCTGGCCAAATCCAGAGTGGTTATTGTCAGGAACAAACCAAGCTGAAGGAAGCTCTATTTTCCTGACCCAGCATCCTTGGATAGTTTAAGTCTTGCCTTGCAGGAAGGCTGAAGTGGCTCTGAGGAAGCCTTGGTGTTAATTTTGAGAGAAAGGATTACTCCTCTTCTTGCTGTGGCTCAGCAGCAGGAGCAGTCCCTTGGGAATGTTCTCCCGAGGCTCCTGGCAAAAGGAAAGTGTGTGAAGGGAAGGAACTCACTGTTTGGAGTCTTCTTTGGTCATGGAAGCAAAGGTGAACATGAGTCCCCCATGGGGACAGAGCAGGACACTGTTTGCTATGGAGGACACGGGGCTGCAGCGCGTCGGCCTCCTGCAAAAGGGAAGAGGCTTGGAAAGCTGGATCAGGTTATCCCACCAAAACCCCCACAATTCTTCAGGAAGCCAGGAAGAAATCACAGGTGAGTATTTACACAAGGCATTCCAACAAGGAATAGTAACTACTAGTGATGAGGAAATCAGATCTGCGTTCCTCTGTGGTGCAGAATGACTCTGAGATTTCCATCTCCACCCCAAGTGGTGACCTGTGGGACACTGCTCCAGACAGATGAAGAAACTAATCAGGTTACCAGCTAATCTGACCATCTGGTTAACATACAGCAAACAAGGAAATGCAGTGTCTTACACTGTATTACAGTTCATACAAGTCCTGCAAAAATCAGTTTCATTGTTTCCATGAGCTCACTGTGCTGGGAGTCAGAAGCAAAATATTATCTACAGCCCCCAAAATAAGAGATAAAAAGCACCAAAACCCTCCAGCCAAGTTACCTGACAAATTTCCTCCATTCTTCTACAAAGAACTGTGAAACAATATACAGCTCATCCGTCTCCTGGGGGAAAAGAGGAGGGAAAAGGATCTTTTTAATGAACCCAACAATGACTGTTCGGTTTTTCGGCAGCGCTCGCTCCCTCCGAGACCTCAGTGCTGCTTTACCATGACAACTCCATCCAAGTGGGCTGCAAAAGCCAAGCAAAATAATTTGGGATCAGGTACTAAGCACTGCCATTGCTAATCTTGTGTTTATTACAAAGTTACTTGAGCTTTTGATCCAATTACTTTTCACTCCCAGCAGGAAGGGCATTTCCCTGGCGCAGCCAGGACTGCCCAGTGCTGTTCCTCTTGCTGGGTACTCAGCGTTCGAAGCCGGTGAATCCCTCACTCCCACAGGCGTGGGGGTGAGACCACCCCAACATCCCTCAATTGCTTCCAACATCAAAATCCACAAGTTTTTCCTTTTGGCAGCAGCAGGGATACAAAACCACAGCTGTGCACCAAATGAGACAGCGTTTTTGGGATAATCTATGGTTTTTTTGTCCCAGTCTTCCTTTAAATTGTTTGCTCCTGAACAAGAAACCACCCAGCCCCCAAGAGCTGGGTGACAAAATTAGTTCCATGCTCTCCTTTATCCTCACCCCTTTCCCAAAGACAGAATTAAGGGCTTGCTCCATCTTTCTGTAGGAAAACTCAGCACACCTGAGGAATATATATACACACAAACATATCTATACAGTTTTTAATTTCCCTTCATCTCTTGATTTCTGCTTGTTTTCCTCCCCAAAGCTCAACTTCTCTGGATCAGGAGAACTCCAAAGGCTTGAGGGGAAGATCCTCAACTCTCTTCTACAAGGCTCCCTTGGGAAATTAAAAGGGAAAGGAGGATAAAAAGGGAAAAAAGGATGTAACCTGCTGGTGGAGACCCTTCTATGTCTGACCCACAGTGATGAGCTTCAACTTTCTCCAGCTCCAAAAGCAAATCCAACTAGATACAACCTTAACCACCACTGGCAGGACCTGGAGCTCTCCAGCTCAGCATGAAAGGAAAACTCCTTTTAAACAATTTTGGGTCTCCTTGGTTCTGAGCCATGGATCTGTGTTGCCTCAGTTTTTACTCCCAGCTGGAGCAGCAAGGGATGGAGGCAGACACCTGCCAATGCACCTTGGCAGGATTGTACAGTCAGCCATCAATCAGCACCATGAGACTCCCAGGAGCCAAGGACTGGAGCCAACAGCTCGTTCTGGGCACCTCAAATCCCCAAGAATTCCTGGAGAAGCTGCTAGGAGAGGGTTTGCACAGCCACCACTGCTCTTTGGAGGGCTTCAGCATTTTGGGAGGCTCCCTGAGCTTTTGGGACACAGGATGATGCTGGAGCACACCTGAATTTTGCCCAAGCAGCAGCAAAAGGTAATGGTGAGGCCAACTTCAGGTGTGTTCCAGCATCCTCCTGCAGGGAAAGGCTGATGGTGAGCTGTGGGAAGTGGCTGTGCTGTTTCCTCCTTCCAGGGAGGGATACAACCATGACAGCAGCATTGTCACTGTTATGCCCCTGACTGTGGGCCAGCCACAGCTCCCTTGGCACACCAGCCATCCCCCTGGCTCTTCAGGGCTTTGTGCCAGCACAGCTCTTCCAGGGAAGTCTCACCTCAGCACAACACACCTGAGAGCTCTGCTGGCACGCACTGAGTGAATGGTTATGGAATGGTTTGGGATCTCCTTCCACTCCCCTGCCATGAGCAGGGACACCCTGCACTGTCCCAGGTGCTCCAAGCCCATCCAACCTGGCCCAGGGCATTCCAGGGATGGGGCAGCCACAGCTTCTCTGGGAGGGAGAGTGATTAAAGCCAACAAAAACTTCTCCCAAGCCTGGCTGCATTCCCTGATCCCCCTCCTTCCCTACCTGAGGCCAGCTGCCCAGGCAAGGCCTGCATTTGTCATGGAACAGGTTCTGGAGAGAAGTCTTCTGCTCACTGGCCATCATCTTATGCAGAGCTTCATTTTCCTCCCCTTCACGCTCCAAAATCTGCAGGAAACAGTTAATTACATCCCAGCTCCCATTCCCAGCTGCTACTAAAGGTGACTTTATTCTCCTCCATGGCACAGGGTTGTGTTAAAAAGGAAAACCAGAAATGCAACCAGTATTTACAGTCAATACAAGGGGAGTATTTGGCAAATACCTTGCACTGGGAACAGCACTCTTTGTTATTTGGGAATTCAGGGGCTTTTGGAAAATATTGCTTGAGTTTCTCCCAGGCTTCCTTGGAAACCACCCTCCGCTCATTTTCAGAGATGCACAGGTCACCTGCAGGGAGAGAATCAAGGAAAGGCTTTGATCACAACATGCTCAGGGATGTTTTGCAGCCCTTGATTGAAGAGATTACAAGGAACAAACGTGGGGAAGAAATCCACACATTTATCAGCCAACACCACGTCAGCAAAACCCAGTAAAGTCACCTTCAACTCCTTCTTTGCTTCTTTTAGACAGAGAATAGTAATAATAATATGACTTTAAATCATAAAAATGCCCTTTAGATTTCCAGGACCATGGCCTAAGCAGCTCATCAAACACAAGGACGGATGTGGGGAAAAGCCAGAGGGCCCAGGGCTACTGTCTTCTGATCCTGGCCATCCACAGCTACATCCTCATGATGACTGCATTTGCTGAGCCCCAGGATAACAACCCTGTGTCCCATGAAACCAGGTACCTCCCACATCCTTGAAAACCCCAAACTCCCACTGCAGAATCTCAACACAGTTTCATGTGCCCTATCCAAGCACCTGAAAATGTGGACAGGGCAGATTTTGTACCCTAAATCTGCTCTGGAGTATAATTGGATGCGAAGATACCAAGCAAGATTTACCAGTTATTCCCCAGAACACTTATTTATCCATCAGGATTATTTCTCATGATATCAGGATTATCTACCCTGATGCTCAGGCAGCTCCAAGACCCCAACAAGGATTTCCAGGAGCCATTTGTGCCTGTTGTCTCAGGGCTGGAAGCAGGAGGCACACAGGCACTGGGACACCACGTGCATAAGGACGACACGTGCTGGCCGGATAAACAAGGCTTGGAAAAACGGGAGAAGTCTCCAGAATCTGAGCAGCTGCCCACTCACAGGGCTGCTGATGGCCAAGGGGAAAACACAACCATGTCTCCCTCAGGGACAGCAGCTGGGAAGTCCCTGTGCAGGGAGGACAGGGGGAGCAGCCGTTGCGACACCGGGATGCGAACCGGATTTGGGAATATCCGCGCCTCGGCGGGACTGCACCAGCGAGAGGGAAGGAAAACAGCAACTGTGGTGTCCAAAGGGCACAATCCCTTATTATCTGCTTTTCTATAGCCTGGAGAGCTGCAGAGAGAGGAGAGGGAGAGAAACTCCTTCCTCCCCACCCTCCAGCAGCTCTTTAACATGACAAGCAGCTCCTCAGGCCCAAGGAGTCCCTCCAGCCGAGCCTGGAATTTGGCCAGCCCTGAAGAGGAAAAAATAGCAATGCTCCCCTCCTGCTTTTCCTCTAATAAACAAAGGTCAGACCTCCGTGCAGCACTTGGCCACTTGAGCTTCATCCAACAAGGCCAAATGGCTCCAGAGGCTGGCCCAGGATGCTGCCCAGAGCCAGCAAGGATGGGGAAAAAAAGGAGCTTGTACAAATAAGTGCCTTGACACCACATGATTAATGAAAACAGATAATTACAGTGAGTGAAAGAGGTGGAAAAATCAGCTCTGGGTGTGCAGGGCACAAGTGTTTTGCCATCTGGAAGATGAACCCAACCACTGCTGACCCTGCTTCCCATTCCCACCATCCAGGGACATGTTTTGGGCATGGACATCAAAGAAGGCTTAACTTGGTATCTGGAAAAAATTCCCAGGGATCAGGCAGCTACTGGGGAGAATTGCAGCAGGGATGCAAAGGGAGCTGCGAAGGGAACGCCCGGGTGGCATTCCTGGAGGCCAGCCAGCCCTCCCAGATCCAGCACAGCCTTTTCCAGAGCCTACCATGGAGGCAGGAACCTCCTCCACCACAAAATTAAGGCCGTAGGAACAAGACTACAGATTTGCTGATCCACTGCAGAGGGAGTTTTTCAAGGTGGAAAGCTTGTTTTCCATGAGTAATCAGAGGTTAACTCAAGACAACAAAACCTGCCCTGCCAGCAGCCCCTTATTTAGTATTATTTATTCTGCTATGACCCCAAGTCACAGATCAACCAGCAATTTAACACCATACATTTTCCAAAGGCCTATTGGCCTATTTTTTATCGTGTCTGGCTCCCTAAATGTTCCATCCCCACGCTCCATGCTTTTATTGAACAGCAGCAGCCTCGAGGCAATGGGAAATGCAGCGTTCAAGGCACTGAGTAACAGCTAAAATCGTGACAAAGTGCTTAAACACTCTGCTTGAAAATGAGATTTCTCCAGCCTTACTCCAGGTTCTTGACTAGCCCCGATGACAGGAGGTGCGTGGCTCATTTATGCCATTTTTCCTTCTGTTTGAGATAAGATGTAGCCTCCCCACAAACTGATGCCTACAAACAGGAGCTTAAGTAAAACGGGGTTTTATGGCTGGGAACACAAGCTTTATAAAGTGAGATTAACACAACAGGGTAGCCAAGGATGCAGCTAATGAGGCATCACTTTCAAAACAACTGATACAAGGTCAAAACCTTACGTAAACAAACACCAAAGCACAGCAGGTTGGGAAATCGATATCCAGGAGTGGTCCTGGCCCAGGTGCTGGCTGAGTGCTCCTGTTTTAATGCAAACCAGGATATTAAACAGATACTCTCAGCTCCCACCTGGACTGATTTACATCACCACTTCCTCTCTTATTGCTTTTAGAGCTTCCAAATGGCTGCAGAGCTTTGGTGCTGCCCATGAAAGGATGGGAAGCTCAGCATCTGACAGCTCTGCTTGGTCCTTACAGAGTCTGCCTGCAAGGAAAACTTTTGAGTGGAGGAAACACCAGGAAAATGAGAATTAAGCACACTTCGACAGTGACTCCTCAAGCTGGCCACAGTTGGAGCAAAGGCTACAAGGTTAATGTGTGCAGCAGTGGGCAACAACGGGGATATTCAGCTCCATCCCCCGGAGAGACTCACCATGTGGGCAAACGATGTCTTCATTAAAATTTAACTCCTCTTCCTCCTCCCTCTTCTCTTCATTTGATTCATCTAATTATAAAAAAAATAGTAATACAAGAGGATTGCACAGAATTCCTCTCCCAAGGAAAAAAAATCTTACAGGGTAAGGAGCACAGTCGCCTTTCAAATTACAGCAAACCCCCTCACCCAAGGGAAAATTTGGAAGGAAATTTGTTATTCTCCGATGTCTTGGCCTCTGGGCAGGCGGGATTACAGCCCCCAGGTCACGTAGGAGGGCTTTGAAGTGCATGGAGCACAAGCCAGGCCTTTGTGAGATTACAAAGGATGCATTTGTTAGGGCTGGAACACCGCAGGGGTTCCCTGCTCCCAGACATCTCCGAGTTTAACCTAAACACAAGCCTAGGTAAGAGCAAAAGGAGCAGAATTCCTGGCAAAATTCCTGATCTAAACCAGATGCTGCCTGACAAACTGAGGGGAAGCCTGCCAGGGGGCTGACAAGCCCTACATCAATCTCTAAATTAGTTAAAGTCAAGCGTTGGCCACTGAATGGAGCATCACCAAGACAATGACGTGTCAGCAAGAGCCTCTAACGAGCTGCCTAACGAGCAACTTGGCTTGTGAGTAATTCAAATGCACTACTGGGAGTTGCAACCTGTTGTGAATCAAAGTCACCCCCGAGGAAAGATGAGTGGTAACTCAGAAACACCCTTTTCTCCATGAGTACTCCTCTTTATCAGGGGGGTTGAGGTGCCCTCCAGCCTACCAGCCCAAGATCAATGCCCAGAGCCATCATTCCCGCTTTCATTCCAACCAGCTACTTACCCAGTTCAAAGAAGCTCAAGAAAATACGATTTTCAGATATTTAGAGAGCAGAAGGCAAATAAAACCTCCATCTATTCTCATGATATGGGCACAGAATGGAGTGCAATTCATGACTTTTGTTCCTAGGCTGTTTTCCCAGTGCTGCTGTATCAGCTGTGCTGTTTTATCCCTCAACCTTCACAATAAACATCATCATCATCCCTTCCCCAAGGTAATTTTCACGTTTCTTCCTTCCCTGTGCTCTCCCATTCAGAGAAAAGTGGATAAAAAGATCATGTGTCTGGGGTGGTAATTTCACACAGCTTTGTAAAACCACTTATCACCTCATCTCCCTCTCCAGCATGAAGATCACCCCGCAGTTTTCAAGCTCAGCAAAGAAAAAGCTCCTTAAATGAAGGCCTTTTTTGATTTGATTTATTATCCTTTCCTCCCTATTCATGCAAGGGGAACAAAACAGCTACAGAAACCCCTGATGTGTTTTTTGTTAGGAGGGATCAGGCAGAGCTAGTGGGTCTCTACAGCAGCAGAAATTAGGAGGAAATCAGGAGTAAATACCTTTGTTTTGTGCATTTCCATTCATTTTTCCATTACTGTGCTCTGCATCTTCATCTTGCTCATTTAACTGCTCCAGAGCCAGCTGACGCCAGCTCCTCAAGGATGCTTTTCCAACCCAAAATCCATCGTTCCTGCAGGGAAACAACAGCACTGGTACCCCAAAATCCCAGCTCCCTTCTTCAGAGCCCAAACAGGGAAATCTTTAGGAAAAAAAGCCGTTTAAGCAACTCTAAAAAGCATCTTTGACAGCATTTGGGACTTCCATACCCCTTGACTGTCATCTTCAGCAGGTTGGTCACGGTTTTGTAGTCCTCGTTCAGCTGGTTCTTCAGCCGCAGGATTCGACACCTTTCCACCACACAGTCCTTGCAAAGTGCTTTGACTGGGGTGGGGGGGGAAAGAAACACAGGTTTTTACACTATTAATTGCATAATTTATTGCACAGGTAGTTTCCTGCTGGTTTGAAGGCCCTCAGACAGGTGTGTACCAACCATCCTGCCTCAGGATGGGCGATTTCATGTGTAAATGAGGAAATCCTAGGGGCTACAGCCACATCAGGCCACGTTTGAAGCTTAAAGAAGCATAAAATACTTCAAATGAGCTGTGATCTGTTCCACTGCTTCACAGGTCTGCTCTCACAGCTCCTGGTATCCACAGCCTGCAGTCACAGGGAGCCAGGGCAGCCTAGCACCCAGCCACAGGAGGCAGGAAATGCCAGGAAAACAAACACCTGTATTGTGGCACTTGGCCAGTTCAACCCAGAAAAACCACCCTCCTGCAAGGCTGCCCTGGACCAAAGGAGTGGAAATCCTCTAGCTGGGTGTGTATTTAGATCTGCATCTTGGAGCAAGAGGAGAAGGGAAGCAGCATGTCCATCCATCCTTTTACCCATCCCTCCCTCCCTGCCAGCCATACTCAACCCACAACCCTTCAGGCAATCTTCCACTTGACTAATAAACCTTGCCCTGTTTTTCCCCACAAAGGCTGCCTGCGTCACAAGCAGTTTCTTCCCTACAAGCTCCCAGTAGGAGCTGAGCTAATTTGGTCTCAGTGGGAGTTACTGAGCGACTTCCTAAAAGGAATGAAACCTGGGGCTTGATGAGGGGATGTCCAAAGCCTGGAGGGGCCGGGCTGACCCTGAAAAGCAGAATGTGTGGTAGATGCTTCAACAGGAGCAGGCTAACAGGTAAATGCTTCCTCAGATGAGATGACAGACAGGAAGGGATATTTTTGGCCTGAATACTCCATGAAACCCAGCCCACACTGGAGCTGTGGGTGCTGCAGGCACAGAAAATAATTGTCAAGAGTTTGGAGTGTTGCATGTGCAAGTTTTATTTTCTAGAATCGCCTTCAAACCTTCCAAGTATTACGTTTCCTAAGCCAAGTGCCACATTTCCTCCACAGCAAGTCCTCTAGGAACAGCCCTTCCCTGAGCAGAGCCCAGGGCCAAAGCAGACCCTGCGATCACCCTAAATGGGTTTGGGAAATGGTAACAGAATTAAGTGATACTAACAAAATCCCCTGGAAATAAGGCAGCACTAAAGCCATGCACTGAAATAAAGTTATGATGATAAAGGATAGCTCAAAACAGGACTGGGACCAGAACAGGGCTCCAAACCACATGCCAGGAGGTGACTTGGAGAGGATGTTACCGTTGAGCCGGGGCCCTCCTCCGTATCGCCGGTAGAAGAAGTCGGCCACGTATTCCGATATCCTCTTCATCAGGGATATTTTATCAGGATGGAGTTTGCCGTGGGAGCACAGGCAGGCTGTGTTATCAATAGGTTTGGGAGGAGTGGACTCATCCAGCCACTTCTGCAGCCATTCCAGAGAGATGAAGTCGTAAGGGGAACCTGGGAGGGGAGAAACCACAAAGCAAAACAAGACCATACATGTCAGCTCCAACACCAGGGGGTATTTTATAATTACTCTTAAAAATTAACAGGCAATCACTGTTGATTAAATCTCTGAGGTACAAGTTTTCAAAGGTCTGATCCAGCTACTCCCACCCCACTCTGATCTCGGTGTCACAGATTTGGAAGACAGGAGCTACGTGAGACTAAGATGTGCAGATCATTTTGGATTCAGCAATCAATATGCAACAGCTCCAAGGAGGAATGGGAGTGATTTCAAATCTTTTGGGGATTACTGGAGAGCAGCCGAGGAAAGGGGAAGGTTTTCCTATCATCCATCAAGGGACTGATACAATATTTAAATCACAATCATACATTACAGGCTTTTCCTACAACAGAGAGAGTTCACTGGGGCAATTTGAAAATTAAAGGCAACAACAGCAGACAAAGTCAGTGTTCCTCCTGTCCTTTCAGCACACATATTTTCAGTGCCTCTTACAATTTTAGGTGAGATAATTCTAAAATTTACAGTGCAGATAGAAACTTGCTTAGATTTTTTGCTGAAGCAGTGCAGCAGGCTTGCCCTTGTTTGCTGAAAAGGAAATACAAAGCTGAGGTTCAGGAGCAGGTCAGTGCTTGTATAAGCAGGTTGGGGTGAAACCCCTGTATCTCAATACTGAGGCATAGTATCACTACACAACCCTTCAGTGGATGACTGAGAAATTAGGATGAAATTAGGAAGAATTCAAACCCATTCTGTGCTGCCACGTGGGGAAATGCACCCGTTGGTGACATTTTTAACTGAGCACAAATCCTTTATGTTTCCTAGGAGGGAACAACAGAGAAGCAAGAGGAAAATACAGAAGACAGGAAAACACTGTGTCTCCAGCTTGCACTGGAGCTCTGTGAAGCCTCTTTTCCTCCACAGCCTCAATCCACGGTGTTTTTATCTTACGCAATGCCCTCCGCAGCCGTGACCTCCAGAGAATTGCATCGCTGTCAGAACCGGTTTGCTAGTTTGGGATGAAACTGCCTCCCCCAGAAAGGAGGGTTTTCTGGGGCAGGCTCCACAAAGCTGGCAGAAAACGTGTCTGCACAGCTGCAGAGACAGCCCCAAGCTCCACAGAGATAGGACCTGGAGCAGTGCTGGAATGACGCTGCCTCCAGCTGTGCTGGAAATGCTGTGCCCACGATGTGCCAGCAGCAGGCAGAGGGTGCCTCAGGGCAAAGTTTCATGTCCTGTCATCTCTAAATTGGGGCAGAAGAGCTTCACCTGCACTTGTAAAAACCGTATTTTTTGAGATTTATTCCTCTGTCACATCAGAACTGCCGAGAGCAAACTCTTTTGTTCCTGCTGAGGAAAACCACACTGGAACTGTGCTGCTGCTCCTTTTCACGGGTGACTCAGGGCAGGTTCATCCCTCCAGCACAACTCTGATCTCACAGTGACATGAGTGCTGCTCAGGCTCGTGAGGAGCTGTGACATCTTCTTGCTCCAGAGTTAAGAAGCTGCATTCCCAAACTGGAGAGGCAGATGTTTACAGGAACAGGAGTTTGCTGTTGGGCTACTCCAATCTCATGGTGGACTCTGAGCATCCAATAATAAAAGCTGAACAGTGATTTCTCTTACAGCCCACACAATTAAACCCACTTTTAAGTCTTCAATTATAATTATCCTGCAGTTTTTAGGAAAGGCACATAGTGAAGACAAATTCCCTGGGCTAGATGGATAGAGCAAGTTTTGTGGGAGACGGGCGAGAAAAACAAGGTGGGAAATAAAATTCAGTGTGCTGAGGCAACAAGACACAAGGAGAAGGAGAAAAAGCTTAAACCCCTTCTCCCTACAAAACTGAGACACAGAGTAGTGAAGCACTGGCAGGGATGGACCCAGTAATTTTCTGCTGGAGGTCAGGCATTCTCTTAGCCTGTTACCTGCTGATGAATCGGGCTCACCAGCTCCCAAACCTGCTGTGAGCTGGCAATTTGGGAGCAGGCAGTTATTCCGCCTCGATGATCCTAACGAGCTGAGCTGCTCACCAGGCAGAAGAAAAGAGTCACAAAGCATGAGGCTGACGGATGGGGAAGGAGCAGGAGGGAATTAGCAATGCCAGAGGCCATGAGAATGAGCAAAGAAAGGAGAAAAATAGGTTAAGGCAGGAAAAGAAGCAAGGGAAAACAAATGTAAGCATGCATGAAGCTCTCCCCTTGCAGAGGGCTGCGGGAATGCCTTCCAGCAAGGCCACAGGAGTTGGGAGTTAGTCACAAATCATTCCTAAGCTTAACAGCTCTACTACAACAATACTCCACAATGTCTTACAGACCAGCTTCGGCGGGTAACCTTTGGTAGAGCTCCTTCACCTCCTCGTGCTTGATCTTGCCTCTGGCCACGCTCTGTTTGCGCATCTCGGCCATTTCGTTGCACCACTCCTCAAACTTGCAGTTATCCCGCTCTACCAGCTCCTGCAGAAAAGCTGGGAAAGAAAAAAAAACAAACCAGGAATTGAAGGGAAAATGCCAGCTATGTTAATTACCATGGGTTATCTGGGGACAACAAACCTAAAAATTCCCTCCCGCAGCCTTGCTGGGCGAGGTCTTTCCCCAAGCCAAGCATGTGGACGTTGCTCTCTCTGATACTGACGGTTGCAGATGATTAAATGCAAAGTTTTACACCCAAGAAAATAATTTACTTGGGGTTGGCTGCAATGTTAAGTGCAGCTCCTCTGTCCTTCCTCATCATTCCCGGGGGAAACAAAAGCTTTTCACCCTCTGGATACACCCGAAGGTGTATCCCTAGGTCACGACCTAGGATCCAGCATGTTGCAAACCCAAGGGCAAAGAGCCCTCAGGAGATGGGAGATTAGCCAGGGCAGATCAACAGTAAGGTGAAGGAAATGGGAATTTTTGCTGCCACTCATGGAAAAAACCCCAAACAACCCAAACCTCAGCAAGGAAAAAAGAAGATAAACCACTTCCCTCAGAGGGCTGGTGCGAGGGAGCAGCGGGGAAGCTCTGCTTATCTGAGGCCTTTTCCTATTTAGAATTATTCTGAAGACCTAAAATATCTGCAAAAAGGTTAATTCTTGACCAAAATATCCACCTTGGGAGAATATCCAGTATTACAAAATAACCAGCCTGACCTCCTTGAGATCAGAGCCAAGTTACGTCTCTCCACTGTCCCGGAAAAGCCGCTTTTTAACAGCATCAAAGCAAAATGCCTCAAATTTACAGTTCCATGAAACCTCCCCACAACCGCAGAGCTCGACTGCTGCCCTTCACTCCCTGTTCCCTGGCAGGATTCCACGGGAAACAAAGGCAACCGCGGGGCTGTGCAGGAATTTGGAGCTGGGTGGGGAGGTTTTTGTTGAGTTATTGTTTTGGGCAGAGGGGTAGGAGGAAAGGGAGAGCAAGAAAGCTCAGGAAACAGGCTGAAAATACAGATCCAGGCAGGAATTAGTGCTAATTCCTGAAGTTTTATGTCTTGGAGGGTGTGTTTTAAACAGGGGGGGCTTGGGAAAGGTTTGGGGTGTTATTAGGGGGGATTAAGGTGTATGATTTACCCCCTCTGCAGAGATCCAAAGGGACTTGCCACCTCTGCTGTCCCCACTCCACAGAAATTGAGGGAAGGGGGAGCACACCTCAGCACCAGGGGCCTAATTAGTATTTCTAATCAAGGAGCAGCTGAACAGGAAACATTAAACCCACAGGCAAAGCCCACAGGGAGCTCTGGCACCCCCATAATTCTGAAGCACAACACGAAGGCATTTGGCCCAAATTCCCAGTGGGGGCACGGAGCCTCTTTATTTTCATGTCATTTATTCCTGATGTGGCAGAGCTGAAGCAGTTGCAGAGGGAACCTGACATCTGTCAGGATTATTCACCTCCTCGTGCATTGCTGATGACATTTAACCACACTGCTCTCCTGCACCTTCGGAATCCAAGCAGGATCGCAGTGGTGAATCCCAGTGGGATGATCTCCTCCTAACCCCTTCCCAGCTTGACCAGTTGGGTAAGAAAGCAATGTCTGAGTGGGCACTGGGAGGGATCAGCAGTTTAATGTTAATTAAGTGCTGGGAAAAGCCAGGGGTTTCACTGGTCAGGACACCAAGGTGCCAGGCAGCACCTTTGGGGCTCATGGCAAACAGTCAAAAATCATGGAGTCCTGGAGTGGTTTGGGAGGGACCTTGAAGATCATTTTGTTTCACCCAGGGCCACCTTCCACTATCCCCATTTGCTTCAAGCCCCATCCAACCTGGCCTTGGACACTTCCAGGGATGGGGCCCTCTGTGCCAACACCACCCCACTCTCACAGCCAGGAATTCCTTCCCAATATCCTATCTGACCCTGCCATCTGGTAGTGGGAAGCCATTCCCTCTTGTCTTGGAACTCCATCTCTTGTCCCAGTTCCTTCTCCAGCTCTCTTGGAGACCCTTTAGGCACTGGAAGGGGGTCTAAGATCTTCCTGGGGCGTTCTCCAGCTCTCCCAGCCTGGAACCAGAGCAGAGGGGCTCCAGCAACTTCCTAGCCCTACACAAGGCTTCAAGCAAAATTCTGCCTCTTGGCCCACCTGGAGTGTTGCAGGATGAGCAGGATCTCCACCTGGCACCTGGACAGGTGGAGGGATGGATGAGCAGGACCCCAGGGACTCACCTGGACAATGAGGGATGGCCAAGCAGGATCCCAGGGACTCACCTGGACAGTGAGGGATGGCCAAGCAGGATCTCTGGGGACTCACCTGCACTGTGAGGGACGGCCAAGCAGGATCCCTGGGGACTCACCTGGACAATGAGGGATGGCCAAGCAGGATCCCAGGGACTCACCTGGACTGTGAGGGATGGCCAAGCAGGATCCCTGGGGACTCACCTGGACAATGAGGGATGGCCGAGCAGGATCTCTGGGGACTCACCTGGCACCTGGACTGTGAGGGACAGAAGAGCAGGACCCCAGGGACTCACCTGGCACCTGGACAGTGAGGGATTTCTCGCGGGCCTGCAGCCTGTACACCAGCATGTAGGCGTTGCGGGAGCAGTGCGTGCCCTTCCCGCACTTGGGCTTGCGGGTCTGGGATTTCGATGGCTCCGCTGTGGGAACAAAAGGCAAAACCTCAGCAACACACGAGCTCCTTCCCTGATCCTCCATTAACGGGATGAGCTTGCCACCCAGCCAGCTTCCCTGTGCCAGGCCTCTGTGCCAAGCACTGGGCTTGGCACGGCTCAAAATTGTATCCCAAAGAAAGCCCCAAATCTCTCCAGCCTTTCTGGGTAAATCAAAGGGACTAAATTTAGGAGCCTGTTCTGAACCTCCCTTCTCAAGAGCCTTTCTTCTCTCCCCAGTGGAACTTCTTTGAGCCAAAAGCCACTCTTGGAAAAACATCCTTTCTCCCTTTTGCTTCTTGTTCTGCTGTCCTGACTCCAAAGAAAAGAGTCAAATCCTCAGGGAAGAAAACCGTATTTACAGGTGATTGTGGATATGAAAAAAAACACAGCAAAGCTTTTAGGAAGCCAAGAGCCATGGAAAGGATTGTTTTTGAGCAGCTGCTGGGGGATGTAAAGTTGTGTTGCAAGAGCTGCTGTTTCCAGATGGATTCTCAGGCAAGGAAAACACTTATCCACAGCTGCAGCTTCAAAAATCAAATAGTTTTAAATAAAGAAAAAAATTAAAGGAACAGCATTCCATAAATCGAAATCTAAATGGACCATTGAATTATTAAGTTTCTTTTTCCCAAATTCTGAAAAAATTCATGAGCCTTTCCCCCCCACACCATTCAAGGGACTTCCCAGACTCCATTTATTTGCATTTTATCCAAGAATTTTCTAAATTGTTCCCATCTGCATGGCCAAGACCTCCCCCCCACAGACCTTCAATTTATGTTAGTGACCTTCTCCTGCTGCTACATGTATTTGTAACAAAGAAAGGCCTCAGTTTTGCCTGGAACAGGCAAATTACATCAAAACTTGATACAAATATTGAGCTCCCAGGCTTAAGAGGCTCCTAAACACACTTTACTTCTATTCTCCAAACAGCCTTGAATTGAAACATGAGAAATAAGAACATTTACTTGCAGTTAAGCATGAAACTTTAAAAAATTGAGGTCACAGCAGTTTACTTGCATCTCATTTGTAGCACTGGGTGAGTGGGGAGGGTAAAAACAAAGGCTGAGCTGCTCTCAGTGCTGCTCAGGGCTCAGTTTCCCCATGCACCACTAGATGTCCGGCCAGCTCCAGCCTGGGCCGGCAGCGAGCGGAGCCAAGGGCAATGGGACAGAGTTGCTGGCACAGGCAGAATCATGGAATCACTAGGGCTGGAAAAGCCCTCTAAGATGATCAAAGCCAACCATTAACCCAGCACTGCCATGTCCACCACCAACCCATGTCCCCCAAGTGCCACGTTCACACGCTTTTTGAACACCTCCAGGGATGGTGACTGTACCACTGCCCTGCACGGCCTCCTCCAATGCCTGACTACACCCTCCATGAAGGATTTTTCCCAATATCCAACCTAAATCTCCCCTGGCACAGCTTGAGGCCATTTCCCTTTGTCCTGTCCCTGTTCCCTGGGAGCAGAGCCTGACTCCCCTGGCTGTCCCCTCATGTCAGGGAGTTGTGCAGAGCCACAAGGTCCCCCTGAGCCTCCTTTTCTCTAGGCTAAGCCCCCCCCCCAGCTCCTTCAACTGCTCCTCAGAAGTTCTCCAGACTCTTTTCCTTGTGCTCCAGACCCTTCCCCAGCTCCACTGTCCATCTCTGGACACACCTCAAGAAGCATCATGCAGGTGAAAGCAAGGAAATGGGAGAAGGCTGATGCTCCATTACACCAAACCAAGGGAGCACATAAATCTGCAGGGCTTTTTTTCCTCTAAAGATGCCTTAAAGAAAAACAACATTCCATAAATTCTAACCACAGCAAAGCATCCTGGTGTGCGAGAATTCCTGGGAATGGATTGCTAGCACTGCAAGTGAATTTCTTAATAATTTCCCTGGTTTTCCTGCTGTGAGCACCTGCACTACAGAACATTGAGCCACTACAAAACCATTTCAGCTCCAAATGAGCTGCTCTTATTTATTGACTGCAGAGTAAGAAATCCACAGCCTCAGTAAGAAATCCAGCCTCAGCCCAAGCTTTCCAAGAAATCTAGTCCAGGAACAGAGTAATATGGGCAGCACACAACGACCAGTAAAACAGAAAAGCACCAAGGAAAAAGCTCAGAGTAAAAAGGCAGTTTTAGCTTCCAAGTTGTTATTTGGATCAAAATCTTTTTCACTGCCTCCAAGTAACACACCTCAGTGGAAATAGAACCATAATGTGTTAAGGAAACTGAAAGCATTCTCCTTATCTGTTCCAAGGAAGTGGCACTCGCCTGTTGCTCCCTGATAGGAACCCTCTGCCCGTGTTATCAGCGTCTTATCTGCCATGTGGCAGCCAGAAATACTAGAGCAGCTGATCATGAGGTGTAAACACTCACACAGGGCTGAAACGAAGCAAATCTGGCTGCAATCACCAGGATTGCTGTTTCCCACGTTCCCCCGAGCCGTGACAGCCCGTTCTGGGGAGGAGCAGGAGGCTGCATCTGGGGACGCCCGTGGTTGTGGTAGAAAGAGTTATTTTAAAAGGGCACTCACAACTGAAAGGTTTTACCTAGATCTTCCTCAATCCCAAGCTGCAGTTTCTTCCCCTCCATCTTCTCGATGTCCTCGTCGTTGAACTTGTACCACTCGCCCGTCTGCGGGTCCTTCACGTGGGCGATGTAGTGCCCGGAGTAGGCACTTACTCCACGGTGTATGAGCACAGCACTCAGCTCGTACACGTACACACCGTCTGCAAGGCAAGCAGAACTTACACACAGCTCTGTAGCCAACAGCACTCATCCTTCCTGTCCTAAAATCTCGTGTTTTCACCAGGCACCAAAGCCTGCACTTGAACTTGCAGCGCTTCAGGACATTGCTAAGAGGGTTGTGGCTTAATAACAAGGATGTTGCTTGAAATACAGGCTTCAAACTACTCTTGACAGAATTTTCAATCAAAAAGAGGATTCAGAGGAATCACAAAATCCCAAAATGGTTTGGGTTGGAAGGGATTTTAAAGCCCATCTTGCTCCACCTCTCTGCCATGGGCAGGGACATTTTCTACTATCCCAGGCTGCTCCAAGCCCTGTCCAGCCTGGCCTTGGACACTTCCAGGGATTCAGGGGCAGCCACAGCTTCTCTGGGCAGCCTGTGCATCATCATCCTCACAGGGAGGAATTTCCTCCTAAACAATTCTGTTTACAGAATACAGAGGAGATCTGCCAAGAGGGAATGGACAAATATAACAAAAATCTGCCCCAAACTCACTTTTTTGCTCCATGAAAGGCTCCATGTCCAGCAGCTCTGAGAAGCCGATGTAGGTGTTCAGCTTCTTCTTGTGGCCAGTTTGTCTGTGCAGAGGCAAAGCTGTGGCTCAGGGCACAGCAACAACAGCTCCCATCCCAAAACACCTCCCTTGAACCTCCCTGAGCACCCCTCGAGAGGCTCAGACACCTCAAATCAAAGCAGGAAGAGCAGGGTAGTGACTTCCCCACTCACCTGTCAAACACAAAGCGCATGAGCTGCAGGTTGAGGGTGCAGGGCAGGCTGAGCAGCCGGATCTTCCTCGTGGCGTTTTGCTTGCTCTGACAAGTCTCACAAAAGTAACGATTGTCCCCTTCTAATTTTTCCTCCTGAGTGTGGAGAGGCAGAGGGAAAGGTCTTGAGAACAGCACTGAAAAGTCAATTGAGCTACTCAACAGCTGGAGAATGAGAAGCACCGAAGTTATTTTAACTATTTAAATCTCTTCTCAGCACTTCCCAAGTTTTTTAGAATTAAAGACACACTAATGACTGCACTCTATAGCATGGCCATAGCAGGCTGCTCTCACTTTAAGGGAAATTTTAGACTGAATCAAGCCCCATTCCAAGTTCTCAGGTCTCTTGCTCTTTGCTTGACTGAGTTGGTTTATACCTAAGAAAATAATTAAATCACCCCTTTTATGAGTTCACATGGACCCAGTTAATGTTAAGCCACATTTTAGCCTGGAAACCACAACCCTCTGCTCAGCCACCCAAAATCACCCTGCAGGACTCACTCACTGCCTAAGCAGATCCAAGGGCAGGGTTAGGCCAGAGGAAAATTCCAACCTCCCTAAAAATGTCACAGGGTTGTTTTGTGTGAAGGAGGAGCAGACAAATGTCAAGTTCTCCAATTCAGGAATTTAATCTGTGCACCCAAACCAGTTTTTTTTCATAGCAGACCTTCCAGGCAGAGCAACTGGTTTGCTGAGTGCACCAGCAAGAAAGGAGGGTTCAGGTCAGTTCTGTCCTAAACAGTTTGAGTGGAATCCACACCTTAGATTGCCAGAGCTGAATTTCAAATCCAGGCACATTTTCAAGCTGAATTGAGGGCACTTGCAGCTGTTCCTGCAGCTATTCCCGGCGCTCCCTGGTACTTCTGAGAGCATTTTTCAGCAGGGAATGTCTCCTGTTGCTATGCAGATGAGCACTGACACAGAAAACACGGAAAGCAGCCGTTCTCCCAGTGCTATCCGTGACAAAGCAGGCAGAGGCTTTTCCCTAACTTTCCTGGCAAAGTATTTTAACTAAAAATGCAACTTTCAAGTGCTTTTTAAAGCCCTAACAGGAGCATGTGATATCACGGAGCCATTCCTTGCTCCATGCCTCAATCCTCATTTTTTGGGTCTGCAGAAAAAAACATTTTCACTTGGTGCATCTCCCTGAGCCAAGTCAATGGCTTCACTCTGACACCGACCTCAAAGGCTGTGAATTGGAGGAAGGAACTGAAATTCCTTGCTAAAAATAGCCAGACTCCAACCCCAACGAGCTCATACCTTGAGGAATTCTGTTATACAGTCTGTCAACTGCTTGTGTCCTTGGATGTTTAACTCCAGCTCGTAAAATTTAGACACCAGTTTAGATTCTCTGCCACACTGGTTGCAGCTGGGATGGGAAAGAAGACAAAAATATATCTGAGGACAGGTCAGGGCTCATGCATCAGGGCTCCCAAGTCTTTAGTAAAATATTCCTTGAATAAAACCAGGAGAAAAAGTGAAGTCAGGGCTAAGGAAATTCACACCTCCACACCATAAAAACTCCAGGAGAAGGTTTAAACAGCTTAACAGCACCTACCAGGACCTGTCATAACTTGCATGTACCATTTTGTATTATTTTTGAGGTGAAATTCACAGCTCTGAGAACACAGGAATGAAAATACAACACACCCAGGATGCTGTTTTTTGGCTGCAGAACCTGCCACTCCATTAACTCACTTGCAGGTTTAGTTGGTACATTCTCATTAAAGGAGTAAAAGCAGCTGGAGAACTGTCACAGCAACACCACACACACAGTAACAGGAAAGGAAAAGGTAACTATTTCCCAGAATGTGTTTCTGCTGCAGCTTAACTGCCTGCTCTGGTTGTTAGGAGGGATCTTCCCCTCCTAAATCCTTCTAAAAATTTAAATATTTACAGAAAGGGTCTTCCCAAAATTATTACTTACACCGTGACATAGGCATACTCTCCACAGAACTGCTTTTGCACAATGTTCCGGACGTCTGGGTTTTTCTGTTTGGACAAAGTATCTTCCAGCAGGGACATGAACAGCTTGGAAAACTCCTGGGCATCCTGAAAGAGAAAACCAAGTTCATTAACAATCCACCACAGCACAATCCCAACCCTGTCACTAATTCACTGCTAATTACCCCGAGCCCTCCACACAGGCTGCGCCGAGGCTCCGTGCACGGCATGGAAAATAAAGACCAGGCAGGAGAACTAAGGAAAACAGAGGAATTTGGCTAAAAGGAGCGTGAGGCCCTCAGTGTGGGAGCACAGCAGGAGCTGCCCTGGCTCCCTGCCAGCCCTGCTGGGGGCTTTGACTTCTGCCCTGCTCCTCCCAGGAATTCTGGAAGGGATAAAAACCCTCCTGTGGAGATTTCGAGCCCCTTGATCCTCCTTTTTGCAGCTGTCCCTGCTCAGATCAGAGGTGAGAAGAGAAATAAAAACACCCCAAAAATGAGAAGCTGCCCTATGGGTGATCCCAGCAATGCTCCAGAGCTTCCCCACACCCAGCTCAGGGCCTCTCTCTCCCGCCCTGGTTCTCCTCTTCCAAAAACAAACTGGTTTTGGCCTCTCTCAGCTGCCCTTTGGTTTCCCTGGTCAGCTTCCTTCCTCTCCTGACCCTCCCAATGAAACATTTGCCAGTGCTCCACTCTTGCTCCAAAACCTCCCATTACCTCTCCAAGTGCATTTCCAAGCCCTGCCCCTCTCCCAAGCTCTCTCCAGCTGCAGCCCCACAGGGCCCTACAGCACTCACCTCCCTCGTGCAGCCCTGGGATCTTGGCTGGCTCCTGGTGATCCACCTCCCCCTGAGGATCTCCTCACCCTTGGGAGGGCCCTCTCACCACCCAACTCCCCAGGAGGAGCAGCCCATGGAATACCTACAGAAGGACCCTCACTGCAGCTCTGGCTCCCACCTGGCCCCATCCCACAGCTCCTGGGCTTCACCCCACCTCTCCCTTGGCTCCTCCTGATCTGCTGCACTCATCACTTCCTAGCCTCATTCCATTGCTCCCTGGGCTCCTCCATGTATGCCTGTACTCATCCCATTGTTTCATGTCCTAATCCCATCACTCCCTGGGCTCCTCCTGATCTCCCTGTCTCCATCCCACTGCCCTGGGCTCCTCCTGATCTCCCTGTCTCCACCCCACTGCCCCTGGGCTCCTCCTGATCTCCCTGTCTCCACCCCACTGCCCCTGGGCTCCTCCTTATCTCTGCATCATCATCCCATTGTTCCATCTCCTGATCCCATCAGTCCCAGGGCTCCTCCTTGTCTCTCTGTTCTCTTCCCATCACTCCCTAGCCCCATCCCATTACTCTATGTTCTCAGTCCCTCACTCCCTGGTCTCCTCCTGATCTCCCTGTTCTCTTCCCATCACTCTTTAACCCCATCCCATCACTCCTTAGCCCCATCCCATCACTCCCTGGGCTTCTCCTATCTCCCTATCCTCATCCCATTCCTCCTTGGGTTCTTCCTGATCTCCCTCTCTCCATCCCATTGCTCCCTGTTCTCCTCCTGATCTCCCTGTCCCCATCACATCACTCCTTGGACTCCTCATCTCCCTGGCCTCATCCCATCACTCCCTGGGCTCTTCCCTGGGCACTCCTGACATCCTGGTCCCCTCCTGTTTCCCCCTGCACTCTGGTAGGGGGCTGCAGCCCCACCTCCCCCTTTATGTTTACACCCAGAAGCCAGACCCAGCTGGGAGGTGTCCAGTGACCACCCAAGGGTGACTCCCAGCTTCTGGAAGTGGCAGGAATCCCCTCCCACACACCTGCTGCTGCCCCGTGTCCAGCCCCAGCGCCTTGACAAAGCCCGAGGGGTCGATGTAGCGCCGCTTGCTGTTCTGCAGCAGAGCAAACAGGTACTGCAGGTGCTCACAGATGGTCTGGGGCTCATAGTCTGGGAAAAACACAAGGCACAGCAGGAATTCAGGGGGAGAAGAGATAGCTCCAAGTGTTTCACAACCACTAAAAGTGATGGGCTTGGAAGGTAGCTTGAGTTGTCAGGAAAACTGAAGTGGATCATGTAGGTGATGATAGCACATCCCAGCACGAGCCAAACAGAGAATAATTCAGGTTGGAAAAAACCCTTAGGATCATCAAGTACAACTGTAAATATTTGCATTCTGCAACTTTCAGATAGGAGGGTGGAGCCAGGCTCTGTTCCCAGGGAACAAGGGACAGGATGAGAAGAAATGACCTTGAGTTGCACCAGGAGAGGTCTAGGTAGGTTATTAGAGAAAATTCCTCCACAGAAAGGGTGGTCAGGCACTGGCACAGGCTGCTCAGGGCACTGGTGGAGTCCCCATCCCTAGAAGTGCTCAAAAACTATCTGGATGTGGCACCTGGGTTAATGGTGGGCTTGGCAGTGCTGAGGGAATGGTTGGACTGGTTGGGTAATCTTGGAGGAGTTTTCCAACCTTAGGGATTCCATCCTGCAGTGCCCAGCATGAGCTGTGAGCGTAGGGCTTACACAGCAGGCACCAACTACCCCAAAAAACAGCTTCTTATTTACCCCAAAAGGTGAAACACCATTTACAACCACCATGAAACAGCAGCAGAGCTGAGGTGACTGTGCTGACCCAGAGCCTCCCCGGGGAAAGCACCCAAGAGCAGAAAAAACTGGGAGCCTTAATCCTACCTGGGGCCCAAATTTCAGCCCTGCCAGAGGATAAGTGCAGCTCTGTGACAGCACAGACCAGCCCTGATGCACATGTTCCACCCCCACCACCACCACGAGGCTACTTTGGGAAGCAAGACCAAACCAAATCATCATTTCCAACCAGCTCAGATCACTCTGATCTAAGGCACCACCTGGATTAAGGTCGGTTCATTCCCAAAATCCAGACGATGGCTCCAAACTAACACTGCAGCGACAGCACCTACGGCTGCAGCTTCCCCCATGAATTCTCCTGATAAACCTAACCCCAAGGTGGGGTTTTAGGGAAGGGAACAAACCCCTCGGTGCCACACACCTGTGTCCTTGGGCACGCCGTCCCCGCAGGCGCTGGGGCACAGGTAGAGCGCCTGCCGCAGCTCCAGGTTCAGGAACCACATCTGCAGGAAGGTGTTGACGTAGCACGTGGCGCCGAGGTTCGTCAGGCCCACGAAGGCGTTCTGGGGGAAGCAGAGAAAGGGCCAGCTGAGCTCAGCTCCCCTGGCCCCCACCCAGCGTGGCCCTGGCCCCGGGGGCTGGGGGTACCTTCTTGCGGCGCTCGCAGTTGGGGTCGTCGATGTTGTGGAAGCTGTTCTCGTCGATCTCGCCCAGCCACGCGTGCTCCCCGATGCCCACCAGGCAGTTGGGGTTCCCCCGGCAGTTCCTCCTGGGGAGCCAGAGCCCAGCTGTCACCCCCATGTCCCCTGGGGGCTGGCAGGGTGACGGTGGGGGATATGGGGAAGCACACAGCGTTGAATGGGAGGAGATGTGGAACGCTCCCCCCCACCCCCAAAAACAGTGGTCATGGGTGAGGAAGGAGGGGGAGAACCAGAGGGGTTTTTAGGATCTCATGGGACCAAGAGGGTCTCCTATATCTGGGAAGCCAGCCAGGGACAGGGCCTGCCCCAGCTCCAGAATGAGTGGCATACATCCAGGCAAGGAGATGGGTCCCCTATAGCCCACAGAGATCCCCTATAAATGGGCAGCCAGGCAGAGAGAGGGGTCCCTACAACCCTGGGGTGGGACTAGTTCCTTACACCTGAGAAGCCAGGCAAGAAAAGAGGTTCCCTACAACCCCGATGTTATCCTAAAAATGGGGAGGGACAAGCAAAGAGAGGGGTTCCCTACAACCCCGGTGTTATCCTAAAAATGGGGAGGGACAAGCAAAGAGAGGGGCTCCCCACAACCCCATGGGGGCTCCCCTGTATCTGAAGAGCCCAGCAACAACTGGTCCCCCCAATACCAGGGTGTATCTGGTGAGCCAGGCTGGGAGGAGGGTCTCCCACTACCCCAGGGGAGCTCCCCTGCATCAGAGGAGCCAGAGAACGAGAGGGCTTCCTCACAGCCCGGGGAGGGTCTGCCCTGTGTCTGAGCAGAGAGGCACAGAGGCTCCCCAGCACCCAAGGGAGTCCCCTGTATCGGGGGAGCCACACAAGGGCACGGTGCGGAGGGCCCAGCCCCGGGGAACGGGAGTCCCCCAGAAGGGAACACGGGGGAGCCTCCACCGACCCCGCGGGACCTGGGGAGAGGCGGGGAACGCCCCGCGCCTCATGGCGGGAGGGAACACGGGGGTCGGAGGGGTTCGGTGCCCGGCCCGGCCCCGCGGTACCGGCAGGCGCCGCGCTGGCAGGGCTCCAGCCGGACGCGATAGGCCGCCTCGATGTGCTCCTGCGCCACCGCCTCGGGCGGCACCGTCTCGGTCCAGCGCCACGCCGCCTTCTCCAGCTGCAGCCGCGGCGCCATCGCT
>VZRH01004080.1:14639-93846 GCA_013397555.1 Urocynchramus pylzowi
TTTTTTTTTTTTTTTTTTTTTTTGGTAGGGGTGGAGCATCTGTAATTCAGTGGATATTTATTTGAATCTCATTGTGTTTGCCAGTTATTGTGAAAAACAGAAATGTACAACAGCGAGCATGAGGGCAGAATTCTTTATTAGCAGGTTAAGTCTTGTGCACATCTCTGGATAATCCTTCTCCTTGCTGACTTTGTGCAGAAGAAAACTAAGATAAGTGTGCTTTTAGTGGTATTAGTAGAAATATTTTGGAATGTAGATGAACAGTTGAAACTTATTCTGGTTTAGGACTATGTTTATTCTGCTTTGTCTTCTGTAACTAAACGATTCTGTAAGGTTTCCCTCTGCTCTTCTCTCTCCCCAACACTTTTCTCTTTTCCTCTGGGTATTTTCTGGGTAATTTATGTTTTTGGACATTTTACTTTTGAATTGGGATTACAGGTTTGGCAATACTCATTGAACATGTAATTAAAAGAAATCCTACAGGGACTAGGTTTTGTGTTTTGCCTTATGAAAACAGTCTAAAAAGATCACCAGTTATTGAAGCCAACTGTGAAGTAATCCTCTGAAACTGAAAGGTTACTTAAAAATATGTTTGTGTGATTAAGACTTTCAAATTGGTACATCCTACTAGTCACACGATAATGTTAACAGGAATCGGGATTCAAGGCCAAATTAGGTGGAGTTCTGAGCAACCTGGTCTGGTTGAATGTGTCCCTAGTCAGAGAAGGGGAGCTGACTCTTAAAGGTCCCTTGCAACCCAAACGATTCAAAAATTTGTCGGTGGATTTTCATGCTCCTCTGCATCTCAGCTGTTTTTATTTACAGAATAACACCTTTGAGTATCACTTTGAAGTTATGGTAGCAGATGCATTCTTTTCTGCTGGGTAACTTTCGGAGTAGACCATGGCATGAGAAGGTCAGGTATAACCAGGGGTTGACACATTTTAATACTTGGTACCTTTTCCCCTGCTATTTGAATATCACTCCTTCAAAATATTGGCTGAGTATTCTTTCTCTGTAAACAAGAGCATAGAGAGAACTTTATAATGCTCTTCCTTTTGTATGTAAAAGCATAAATAAAAATGTGCATTCAGACAAAATGTACTTGAATTTTAATTAAATTCAAAGGTCTGTTTTTCCCTAATAGTACTTCTTGTTAATGAGATAGATGAGTCTGCTTGGAGTCACAAATCTGTTTAGGAGCAGTGGGAAGTTTCAGACATAAAAGTAGCTCATTCTCAGTACTCAGCAGGTTACTGTACTTGTTTTTAACAACAGCTTTTCTAGAAAATTCTTCACAAAGATATGAAGAAGTAGAAAAAGCAGCATTGTTGGAACATATGGTAAAAGGGTAATATACATCCTTATCTTATTTCATAATCAAACCTTCAGTATTTGTCTTCCTGTAATTTCAGTAGCTCATCACAAGAGCCGTCATGGATCTTGCACACCTTTGGAATTCTGTGGTTTTTGCTGATCTGTTCTTCAAAAATATAAACATAAATTAATGTCCTTCTAATGTGAGGGTCATCCTCAGGGAAGAATGCTTCATGTATGATCTTAAGTTTGAATATCTGTCTAAAAAGCTTTGATTAAGCTGCATGAGTAGTTTTTAGATTTGTCCCTTCAGGTAATTTTCAGCTTCAAGTAGCATTACACCAACATGGGTTAGATTCACATTGTCCAAGGTATTCTTTCTGACTGTAGGAAAGAAGAGAAGTGAGCAGCCAGGCTGGAAGGTGGTAGGGTTATTGCTCTCTTACACATGCATGTGTTTTTGTTTACCTGTGGAGAAGAGTTTGAGCCTCAATTAGGGTATCACCACTTTCAACGAAACTTCATTTTTAAAGAGTAGTCATTTCAGGAAATGAAGACTGAAAAGCAAATAGAAGTAGAGGAATGAGGGCCAGAGAAGTACTTGAATGGCAGAATTATAAGCAAACCTTTGATGCTTTCCCTGGTGGTCTATCTGCTGTACAGAAACACACAGTGCATAGGAAGCAACAAGGAATACAAAGTCTGGGTGGCATCTGGGTGCCTCTTTAGGGACACAGAAATGTGGTACAGGATGGCTCACACCATGCAGACTCTTTTGGAAGTACCAGCTGCTAAGATGTAAGAAAGGCTGGTGCTCCAATGGTGGCTTGGATTTACAGATCCAGATTTGCTTTGGAAGGAGTAATAAGCTGGTCAAGATCAAATGAGAGTCCAACATGAATGCCTCTCAGTGAACGTCTGCTACTGACTGAGTGGGAGAAGAAAGGAATTATCTGAAACCTTCTTTAGAGGATGGGAGGAAGCTTGATTAAAAACATTGTTTCTTGTGAGCAACTTTGACCTGTCAACATCTGCTGGAGGTTGTAACATGGTGTGGCACATGTCAAGGAGATTTTTGGGATGTGTTGAGGGTCTGTTTTAATGCAAGTGCTGCCCTATCAGTCACAGAAGGGTGTGCTACCCTAAGTACAGAGGAGCTGGTAAAGTGTGGGAAGGTCAGTTGTAGCTTCAGCTGCAGACCTGTAAGGTGGTGGTGAGGAAGGTAAATAGCAAGATTAGAACCCTGGAGTTCAGAGTTCAGCAATACCTTGGTGGCTAGACTGGTGAGATACTGATCAGGCAGACTAAAGTAGCTGGAAAACAAGCTTGACTGCTGGACCTAAAGGCTTAGGGTCAGTGTGAAGTCCAGCTGATCACCAGTTGCTGTAAGGTCCATAGGGCTCAGCACTGGAGCCAGGACTTCTTAGCTCCTTCATAACAACCTGATTATGGTTCTATTGCATGCAATCTCAGTAATTGAGTAATCTCATGCAATGCTCAGTGTTGCTCTTTTGGAGGGAAGTGGTTGATTGGAGTGCAGGGTTGCTCTTCAGAGTGCTCTCAACAGGCTGAAAAAATGGGCTTGGAGAAACCTTGCCTTCAGCAAAGGCAAATGCAAATTTCTGCAGTTAGGATGGAACAACTGCATGTAGCACTACACAGTGAGGGCTGTCTAGAAAAGCAGCTTTGCAGAACAGCAAGGTGGAAAGGGAGCAAAAGAGCTGAGGGCTGGATTGATTAAGTATAGAGAATAGAAGACTGAAGGGGAAGTTTGAGACACAACTCTAATTGTTGTCTTCAGTTGACTAAAAGGAACTTAGAGAAAATTTGGGCTCAAGAATAGATGGTCCAGCACCTTGTCCATCTGAGTCTTAGATGTGCCCAATACTGGGGAATTCACCAGTTCCCTGGGAAGGTTATTCCAGTGGCTGATTGTTCTCAATGTAAAAAACTTTATTCCTGTGTCCAACCAGAATCTCCCCAGGAGTGACATGTTCCCGTTACTCCTTGTCTTTTACACGTGACTCCTTATAAAAAGGGGGTCTCCCTCTTCTTTGTAGCCAGCCTTTAAATACTGGAACATGGTGATAACGCCTCCCCTAAGACTTCTTTTCTCAAGATGAACAAATCCTGTTGTTTCAGCCTTTCCCTTCATGGCAGGCTTCCCAGACATCTGATCACCTTTGTGGCCCTTCTATTGGCCCTCTTCAGCCTGCCTGTGTCTGTTTCTTATAGTGGGGACCAAAACTGAGCACAGTATTCCAGGTGTGGCCTGACAAGTGCTGAAGTGCTCTACACAGACACTTTATTCTTGTAGTTCTTAATACTATGTCAACACCTATAAATTTAGCATATCCAAAGAAAGCCAAAACCAAGTAGTGACAGCAAAGGCATGGATAAAATTTAGGACTGACAATCTTGCAGATACACAATTCCTTTTAAAAAATGAAATCTGTTAAAGAAATTGAGAACATCACATTTGTTAATCAGCATTGTGTTGTCACTCTCCATATTTATTATGAAACACATTTTCATAACCATGAAATAAATGAGTAAATTAATAAATAAAAACCCCCTTGGATTTAGATTAGTAATCAAAGCAATTCAGCCAGCAGATCCATACCAGATGTCAGCAGATTTTTATTTCAAACCATGAATGAAGAGTCTTGAAATTTTTTTTACTTTTTAGATACTCTGGGTGAATATTTCTGCTTTTACTGCTGCTTCTTCTTTTGCCAGGAATCTGATTCAATATTATAAAAGTGGTGAAAAGAATACTAAGAATTTCCATTTCTCTTGTGCTAATATATTACCATGTACTAGAAGTGGGCACAGCCAGGGCTAATGTTGAAAATGAGTTAAAGGACAGTGCTGTCAGCCGTTATTTCTCATTCCTGCATTGCTTAAAGACTTACAATTTTCTGATGTTGGATAACAGGCACCTGAAAGTTAAGATGATACCGTCTCCTAGCAGAAATTCTATTTCAGAAGAAGGATTCTCAGGAAGTGTCTGCATTTTTGAAGATTTTCGAGATGTTGCATCGTATGTCTGTATGTCCAAAGATGATCATCTCCTTCCTTCATCTGCTACTTGGGTAGGTTTGAAAATAGAAAAAGGTAGAGACTTTACTTTCACTGTTGCCTGTGCTGAGATATACTCAACACTCTACTTCTAGGTAAATTTGCTTCTGTAAGTCTCACTAGTTAATAGATTTGGGACAATAACACAGCTACAGTTAATTTTCCTGGGGAGGTAGTGATTCCTGTTCTATCTCAAAGCACTTTAGGCATATGGAAGGCTCTGAGGTCAAAACCTACAGGTCTTGTGCCAAAGTGTGCAACTCAGCAAGCATGCATTGTGTGTTTTAGCTCTAGTGATCAGAGATGCTCATCTGTAAAGGGGGGGAGCCTGCTGCCTGTGAGGTGCTGACTGCACCGTTAATGCTACTGAGGGCTTCAAGGTCTTAGTGCCTGCCTGTGAATGAAGATAACTGGTTCAGTGGAGGGTGAGAATGGATGATAACAATGCAAGTCCAGTGGCATTTACATGATGTTGAGTTTATCTCCTTTTTACGTGAACTAACCAGGTGAATTTAGGGAGTTTTTTCCCCCTACCATTGTTTGGTGTGCTTGCACATTGCTCAGTCTCATTAGCTGTTGTCTTTGACAGCCCTGAAGAGATTGATGTGGTATCTTTTCGAAAGGTTGTGCCAGAGGCTTTTCCAGCCTGCTTTGTACTTCCCTCAAAGTGCTGCAGGGGTCTTGGCTGCCAGGTTTCTGGTAGAAGGGTTTTTTCAAGCAGATGAAGCCACTCTTGAGGGATAATGGACCAAAAGAGAGGGAGCAGTTACAGAAGAGATTTGTAAAGATAGTTATTAAATGCTAATAGTTCCTTCTGAGTCATTGTAGAGAGTTGTACCACTGATTATTTGATACAGAAGTCCACTATATTGCAACAAATTGGAAAACTGTTTTTCTAAATGAAAAATACTAGGATTGTTCAGCCATTACTAAATGCTAAAACTTTAAGTAGATCTTTACAACTCACAGTAGGTCTTTGTGGAAAATATTTGAAATGCCATGGAAGGGAGATTTATAGCACTTTGACAAAATTTGAATATACAGTTGATGTGGGTGAAGGTGGTTGAGAGTGGTGTCTCTCAAAGTATGTAAGTTTTTCACTTTTTTTTTTGCATTTTACTATTTAGATTTAAGAAAATATTAATTCCAGACATGGTTTCACTCAAATGTCCTATCTGCTTTTGAACTTGCAAAAAATTCACTTTTCAAATTGCTTGCTGAAGGCCAGATATGACCTTGATGCATTCACAAAGATCCAGACTCCTGTTTTACTGACATAGAACACTAAGGCATTGCTTTCTAGGGAGCACATCTTCACTCTGCCCTAGCTGACAGAACTGGTCTTGGAGTCACTAATGATGAATAATATTTTTAAGGTGTTGCCTTATGTACCTTGCTTGGCTTAATAATAAACAATCTCACTTCTCAAATGTGTTTTAGAGGACAAGAGTGAAAGAATTTTCATTTGATTTGAGTTTTTCTCACCTTCTCTCCCCAGATCTGTATGAATTGGGACCTGAATCTGTACTGGGGAATTACTTAAGTGCCCACTTGTAAGTACTTGCTGATGTGCTTCCTACCTTGACATCCTTTTGGCCTGCAGCTGGAATATCAAATGATAGACAAGGAAAATTTTGTTTGTAAACCGGATACATCAGACTTGTATAAACTTTAATTGGGATTAGTGTTTCTTGGTTGGAATACAGACATGCTAATTATATTCAAGCAGCACTGAAAATGCACATACAATACTGTAACCAAACAGGAATATACCCACTAATATGGACTTCCCAAGTCTGTTAGATTGTTGTTTTCAGTCAGTTTCTCTTAACTCATTAGTAATTCCAACTATGTTGCTAATTATATTTCATCATAAGCTTTGTGTTTTGAGAGCAGATTTGTGGTAAAAAGAGAACTTCTCTGAGAACTTCTCTGCTTATAGGGAAAACTTTTCCTGCTGGGTTTTATTTGCTTTTCTGTTTATCTCTTCTGGTTCTTGACATACACTTTTAAGAAGATATAAATCAGCATTTCTGCTTCCAGAAAGACTCGGTGAATGCTTTTGTCATTCTGCATGCTTCTGAGCAGCCACCTGCATTAATATTGAGGGTGCACTGGCTTGTGCATGAATTCAAGTTGATTAGTCAAGTAGAGAGTGCAGTTCTTGGCTTTATTCAGAAAATGGACTTTTTTATGAAGGGCAAGGTATTTTGAAGTGGCAGCCAATATATGGATAATATTTTGTATGTTTGTACATTTACACACCATCATTTACAGGCTGGTTGCAGCCCTCCCAACTCAAAATTGTAATATCTTGTTGTGTTAGACATGAAGCCTCTTCTGAAAAACTTTGCAGTGAATTATATTGAGTAATAAAATTTAGGTTTTGTGATACTGTGCAAAGCTAATCTTGAAAACATAAATTAGCTAAACATTAAGTTTTCAACAGTTTTTTAACAAGAGCTTTTTTCAGTTGAATGGTTTGTTAAATTTTGCAGCACTCCTGAAATAAAAACATCCACTGCATTTTCTCAATTCATTATGGAAATTGGGTAAAACTTGATGTTATATTCAAAAGAAAAATATAGAAGCAAAAGCTCACCCCAAGCAGTGGTTTGACAGAAACCAAACATTTTGAAAACAATTTAGTGTTACGGGAAGAGAAATTATGCTCAACACAGTTCCTTTTGCCATGTTGACTGGCATCTGATCTGTGGGGAGCAATTTGCCTGTCCTGCCAAGGAGAGAAGAAGTATGGTAATGCACTGGCAGCTGTTAGCAGCAGCTACCATAGGGATATGGAGAGAACACACAGCTTTTGTACAAGCAGAATTATGTAAAGGCTCCATTCCTCTTAGTTAAAGATCTTATCTTTTTCTGTCTCACAGTGCTAAGAATCAGAAGGCAGAGATAGGGATATTCTGCTGTTGTTTTGTTGATATCTCCTGTTTCTGAGTCTAGGTGGTTATTGCAAGCACAGCTGAACAGCAAGCTAGCTGACATTTAAGTAGAGCAGATATTCACCATTGGTTTTCCTTCTGTGTTGCTGCTAAATGGAAGTGTTGCTTGACTTCATTGTTTGGGGGAAAGGATTTAAAATACGAGTTCATATCATTCATGTCTTTGACCGCATGTTTTTGAACTTGAAATTGAATTGATGTCTTTCAGTAACTTTTATCTCTCTGACTTGTATTTGAGCACTGTGTGTCCACAATGATGAGAAGGTGATTAAGCCATTGGCATGCAGAGCCCATCTCTGTGCATTTAGCAGAGCTCAGATTTGATTCTGCTGCCACTGGCATTATTGTGTCATTTTTTCTTTTTCTTTCCTCTCTTCCTCATCGTTCCTCTGTGGCCTGCCATGGCTCAGGTGCTACTGGTTGCTGTTAGTGTCCAGGATTTATGAGCCATCTTTCATAGCGGATCTCGCGTTCCTGGCAAGAACTAGATGGATGAAGCGTCCTGGATCATCACTCAGTGCTGGTCTGGCCACGAAGAGCATGTGGTTGCATTGTAGGGCCTCATTATTTCTCAGGAAGTCCATTCACTAGCAAAGAAATACTGAGGAAACACTATAAAAAAAGTTAAAATATTAACAGTGGTGATTTTTCAGTTAAACTTCAGAGAAAGTATGACAGTATGCTCCCACCCATACAAAAAAAAGTACCCTCAAGATAAATCCAGTGTTGGAGTAGAGGATGAATTTTTATTGACTCCACTTTGAATTGTTGCCTATGTATGCCTGGCTAATCCTGGGGATTACCTGAGCAATGACAAAGAGAGCTCAACACAAAACAGCAGTGTGCAGTTCCTTAAAATGATGTTTTTATCATGTGTTTTAACCTACATTAAACTCTTGAATCATTCCACATTGTAACAAAGAATATTCTTCTGTATATTTAGTTGTGTGTTTGCATATGTTCTTAATTTTTTTTGTGACACACAATAGACAATTTTCTGAGTATTTTGTGTAATGGCAGTGCAGAATGTTATGACTTTATCTACTTGGCAAAATGTCTTGCTGAGATATAAATAGATTTCTAATGGCTGTCAGGCTCTCTGCCCAAGAAATTTTCTTGTAGATATCTCATTACAGAAATAACATCATCAATAAAATAGCTGAAATATTTTGAAAACGCGGGAATATTTTTTTACATCAGTAACTGCAAGGAAAATACCTACCATATGCATAATTTGAGGCTGATTTGAAAACTGTAATTTATCATAATTATCTGCGTATTATAATGGCAAAACACGCTTAATTGCTTTTGACTGGACTGGTATTATGATGAGAAGGAAAGTTAACAGCAGATGGCCCTACTGTCAAAACTGTAGTCTCTTAACCCAAAATGAAGTAGCAGACTGAACATAACATGTTTCTGGCTTGTTTTTCTGACTTTCATCAGTAAGTATGAACTAGCATTTGGTGGGGTTGCAAATGTTTACAGACCAATAGAAATTATCTTAGCTGGTGACAAAAATAGCAATGAATACTTGACTAGATAGGATTCCTCATCGCAGTATGACTTAGATTTTCTAAAACACATAAAGTTGTTTAAAATATTAAACTGGTCTGCAAAACAAATTCTTTCCAAAATATTAGAAAGGATTGTAACACTGTTTTCTGCCCTTTTACCATCGTATGTGTGTCTACTACTTTCATACAGAAATGAGAAAAGGAAGTGCTTAATCTTCAATACCTGTCTGGCTGCGAAGAAATAAATTAACAGTTGAAGAAACAGATAATTTTGCAGTGCTTCAAATAACTTCAGCTTTGCTGCATCAATTGCAATATGCCTGAAGGATTTCTCTTGTATTAATGACAATGTGCATGCACAGATGCGGTGCTGTAAAAATCTCGGCATCTCTACTCACAAAATGCCCGAGAGAATTGAAGAATTTAAGATTACATTTGTACAAAGTTAAATTACAGAATGGGAGAGAGAAAGACCGGTTTGGTTTTGGTTTTTTTTTTAAAATGTCTAGCCAGAGAGAATCGCAATAAGCAGGTGGTATATTATACTGCTGGATGGTCAATGAAAGTAAATTAGCTGCTTCAGCTGATAGAAAGGAAATGCTGGCCTGATCAGCTTAAATAAAGGTGACATGTTATTTGTGAAATAATGCGAATACCAAAATGTGGTTTAACCCCAAAGTTTGTGTGTATATTTGTATGTATATTTTGTCTGTGCTTCATATTATAGATTTTATAACAGTTAATCTTCTAGACTAAAATAATGGGTGAATTTATTAGAAAGCAGAATTCATTACAGGGAGAGATTTATTATTTGCTTTGTGTCAGAACCGATGTTGCTCAGATGTGCTGATTGATGGGACAATGTAATTTGTTCATCATGGTAAAAATATGTTAAAGGAAAACAGTGGGACAAAGATACTTTGCACCTTAAACATTTTCCCCTATTACAGTCCAAGCCTAACAGGAAGATTTTTAGGAGACATCCTATTTTTATAGGGCTAACTAAAATAAATCAGTAGATATTTTAGATCTAAATTAAATAGTAAGACATAGACAGTTTTTAAAAAAAACCCTTTGTGAAGGTATTTTTGACATGAAGATGATGCATATTTAAACTTTTTCAATACATCATCATTTAGTGGTGATGCTTCTGGAAACTGACAGCCAGTTGCCAGTTACAATCTGTTTTATGCCTATTTCAGGAAGCTGTTAGTTTTTTAATCTTTAAATTTGTTCCTTGGGCTGTATCATCTTGACCCTGGTTTCAGTTAATGCAGATATGCAACTTGATAACGTTTCCTGGTGTATTGTAGGTATACAGGGGCACAGTGCTCAGATTTACTCTGCTCTTTCAAAACCTGAAAGGATATACTTTGAATAACCTATTACACATAGCAACAAACTGTGTGCAGTATATATTTAATTTTGATTTAGCCTACTATATCATAGTAGACAGAAAGATAGGTACTCTTGAATACTCAAAATCAGTCGTAAAAAAGCCTGTAATAATTTTCCCATTCTTCGTTTTTCCTTGGAATCATCCTTGTCTTTGTAGTCACCACTCAAGATAGGTTTTCTTTGAACATCTAGTAATCTGATATTTTGCTTTTACCCCATGCTGGTCTTCTGAGCATGCTCTAAGAAGGTTTCTGTGATCTAAAGTAAGGTTCCAAGTTCATATTAATTAAAATATCTCATTATTTGTATCTGATTCATGTACTGTAGAGATTTTTTTGGGAGGCTTTAATGAATCAAGTTTGAATTAAAATGAGAAAACTTGATGATTCACTTATCTTTTGCTAATTCTCTACATTCCCTTACGAAACATTAATGCAGTACACAGGGCTCTTGGAAGTAGGTTGAAGAGCACAATCTCACAAGAATTTTTAAGAGTTTACCTGCCAAGCTATATTTTTAAATGGATTCTTTATACAATTCTGGGAAAGTTCTGTTTGCTGCTGGAGAATCGTATATTTTGTTCTGTCTGTGCGCTTTTGGTACACTCTTTTGCACTCACCAAAACATGAGCAAAGAAGCAAAAGCCATTCACAAAAATGCATCAGTTCTGATGATTTAAAGTCTTGCCTATTGTTTCTCCTCTGCTGTCATTTTTTCGTGCTACTTTTTTTAAACCTCTGTTAAATGAATTTTTCAGTTTTATTTATTGTTCATCAAAGTGTTTTGTTCTCATTATAAAGCCTCTATTCCCTATCTTTTTGTGAGTCAGCAGAGGGGTAAATTGTAGAACATGTGATAACTATCAAGATTCTGAAAAGCCTTTCTGTAAAGAAAACACATTTTTTATTTGTAGCAGGTTGACAGCTGAAATCTTGAGAAGTGAAAGTAGAGCAGGATATCAGGAAAGGAATGAAAGGCTAGATATAAAGAGACAACATCCAAATGTTACAGTGAAACAATTAATAGAATCATTAGAGAAAATTGAAAATAGTAAGGAAGTAACTTTGAAATTATGCTTGACATTTTTAGTCCAGTAAAATGTTCTGGCATGAGTTAAACAGTTTGATCTTTCAATGAAACCTTAGGTCTAGAGCAAAGGAGTAGAAATCTCCATCAGTGTGCATTTATAAAGAAGTCTTTCTTCTTCGTGTAACTAATTGGAATCAAGTATCCTTGTATAAGGCATCTAAAAGTATGTATGGTCACATTCTGTTTCAGCCCTTAATAGTACTGGTTTTTTTTTCCTCTGTAGAATTATTGTTCTTGCTTCAAATATTAAATCATGGTTTAGTTGTGTAAGAACTAAGTGGCTTGTTTTTACCACTGCCAGATTATTAAGTTGGATAATTTTTTAAAAGTTGATAATGTGTTTTCCCAGTTCTTTACATTTGAACTTTAGTACAGAGGAGAACCAAAAAAGATATTTATTGAAAATGAGACTTAAGTTGTTAAAGGCTTGAAGAGTGTCACTGCAGTGTTGCACATGTCATCAAACCAGTAGATTCTGGCACTAGAGATGCAACACAATTCCTCTAACATTTTTCTTTTTCCTGCTGGAACAGGCAAGCTCTGAAGGCCTGTGTTGACAGGTAATGAGATCTAATAAGCAAGGGGAAAAGGGGTAGGTGGGAATGAAAGAGAAAGGGAATATCCATATTCATTATTTAATCAAATAAGATTCTCTTGGTGGATTTTGGGAATACTCATTCCTTGCTTCAAAAGCTTCTCTGTGATAGCTGTAAACAAATTACCTCCACGAATAACTTCTTAATCAGGGAAGAGTAGAGCTGTTCTCTACTTGATCTCTCCCTTTGGGTGGTCCCAGTCAGAGAGCAGCAGCCTTCCTTCTGAAGGCTTGGCTTCAGAGAAGCTATATGATATTATGCTGACAGCTGTAGACCTCTTTTTGTTAGGGATAACAAACATCCTGTGCTGAGGACAGCATCAAGCCCAGTCTGCAGTATGCCCAATTAGAGAAGCTAAAATCTCATTTGTTTCACCATGGGAGTCTCTGAAAGCACACCGTTTTGGCCTCATTACAGTATTTTTAACTTTACAAAAACAATTTCATTATGGAAATTAAAGAAGCTCATTTAGTCTTAGCATTTATGCTTAACTTAATAAATTCCACAAGTGTATCAGTTGCCCTAGTGTGCAGGATTTTTGTTCTTTATGTAAGAAAAAAATTGCTTATTTGCAGAGACTGTTTCATAAAGGAATGTGCCACTTCAATATGCTGGTTATTTATTATTAAAATGAACAAATTTCTGGACTCCATTGCAGTCATTTTCCTGTGCTGAACATCTGAGTATTGACCAACATTGACTCTGCTGTACTCTACTATGTAAGTCAGGGAAAAGATGTCAGATGATAATCTCTTTTAGTCCCTAGCAATGTGGGCTAAGGATAGGATACCTTAAGGTACAGGTGAAATAGCTGTTTATCCCACTAACTACATGTGAAATGCTTTAGTTTCCCTGAAATTTTTTCTTTAAGAGGAAATAAATCAATAAAAGGGGACTGCTATAAACTGTGCAGTTACTATATAGTTCTGAAAACAAACTAAATTGATTGTAAGCATCTGTTTTTATGTATTTTTTTTTCTCCTTGGAATATGTCCCAGTGGCGTGTTCTTTGTTAGAATGATCCAATTTACTTAATAAGCTATAAATATGTTAAGCTCAAGTCAACAAAGGTGTTTGCAACAAACACAGCAGCATAAATCAAACTTTTTTCTTACAACTCTTAGGGACTGCAGTAGGAGAAAGGTAATCAGTATCAGTGGTGCACCTGGGGCTTTTCTGGTCTCAGGTGCCAAATTCTTTTTTCTTGCTGCTGGAGCGGCACTGTCACCATCACCACTGCTCCATTTTCACCTGCTGTTGCACACAGGAGCTGGAAGGAAATAGGAGTGAATGAGGCAGAGGCAACCTTGTCCCACCACTCTTCATCCTTCCTCTACTCTCACTGGAGCTACCCCATCAGCTTCCTTAAATTTTCAGTGTTAAGATTTATTTAGACTGGTGAGAGGGGTCTGCTTAAATCCAGCTTAAATAACTGAGTCATTTTTCAGAGAAGCAGCTGTCCAGCTTGCTTCAAAACTGCATTGTGTTTAGTGGCCATAATAGTTTGTTTCTCCTATAGCTTGCTTTTTCAGTTAAGCTATGACATTTCCCATAGTAAGAATGTGAGCTGTCTTTGTTTGCTTTTTGTTTAATTAGGGTGAAGTGATGCAGAGGGCTGTAAGAACATTCTGTTTCCCTTAAAATAATTGAACTTCAGTTCTTCAAAGATCGTTGTTTTCTTTTCTTCTCTGCTGAAACCCCAAATTCTTACATTACTGAGAGCTGAAGTGGTGAATTTATCATTTTCATCCCTCTTGGCTCTCCAGAAATGTGGTAAGAAGTTTGACTCATTTAAATAAGTGAACATAAATAAAACTATTAAAATGGAGGATTGGTGCAAATGGCTAATCTGCAGTTGGCCTGCACCAGGTATTCTCTTAAATTACAGATGCACAGTCTCAGTCTTTCTTTGGTTCTCCTTTGGAGACATTCAGAACTCGACTGAACATGGCCCTAAGTGACCTGATGCAGCACAAAAGTTGGCCTGGCTTTGAGTGAGGACTTGGTCAAGATGACATCCACAGGTCTCTGCTGTGGTTTTAAGTCTAGCAGGGAAGGACTAGCAGATGCTAACCATCCAGTTCCCGTGGATAATTTCCTTGGAAACATATTTTTTCACCAAAACTTGCTTTAATCAGCTGTATGAAGCAGGGCAATGAGTAAGTAGTTACCAGAAACTAATTCTGTGAACTCCTCATGGTTGTAAGCTGGCGCTGCTTAAAATCACAGCAATGTGCTATTCCTTTTTTCTCTTCTCTCCCCCCCTCTCTCTCCTCCCTCTCCCCCCTTCCCTCATTTCTTTCTCCTGCTGTTGTGCTTTTCTCTGTAGACATCCCCATAGCCCTACCTGGTTAATACAACAACTATTGTGTAGCTTCAGTGTGAACAGAAAACAGGACTGATCTAACTGAAAAATCTATTTTAATGGACTGAGTTTTAGTTAGTTTTTTTAATTAAAAAACCACCAAACCTTTGCAGAACTGTAAATGTGCATGAGAGCATGGATGTCTTGGGAACAAACTGGTCTGGGAAATTTGTAATATTTTGATTTTTTACTATATGAGCAATAAAACAAGTTATACAAGGTGACTGGTAGTCTTGGAGATCCTTATTTATTCATACAAATCTAAAGAAGGGAATGAGATTCCTGTTGAGTCTGAATAATGGCAATCTTCAGTCATTTGGTGTCCTCTGAGACTTACTTTTGTTCACTATTTCAAATGTCATTTTGTGTGTTAGAAAATATCAGGACTCCATCTTGCATAAGCTGTATAAAAAATACAGTTTCTCTACCTTTCTTTCAAATCCAATTAAAGTGTAAAGCTGAAATAATACAATGTGGTTAAATTATAGATCAAGCACTTGTGCAGATGTATCACTGAACGGTGCTCAGTCCATTTTATGCTATTATAAACTACAGAAACGCTATGTTTACTTCCTTTATAAATCAAGCAAATCTTGTTTTTATTGCAGAGAGTGGGAGGTGAGGTAATAGTGGAGTGGGAGGATAATTTAGAGTAGAGGTACCTGCAACATGCAGATACAGCGCTCCAGAGTATTAGGATATGTTATGTTCCTTTTGAGAAGTTGTTTGTAATGATTGTTAATAGCATCCCACAAGAGGAAGCAGAATGTAAGTATTCTGAAATCCAATCAAAGTTGTGATATAAAGTTCAGGATCATTTATATCAGATGAGAATCTTAATAGGAGGGCAAACAACAATTTTGTCAGGAGCTCAGTCCGTACTCCTGCAATTTATTGAAGTTTTGAGTGGTCTGACCTGTCTTTTTTCTGGAAGAACTCTATATTTAGTGGTTATCAGAAACGGAAGGGGTGATAATATGGAAAAAAATGTGGAAAAGAAGATAGTAATTCTAACTGGTAATGAGGCCGTGTGTTACAGCCGGATTTTTTTTTCCAGCTGACATATAACAAAATGAAGAAAAATGGAAAGTAAACATTCGACTTCCATCTAATTTTTCCTTCTAGTTAGGGTGTCCCATTGTGGTTTGACAGAGTTGGCATCCTGTAACTCAGCTCTGTTTATTCAGTAAACAAGAGGCTCTACCAGTATCACTGCTTCTTCTACATCAGTTATTTCATCCCCAGGAAAGAAAACTGCCTACTTGGAACAGATTCCTTAGTATGCATATATGTATTTGATCTGATTCTCTAAATAACTTCACAGAGTCATATTTTTCTAAAGCAGCACAAACTGAGAGGAGCTTTGAAAATTTGAAAGGACATATTTTGGCAAGAGAGAGCTAATGATAATAATAGATATATGTACTCTAAAAAAAAAACCTATTTGCAGAAAGCTTTTCATAGCAATCTAGTATGAAATCTACCTATCAAAAAAAATTGCTGGCTTTTAACTAATGGCTTCTAGTCTCATCTTTGCTGTTTTTAAAATTGTTGCTTTAACTCATTCTGGTTTCATTAAGGAAAAAAGGTTAGCAGTGCTGCAGCAATGTTTGTGGTGTCTTTGACTTGAAACGTTGACATCAGAAATTGGTGTGAGACTTATCATGAGTGAGTGTGTGTATATATACACACGCCTCTGTGTGCATGTATGCATATCTATGTGACATCTGATGGCAAAATCAGTGAATTAAGTGAATTAAGGAGTAATTCTTTCTTGATTTTTTGAAGAATTCTGATGTTATTTTATCAGATATCTTTGAAGAACAGAGAGACAGATCTAAATGCTGACTTGCCAGCTAGGCCCCCAGTTAAGAAGACTGCTGAAAATGTGATGTTAGATATAATGAGCATTGTGATGGTGTTTAGATACATTAAATTTAGTGGCTTCTTAAAGCAAAAGCCTTCCCTCGGAGCAGGTGTGTCCACAATCATGTGGCTTTGGAAGTGAGTGGGAAAGTTTACCGTTTGTATCCTACTTGGTGAAAGTAATTGCAACCCTCCCTTTTCATCTGATCACTTGCTCTGTTACAGGTCTCCTCACCTTTCCACCTGTGCAAGTTCAGGAGCACCTCGATGTCTGTACCTAGAGTTGCAGGAAAATGTTTCTGTTGTGGTTACGTGTATAACAGTTGGGCTGCTTATGCCCAACTAAAGCAAGGCTTTTCTCCTCATCATAAAGCTCTTCCTTGGTTATTATGTATATTCAAGATGTATATTAATCTGCCTTGAAGCAGTTAACATATTGAAAACCACTTGGTATCTAACAGGCTTCCCACAGTTATCCCATGTGACACAAAAGACAAAGTAACTTTAGAGGAATCTATTCCTTGTAAGTACTTTCCAAGCAGTGAAGCACTAGATTGCAGTGTAACGTATATCCTCAAATTAAAACCATTTTTCTATCAAGGTCTTTGATTAGGACACTCAAAAGTATGCATATTTCATGGGACATATAAGTGTCATTGGATATGGTGAAAGGACATACACCAAGAAATGTAAACATCTTTTGTAGAAGACAATGAAACCTCTTGCAAATGGAAATAAACAAGTTCAATAGAAACTTTCACCCAAATGGATCGTTAGTTGCAGCCTACAGATTCTTTTTGAAATCGCTAACTGCATCTCACGGTGTCTTGCAAAGAAAGAAATGGAGGCTGCTGCTTAATGAGCCTTTCTTTAAAATATGTCTGACAGCCAAGGTTCTTACGATTGGCCAATTTAGGAGTTAGAAAATGGTTTAATTTAATTCATCCACTAGGGCTTTGTAAATGAGTATATATGTATATATGTACTGCGTGCAATGGTAAAATTGTCAGATGTGTTATGTACTTCATTTACCATAAACTCTCAGGCGGCCCTGCCTGTATTTTGCCCATTAATCTGTCATGGACTTTAACACTTCAGAAACACGTTTCTGAAGAGCTGAAATAATTATCTTATTTTATCAAAATTAACTTGTCATATGAGTAATTCTTTTTTTAACAACCAGGGATGAATTTTCTTCAGAATGTGTTTTTTATTTGCTGTTGTATATGCAGAGCCAGACAAACACGGGTATGCTGTTACTTCCACCTGTTGTCAAATCCAGGATGATGTTTTGTTCTGAGTTTATGATGTTCTAGTTTGTATTTTTTGGTCTACCTGGTTTTAAAAACAAAGGATTTATGTGATGTGTATGTAGAAATACACAGAAGTAGGCGTATGCTGTAAATCAGTACTGAATTTTTATATAAAACTGAAGATTAATAGATTTGCCTTATCAATTAAGTAAGCAGCATGAAGACATCATTATAAGAATTGCTGGGGTTTTTTTCTCCCAGATAAATATTGATACAAATTTGAAATCCCTTCTGGTTTTGTGACTTTCTTGGAACTTTTTAAAAAGGAAAATCCTTGCAAAATATACAGTGTTTATTTTTTTTTACCATAAAGCCACAGGTGATATTAACATCATCAAAGGAAAAATGAGAAAACCATGACTTTTCTTATTACTTAAGTCACTGCAGAGATTTTCAGTGTGGCAAATCACACTTTGTTTTGGGAAAGCTGTGGGGAGGAGATGTGTTCTGGGACATCCATCCAAGCTTCTCCCATGAAGGTGCTCATGAAGGTAGCACTAATTGTTGATGTAAATGTTGATGTCTTGGGGAAGAAAGCAGGAACTGGACCAGACAGGGCTGTGAATCCTGTTGCTGCCAACATGAACACAGAGCTCTGCCTGGGCTTTGGGGTGTTGTTCTGCTGAAGTTGTGTAGGACAAAAGGGTGGCTGAGGTTCCAAGGTTCTGTGGGGCTGCATCCACCCTTTTTCCCATCAGCTGGAGTATGAGCAGACTGTGAGACAGCCCTGGCACATGGGTGTCAGCTTTTGCTGGGAGCTTCCTAGGGCAGTGAGTTGCAAGCAGTGATCTCTGCAGATTTGGAGTTACAAACAAGTTTTCATTCGGTGTACGGTTACCTTTCTCTTCTTTCCTGTTCTCATCAAAAAGGAAGATGTTTCAGAGAGAGGAGCAAATCCTTTCACCCTAAAGTGATGTCAGAATGTCTGTACAGCTTTTAGGTTTATGTTATATCCCATCTCCAGGAGGGATGCGTAGCAGATGCTTTGATAGGAAAAAATCAGCAGAACAAGCAGTCAAAGATGTTTTTCAGTTTTTTGTCCTCGCTTCCACGAATTTGATAGTTTGATAGCTTCAGGATGGTATTGCTAGCAGAAGAGAAGGAAGGTAGTAGAGGGGTTTATTTACTTATTTTATATTTAATTTCCTTAAATGCTACCCTGATGGTTGAGTCATCAGTTGTTTGAGGCAGAGTTTTTCACGATTTATTTTGCATTTTTAGTTTGATTAATATATTAGTTACAATAAAGGTGAGAGCAAGAAACTTTGAATGTTTTTGTGTATGCTCTGTTAATTTTCCCATGGAATAGTTAGGTATTTTTGTCCTATTTTTTTTTAGAGCTGCCTATTTAAATTTAAATAAGATATTGTTACTGGTTGTTCATTTGTGTAATGTTAACTCATGTTTATTTGATGCTTGTAGTATGATATTGCTCATTCTCATGTGTGATTATTAAACATGTGATTTTAAATTGTAGAGAATTATTGAACAGTGACTGTTAGAATGGCAGTTTTCCATGTTATCATTATTTTATATTCAGACTTGAACTGGCAGCAATATGAACCAGAAATATTTTGACATTTGAAGGTTTTTTCCTTTTTCTACCTGTTTGAAATGGATGTTTGCTTTGAGTGGCATTTCTGTACAAGTCCCTGGTATACCAACTCTAGAAGCACTGATCAATTTTCAATTGAGTTCTTTCAGACATCTCTGAGTGAAGTTTTATCCACTTTGGTGATGACTGGAAGAGTAGAAGAATAGCTGCAGCATCAACTTCACTGTCTCTTGATGCCTGCAGAAGCTAAAACAGTCAGTGGCTACCCTGAATGAATGGTTGCCTTTCATCTTAAAAGCATCACCATCCCCTTTGTCATTCTAAAATGTTAACTCACATAATGATTAGTTCCTCAGTCGGCAAGAAAGAAATGATTTGCCACCATGAGGAGATGATTCAGGTGTACATAAACCCACAGAGGGAGGAAAAGGGGGCCAGGCTTCTGGCATGACAGATGGGTTGGAAGACTGGATGGAGATAGAGGAGGAAATGTGGAATGGAAATTTTGGACCCTTCTCAATACAGTGAGGGAAAAGCAATGGCATGTGCAGCTGGGAGGATTAAGGTTGCTCACAGAGAGAGAGAGTGTGTCCTGCAGAATGCAAGAAAGCAGAAAACTCCTGGGGCATTTAAACTGACAGCAACTATTTTTATTTTAAACAAAGAGTGGAAAATTACAAAGGCTAGTGGAAGACAGGTAACTTAAACCAGGATACTTCTGAAAAACAACTTATTGGCTTTTGAGACTCTTAGGTAGTAGAAGTAAATTAGTTTGGGTGATTTCTTAAAAACATGGATCTGGAAGTCTTTTGCTTGTTGGTGTAAAAATGGATGATGCTGCTGAGATCCAGCAGTGGCAGAGCTAGTGAGTAGAGTCTGCTGCTATACTCATTGTTTGTCCTTTTTTTCCTGAAAGACTTGTCAAGAAGGCTGTCTAGAAGATTTTTTTCCAATTGGAACCTTAGTTAACTTGTTGCAACTCTCCCCTTTGGATTTGGTGATACTGCTCAGCTCAAAAATATTTTGTAGCCTTATTTGAAGCTGGACTTCTCTGTTTCAGCTTTTACAGAAATCTTGTGGCTCTGCCAGATATTTGAAACCTACAGAGTTTGTGAACACAGTATTTGTTTTTGAGGAAACAAGTATTTTGACTTTTTTTTTTTGCATGATAGAGTTTTGTAGTTATATTTTATTATGAAGTACAAGTTTTCATTAATGCATCTTCTCCCTCTGAAAACTATCTGAAGCCAGAAAGTTACTTTTTGATTTCCTACACTTCTGAGAACTTCAGGTGCCTTCACAGATTTCCATTTTTTCTTTTCCTCCCTCCCCGCTTTTAACCTGTACAAAATGCAGTAAATCTGTGGGAAGTGTAATGTGTGAAGTCAGAGTTTACAAGGAAAGGAATATAGAAATATTTGATACTTTTGGGGTTAATATTCTGTCAGTGTAATTTTAAAGAGTTGGAGAACTTTGAAGAAATGTGTGCAGGCTCTTCCTAAGCATTATTATGTAACCTAAAATTTGTGTGCAGAATGTCTTTGTGCTCCAAAGTTAAAAAGAGTAATTGAAGTTTGCAGAACAGAATCAGGAAAACACTGTAACTGTAGATGTTTCTGGTGTTGGTTTTTGGGATGGTTTTAATGATCTGTAGCTGGAAAATAGTTGAAATTTTTTTTTCTTTTATTTCACTGAAAAGAATAGCTTGCAGCAGTGGATACATTTTACAGTTGCATCAAGTGCACAATTACTAAGCAAGGATGGGAAGCCTGACAGTTTTACTTCTAGCAAAGCTGACCTTTGGAGGATTTTATTAAAGGAATTTTGGTTTTTAGCAGCTGAACTGAAAAAAAAAAAAATCTCTCATGAAACAGAGCCAACAGACTGTTGCTAACCACATTCCTTCAAAACTTCAGGAACTTCAAGAAATCAATGTAGTTTAAGTTTCTACACAGTGTTATTTGGGTGTATGGAGTATAGCTCCCATTGTTCTAAACACAATATGAATTATCACCCTAGTCTCTCTTGGTTTATGGGAGCAGTCCTCTTTCTTACCTGGATGTAGCTATGACTTATGTATTAACCAGAACAGTTTCATGGCTCCTCAGTCTTTACAGCTTGGTAAACAAGTGTCATGGCTCAGAGAAATATGCATCTGTCAGGAGTGTAGAGCCATGCTTATTTAATTGATCCACATTCCTGTGACAGGATGAAGGAATACCATTAGGTTAGGAATAAAGTTTCTATCGAAAAACCAAAACAGCCCTTCCTTTATTCCCCAACCAGACAAACAACCCCCTGCAAACCAAAAAAAAACCTCACAAAAATCCAAAGTGTTGAAAAAAATGCTCAGTTCAGTGTTGTATTTGGAGTATTTGTATAGGTGAAAACCAGTAATTTTTAGTAATTATGTACTCTCAAGATAATATTTTTTACTGGAAAATGTAAATATGAAAGTTACTGGATAGACACAAAGAAAAAGAGTAAAAAGGAGGCTGACGTGATTTTTTGAGTATAATCAAAAGACTTTCAATAAAATATGAAAATGAACTTTACTTAAACTAGGTTCTTAATTATTGAAATATTCTGTCTCATCACTGAAAGGAGTGAAATTCTGTGATTGAGTACTACCTATTTCTGTCATACACATGGCATCTTTTACCTTACCTAGGAAGCCTACAAGCTTTCTGGTTATATTCTATAGTGTATGTAATATAGATTATATTTATAGATTATCCTGGTTTAGGGCAAATTTGGAAGGAAACCTCTGAATGGGATCCCTCTAGAAAGCAAATTCAAGTGAGGCCCTCCCCTACCAGCTTGGGAAAGATTTTCTTGGAGAAAAGTGGAAAGAACTGTTTATTTAACAAGCAAAGTACTCACAGACATGAAAAAATGAGTAATATTAAACAGTGGATCCACTCTCTCGCTGTTCTGAAGAGATGGCAAATGCAGAGAGTCCTTTTCATGGGGTGTAGCTCAGCTCACTCAGTCTTTCATCAGCCCCTCCTGGCTGGTAAATGCCACATCCCAGGCCCTGGTGGGGCTCAGGTGTGAGCTCCTGGTGTTTTTCTGGGTTTTCAGTCCAGAGCAGGGCTGATCAGTTCCAAGAAAAAGAAAAGCCACAGTCCAGGGAACTTCTCTGCCTCAGCTAGCTAAAAACTAACTGGAAGCAAAGAAGAGCTCTGTCCCACTGTCTGTCTGTGCTGAAAGACAACACAGTCCAGGAGCAGGAATGTGGAGGAATGAGTGCAGTTTCTGAAACAAACTCTGCACTTCTTCTCCCCACTTCGCTCTCAGAAGCAGTCGTAAAGGTGCAAAACTTAATATCCAACATAAACAGAACAGACAACTGGGGAGACAAGCGTCATAAATTCACCTTAGGATGTAGATACATATATATTATATTTTCCTGGAGAATAAGGAATGGTGTCTAAATACAAGTATGTGGAAGAAGGCATTTGTCTTCATGTTGCCCATACTATGTGTGAGTCTAATTCAGTCAGGAATGTAATGGCTCAAAAACAGTGACTATAATTTCCAGATCCTCTTGTTGCCCCCAGCCCCACATGTGTGTTGGGGTAGGGGTAAAAAACACTAAGACAGGCTCTTCTCAGTGGTGCCCAGAGACAGGATAAGAGGCAAAGAGCACAAATTCAAATACAGGATATTCAGTGCTAACATACATTTTTACTACTGTGGCAGTGATCAAGGACTAGACTGGTCTGCCCAGAGACCTTATGGCGTCTCTGTCTTTGGAGACATTTAAAACCCAACTGCACATGTCCATAGTCAACATACTGTGGTTGGCCCTGCTTTGAGCAGGGGGTTGGACTAAATGAACCTACCAGCACCCCTTCCAGCCTCAGCTATTCCTTATGCAATTTTCATTTTATGGCAAACAAAATTTTGGTTGCATTTGCTCTTTGATTCCTATGTTTCTACACTGTCTTTTCAGACAGACTTGAGAGAAATTTCTATGCATACCAAAAACCTGCTCTGTTGAGGGGTTTAGAGCTGCTTCTTTCATATAGAGTAATTAAAGGCTGCCATTCATTGAGAAATATAATATAGCAGCAAAATACATATAGGGATTTAACTATAATTTTTGGACGCTCAGGAGTCATGGCTAGCTACTCATCTGTCCATTTTATATGTTATGCTACCAGCATGGCTAAGCTTTCATGTTAACATTTTGTACAGATCATATTTTTTCTCTGTAAAGGGTTTGCTAGACTGTTCTGTGTTAGCTGGCTACAGAATTTTAAAAAGTCTGCTCTATTTGTTCACCTAAAGAATACATTCACACTGACAGGGTCTACACTCCTTTCTAGGAAGCCTATACTTTAGCCATCCTTAAGGAAAGTCCAACTCCACTGCTTAATCCACTATCATAAAAGGTGGGACCTCCAATTTTTATCATGGAGAAAGAGATTATTATTATTAGAACAATAAGCTTATTATTTGTTATTATTAGGATAATAAGCTGTGCCAAAATGATGCAATCGATACTAAATAGGGTGCAAAAAGAAAATTCAGCTTAAAGAGTAGGATCCATTAGTGTTTATTGTAAAGGGTGTATTCTCTGGACAACGTTGTATCATCTGGAAATATTTAAAATAGACCCTATTATGATCATAGTAAAGCTTTGAGAAGTTGGGAGGACTTTGAAATTATAATAGCCACTAGGTGAAATGCCCCACTGAATCAGAACAGAAGTGACAATGTATTATGAGATGCTTGAGGGAGATAAGTGTAATTTTCTGAATATACATACCTTCTGCTTTGTATTGCACTTTAAAGGGAGGTTGGGATAAGGCATGTGAAGTTCCTGTCCTTAGCCTGGTTGCCCTATCAATTGCATTTCCACAAGGGGAAATTGTATGGCTGGATTTTGTATCTTTGAATTCCTGTCCTGACACCCTGTTCTGTGGCATACAGATAATTATAAATATTTTGCTTTGGTCTCTTATACTTCCTTACTCCATATGCTAGCTAAAATTTAGCATGCAGTCCTCAGTTTTAAAATTTGAAATGTTGAATGAGTGTCTGACAGTACAAAAGATGATAAATCCTCTTCTGTTGGTATTTTGCGCTCAAATGGAACAACTTTCTGCAGAATTATGGAAAGATTAGATACACTTCAGGTCAGATTCTGTATTTAGCTTGCTTAGTTAGGGACAGGAATAGACATGTGAACAAAAAGATACATGCTGGGGTAGAGAATCCATCCACCTTTCTGTAGCAAAGCTCTTAAACGTCATGTCAGTTAATCCTGAAGCAGACAGCTTTCTCTTTCAGGTCTTTGGCATGGTGAGAGCCATTGGTAAGGTTGTGGTGGCTTTACTGTTCCAGTGACTCATCCCATGCAATGGCACAGGGTGTATAGGGGCAGTTTGGAAGACAGTTCTGTAAAAAAAGGCCTGTGCTTTGTGTTGGACAAGCTGAACACAACTGCATCTATGTAGTGAAAAGCAACCACATTTTGGGCTGTAATAGGAGGAATGTAGAGAGCAGATTGAGGTTATTTTTTTTCCATGTTTTGTTGTTACTTGTGAGTCTGTAGCTGCATAATTATGTGCAGCTTTGGGCTTCAAGCACAAAAAAGATGTTCATAGGGAGTCCAGCATGGGGTCACCGAGGTGAGTGCTGGAGAAAAGTTACGTGAGGATTTGTTCAGTCTGCCCAAGAGAAGGTTTGGGGGTGACCTTAGTGCTATCTTCTGTTATCTGATGGGAGGTTATAGACATGACCTCTGTTAGGATTGTGCAGTAATGAGTGAGAAGCAATGGGCACAAGACAAATCTGATTAGTTATTAGAAGGAAATAATTTTTCATATGTGATAATCGTTAAGCACTAGAAAAAGTGTCCAGCAAGGGCATATCCATCACTGGAAATGCTCAAAGCTTGATTGAATATTGCTCATCCCTAAAGACGTGATCTAGCTTTGAAGTTAGATTCAGCAACAAATTTGAGGGAGGATTTGGGGCCAAATGACCTTCCAGTCTACATTATTCTGTGATTTTCTGTGATTCCATCAACCACCTAGGCCACCAATAGCAGGGACAATTCTTATGGAATTAACCAGGAAATATTTCACTGTCACAGAGAGTATCACACATCATGAATACATTTCAAGCTCTTTCCTGTCAGTAGCTTCTGGGGTACTAAGAGATGGACTGCATGTTCTCACAACAATAAATAAGAAGCAAAATATTTTTTGTTGTTATTCAGTGTTTTTTTTTTTTTTTGCTTTAATGAATGCATAGAATTTTCAGACTTAATATTTATCACAGACAGGTAAATTTTAAAATTGCATAATTAAAAATGCATAGAATATTGTATACTAAATGCTTTTTAGTTTGTACTGACATAGAAGTGAATTCAGCTTCTTTCTTGCTACAGGAAGCCCATCAAGCACAGCTCATGCTCTTGTTTTTGGCATTTCCTTACATGTCTTCTTCCAAAATATGAAGGATATCTGGCTATGTGCAGGAAACATTAATTGGTTGATTCCTTGGTTACTTCATATTTATCTTTGATCAATGACTTTTCAATTTTTTTTAAGGACGCTTCTTTATCCTGCTTTTCTGGACTGGTTCTGTTGCATCTTCTTTCAGATCAATTACAGATGGGAATGAGGAATCAATTACTGTTATAATTTTTACAGGAATAAATGTTAATAAATTCCTTTAGTGTCCCAATGTTAATGAGAGAGACAAACCCTCACAGTAATCCAGTGTATTAAAGCAGGTTGGAACTTTAGACTAAATTAATAGACTAAATTAATTTAGAATGACTTTTTAAAAATAAATGGGTATTTCTCTTTTCTCTGCTCCTGCCCTTCTTTAAGGGTGAAATATGTATATATATTCTCAGCTGCCTTGATGAATTTTCCTTATTTTACCTTTTCCATTTTTTTCCCCTCTGGGAAAGCTGACAGCAGTGGCTGAATATATCTGTGGGTTCATACAAAGTTTGCAGAATTGGTTTAATAGAGGGAAGTAACCTGTGTTTATTGGGAATGATCCAATGTGTGCCCTCAGTAATGGAGATAAATGCACATGGTACTCTTCACAGTTCTTGGAAAAATTAAGAATCTGAAATATGGCATCAGACATTTGCTGTCTTGGTGCATGTCCCCATTTTTCTTTTTCTACCTTGACCTTACCTTTGTACAGAATTGCTGCAAGTTTGAAATATTTCCTATAAAATGAAACATTTTATTTTTAAGAATTTGAAGTCTGCATTCACAGGCATTTTTTGTAAAAATTGAGCAGTGAGCTTACAAGCCTTTATCTCTTCTGCCTCAGCCTCAACAGGGGCACATGTACCAGCAGTTGGTATTTGAGTGGGACAGGAGTATTGAGGCAGCTGAAGGAGAGCTGTGAGGGTGTCATGGGGTGGGTGGGTGGGCAGACCTTAGTCAGGGGCTGGTGGAGCTGCACTTTCTGAAACAGAAACATTAACAGTAACTGGAATCTGAAATTATGTGTAAAATGTTCCTGGGAAAGAGGGAGAGGGAGGATTTTCCTTTCAAAATGAACCAGAAATAGAGGATGTGACTGAGCTGTCAATTCACTTTTAATAGCTGAAATTACCTAATTTATCAAGCTGTTGCAATATGGACAACGTCTTCTGTTTACATGTTCTGTTAGCTCTTCAGTGCTCAGCTTCTGCTCCTTGTTTCTCTTGTGTTTTCTTTCCCCATCTAATTCTAGCCTTTTCTTACTCCTGCATTGTCTGCTCTCTCCCTGCCCTGCATCCTCTCTTGGGTCCTCTGTGGCATGGGCTCTGTCAAACCAGGAGACAGATATGACTTGGAAGGCTATTGGGTAGACAAGGCCTGTATTTTGTAAATTATTGCTTTAATTTGCACACCTTTGTTTCTTTCACTTGTTCCTTTTTGCCACAGAAAAAGTCTGAAAGATCTTAAAACAAATTCTTTGTTTTTGTTTTATGTCTGCCCAAGAGAAATGTTACTCTGGCTGTCAAGTGCTCTCCTCAAGCCAGTGGTGAATGAGAAGTAGCACATCAAAGAGGTCTGGGGGAGGCTGTCCCCCACATCTGCCACGCAGGGCTCATTACCAACCAGAGTGTATTTTCTGGGTGCATACATTACCATCAGCCAGGCCCTCAAAGAGTCAGGTGAGTCTCCTGCAGGATGGCTGGTCCCAAAATAATGGCTGCTCAGGAGCTATTCCAATAATTTTGAGAGTCACTGGGAAGCTGCATGGAGAGTGAGGCACACCTGCAGGAGATGCAGGCCATGCATTGCTGTGGTGTCTCCTGCTGAAATCTGAGAATTGGGGAAACTGTAGATTTGGCAGAGGCAGCAGAACAGGAAGATGTTATCTTTGCCAAGCATGCAGTTTGAGACAAAAAAAAATAGGCAACATGTAATGGAATTGGTTATAACTTTAATGTAGTTAGCATGAATAGATATTAAAAAAGTGCATGAATTAAAATGAAGGTGCTAAAGACTGTGGACTTGAGGTCTGCAAAGTTCCTGTAGAATCTTGTAAAATGGCTGTTGAAAGTAAGCAATAAAATCTAGCGGTACAGTTTAAAAAACTGCATCCTGATCTAAACCATTTAAATGTGTGCATAGGCAGATGTAGCTGGAAATTCTGATTATTCTCTGAACATAAACTCTTTGTTTCAGTACTCCACCATCTGTCTTCCACTTTGATGTTCTTGTCTGTTTCAGTTAAAATTGTCAGGGAGCAGCAAGAGTTGGTGGATCCCAAGGGATGGAGAGCCGAGGGTGACCCTCACCCCTGTGTCACAATCCCAAGGGTCCTGACAAAAATAAGCAAGCCACATAGTACTGACACTGCTAATTATTGGCAGTATTTTAGGCAGTTGCTTTATCCTGGTGTGATCCGGGGGCGGTTCCGAGGGCAGGCGGGTTCTGTCGTTCCCTCTCGGCAGCTGCGTGCAGCCGCTCCTCGTCGGGACTTTGTCAGCCACTGACCTCAACAGCCACTTTACAAAATTGTTTTGAATATTTTCTTTTTGAATTGTTTTCCATATTTTCTCCCAAACATTTGTCACATTAGTTTTCCCCCTCCTGGAATTCTGATTAGTTACATGAACAGAAGTGACTTCGGTATTAATGATGCCATTATATACTACACTGAGTCCATTAATAAATTAATAATGCTGTGTCTTGCTTGTTTATAAATGAGGCTTACTGAGGGCTGTTTCAGATGAAAAATACCACCAATTGCTTGTAATTGAATCTAGAGAATTTTTATGCGTGTGAGGCAAAGTCAATTAGCCCTAGCTGAGGTATTTCGAACTTCTAACTAGATTTCAAGTTTAATACAAATAATAGAAACCTGAAAAAAGAGGGAAATTTTTTGCCAAAACTCTTGTTTCAAAAGCCCCTTTTAGTAGTTATTTCTGTTTGGAAACATGGTTCTCTTTAAGCCTTCCTCTTGTGTGTCTGAAAAGAATATTTTATTTTTTGTATGTAGTCCCAAATCTGAAATTTATTTAGATTGCATTGATGTGGTCTAGCAAAAATCTGGAATTTTCCTGTAATGCAAGATAAAATGTCATTAGGCAGCACAATTTGTAAACAAAAGCCTGTAAACTGCAAAGTTGTTCAAGCCTTTATTTTCTTCTTTCTTTGTCAGCTTTTTGCATTGTTGATTGATTTGCTGTAGTGCTGCTGTCAGTAGTTTACCAATAGCCTGGTAAAATCTCATGACTGGCATTTTGCCTTTTTAAAAACCATCTCATTGCTGCAGTAAAGAATCTGAACCTCTAAATCAGCTACCAAAGCCGTTAGCCTTCTTTTATTATTATTATTAATGTGCTCTTGGGAAAGGAATATTGAACAATAACTAGGACCAAGTAAAGTGCTGGAATAAGCCTGAAAAGGTCAGTCCCTAGGCAAGAGGCCTTTCGTATGTTATCTCTATTTATTTCTATGTTCTAATATAGTAACATGCATGAATTTGTATATTTTAAATGGAGTTTAAAATGCTGCTCTTTAAAATATCAGTAATAATTTGCAAGCCCCACCTCAGCAGCAAGGGTGATATTCAGTTTAATTCCTAACTACTTTATTTTAATGTTTTTATATGCTTTTTGTTAAAAGTGGTGACTAATATTGTGAATACTTTTCCACATAATGGTAGAAAAACACTGAATATTGAGAAAAATGTAACACTTTAATTCTATAAATTCAGTTCTTAAAATGTAGATTCAATGAATTTTATTTTATGCCTAAGGGACCTTAGGTGAAGAAAGCAATGTCAGAATTTGAGGGAAACTTAGGAAAAGTTTCTGCATCATAGTAAGCAACTGCAACATGCACAGGAAATACTTCTGGAGGAAAACGCCTTTAAGCACTGCATGATGCTGTGGGATGTCAAATGTTTTGGGAGTAATTTTTAATCTCTTGCAGGTAGGTGAATTGTTATGACAAAGGACCTGGAAAGCTGATACAAATCTGTGGGAGTATTAAGTGATCATATAAGAATTCTCTCTTTTCAGTCCTAAGTAGCAATAAAATATTGAACTAGCTTTTATATAAAAAATTTTGGTAATTTATTGCTCTATTTATCTGATGGGCATTCTTTAATATGTTCTTCTGACTACTTGCATTCTAGAAGATCAGAAAGCATAAGGTGCTTTAAAATTTTTCACTACTCTATCCTAAAGGTAGATTTTCCCTTTTTGTTTGGGGTTGAATATGTGTGTTATGTGTGCCTGAGATACCAATGCTAGTATATTTGTAAGACAATTTAGAGGCTATGCATTCCTTATGCATTCAACCCTGAAGGTCACTGCTGATCTCTGTGTATATGTGAAATAATGAAGTATAGAAGGCACATCTGGTTTAAGCTTTTAAAGGCTAATTATCCCATAAAGTAATCTATAACTAAGTGGATTTTTTGAAATTATGGGAGGGGAGAAAGGCTGCAGAGAGGAAGTTCTATGAGCTGAGAAGGTAGCAGTGAAAAGCAATTCTTCAACTGAATATTTTTTGTTGGAATTCTTAGATTTTTGTCAATGTTCAAAAATTAAAGATCATCCCAGAGGACTTGTTTAACAAGGCAATGAACAGTTATTTTGTAAATCAAGAAATATTTTAAAACACCCAACGACATTAATTTAGAAATTTAGACTCCCTTTTATGTCCCTGTGTATCTAAGTTACATGAATGTATTTACATTATCCAGGTGACAGCTGGTAGCGTGTCTTGCTAAAAAATGGCAGGAAATATTGTTTATTAGCACTGCTTAGAACTGAACAAATGCTTTCTACTATATTGTGACAACTGGAAAATATCATACATTTACTAAGCTGAAGGTGAAGCCAGTCTTCTTCATTTAATAGTAAATTTAAATGCAGGTGTATTAAGTATTATTTAGAGGTATTGCATGTTCTACATCTAATTTATAAGTCACATTTTCTAATGAGATTTCAGAAGAGCCATTCCTTTTTATTAAACTCTGTACTCTTCAGTATCATTTTGCCAAACAAACTGAGAAGTCTTATCTGCCAAAACTTTTAATTCAGCACAGTTTTTTTTCCCTAGTACTTAGCAGCATCACCTTGGGAAATCTGGGATGAATTGGAACAGTAAGTCTAGAGGAGCAGAGTAACCAAGGAAGGTGCAGGAAAAAAATCTCTTGAACAGGTAATATTTTGGGAAGTGTCTTCACAGGGACCTATCAATTCCTCTCTCTCCAGAGAGTAGTTTGTAGTAAAATTACTTCCTGCAGAACAGCCCAATTCTCTTGGCTACATTGCTCTTTTCCTTGTTTTGTTGCTGCTGTTTTTGTTTGTTTGTTTGTTTGTTTGGGGTTTTTGTTTTGTTTTGTTTTCTTTCTTATGGGTGAGATGGAGAGAAGAAACTGTGGTGGAGAGGATTAAAAGCAGGACTGATTTCCATAAGCTAGAATTCACAGATGGCAGAGGGATGTTGTGGATAGCCTCACTTTCACTGCTGTAGAGTACATATACACATTATTAGTGTATCTCATGCCTGTATTGTACTGTAGGTGTATATGAGAGATTAGTTTGCCACTTATTCCATTTTCCTATTTGAGCCAGGTCCTCACTGCTTTTCTGTCATGATACCCCTACTTGGGATAAATGCTCTAAACTTTTCTTTAAAGGATATAAACCATTACAGGGCTGTATCCATATAAGAAGAAGAAAATACTTAGGATTACTTTGGAATAAAGCTTTAGCCAGTCTGTTGGATTTGTAATCCTCTATGTGAGATTTGTGTTTAAGGATAATACTTATGTGTATTTGAAGTTTTTTATTGTTCATCACTGCTTACTCTGTAGTTCAGTGATAATTTTTTCAGGCCAGTGATAACTTTTTCAGAACCTTCCCACTTAAGTTTTTGGCTTTAATGCAGCTACCAGCCATAACTATTTTAAAAGCTAAAGGCCATATTTAGTCTTCAGTGATATGAGTGTGGTCCAATCTAAAAATGAGTGAAATTCACATAATGTACATTTCAAGGAATATGTAAGGCTATCTGTCATTTGAAAATTCTCTATTGTCATGAATTTGGGGGAGTTACATTTCTTTGAGTTGTTTTTGGGAAGGTTCCATGGGATCATGGGACCTTGAAAGGGATTGGGAAAGTGGTGGAATGGATTTTACTTACGTGTTAGTTAGCAAATTCAAATGGCTGATAAGAGGTGCAACAGTTTGGCTTTTTAAAATTTACCACTGTTCCACCCCGAAACTTTGTAAGTGTTTCAGTCCACTGAGCTGGGAAAATTGAAATCTCTATTTTCCAGTAATATTGAAGACACACTTTACAGATCAGGAGAGCATCTGGCAGTTGGTAATGTTTAGAAAAGCTGAGATTAGCAAAATGTTTTGATTTCCACACAGTTGCACATTGCCAGCCAGTTCTAGACTATGCTGGACCTGTTTGGTTTTTTTCTCCTTGTCTGTGGGGTATTTTTAGTTCAGAATCATCTGTGAATCTGGATCATGAGTGGGAAATACAGTGATACCTACTTCACTCCATAAGATTAAATTAGTAGCTTTGAGCAACGTAGTTACATAGATGCTCAGTGATTAAAAACACCTTCAAAGACCCCAAACCCCACCCAACAAAACCAGAAAGCAGCCAAGCTCTTTTGAATCCAAAATGACCTCAATCCCATTTGCTCTCTGGCTGGTGTGTTTGCTGTTTCTTTTTCTACAAGGCTGTCCACAAGTGAGGGGAGTGAGAGAAACTGCATGTCTGGCAGCAGATGCCATTTCCACACTTTCTTAGTTCCAGCATAAACCCCACTAGTATTCAGACTGAGAGGGAATTTTAGCTGACTGCTAGTGATGATGTTTATTTGTTTGTTTGTTCTTAATAATTTTATTCTTAATTAAGATACAAGTTGAGGTGGTCCAAGCACAAGAATTTCAAGCCTACTTGTAGTAGCTTTTTTGTCATCTTAGGCAGGTTGTATTTAGCTTCTGAGTGGGACTATGTGAAGTTCTGCTTGTCCTGTTTTCCCCAATGCAGGCCTATTTGAATTGGGTACAAAGAAGGCTCCCCCACAAAGGGAAGAACGAGTCTGTTTATTTTATAAAAATAAAGGTGTTGAATCTCTTTCATATGCAATGCATATGCCTTCTGCATACCAACTGTAGGACATTTCAGGCTTTCAGAAGTGAATTACAAAGATATCTTTGAAGTTGGAAGACATTTAAAAGTATCTTTTTTTTTTTTTTTTTTAATGCTTCTGTTTTCTGTATGTTGGCATCTTAATTTTTTCTGCATTCCTCTTTCCTTCACCAGTAGAGGGTTTTTTTATAGTGCATCTAGTCAAATGTCAGGAGGTGATGCACCACTGAAAGTGTGTCAGGGAAATCTTTTACTAAAGGTCTGTTGAAAAATACCTGAACAGCTGCAGGGGAAGAAGCATTGTCTCATTCTCACTGTTTGTCTTCACTCACAAAAATCTCGTTTGGAGCTTTGATGAGTTCAGAGAAATTCTGCCAAAACCTAGAAATGGCATGTAAAGCCACAAAAATAATGGCTTCCCCTTTACTGAAATATGCTCCTGATGTGAGAAGAATATGAAGACAGCTACTTGTGGGCTGGCCAGGGGTGGCACGGGGCCAGCCCAGAGCCTGGGTCATTGGGCAAATTCATGGTTACAGGTATGGGCCAAGAGAGAATCACTTTTCTTGTGTCATATTGCGGCCAACTGAAATGTCAGATCCCCCTCGGAACAGAGCCCTCCCCTTCCCTCTCCAGCTTGGCTTTGCATGGGCACAAGTATTTACAGTTAGCTCTGAAACTTGCCTCTCTTGTTGCTCAGAAGCTTGAGCATGTATTTCAATACTGGATTTTAAACATCTACATTTAAAATACAACATATAAAATCAAATTAATGTGAAAATTTTAAGTGATGTTTGGGACAGAACCACACTAGTACTTTTCTTACATATTAATTCTGGAAGGCTTAAAGAGTGCATGCCTACCGCAGGTTATGAGGGCAAAAAACTCACAAAAGTTGTTGTGTCTTAGAAATTTGACAACTGCCAATTTTTTCAGGCTCTTAGAAAATTGAATAAAAGCTGTTTGTAAGAAAAGCAAGAGCTCATCATTTTTCCTAATTGGCTTTTCTGTTTAATTTACAGTGTATTAAAATAAAGGCTGGTCTGAAGTTCAATAGTACCACCATTTTCCTCGTAGTTGCTATATTTTCAGCAAATCTCAGGGCAATGTAGGTAAAAAGAAATATTTTCTTTTTGAAGCTTGTAGGAATATCTCCTTTTGCTTTTTTCTCCATCAGTTCCATCTGAGTGAACTTGATATATTTTCTGAAGGAACTAAATTCATTGAGAACTGAAGTTTACCCTAAAAGAACTTCAGAATTTCCCCATTTTATTTCTCTAGTGAAAAAAGACTTGCTGCCTTTTTTTTTTTTCTTCTTTTTCCAGAGGCCTGAAGGATCAAAGGGAGCTTTTTGTTAAAATAGGAGGTTGTCCTGATGTTTTAACCAGATATTTTTTCTCCTCCCATGCGACAATTTACTGTGACATTGGCTGGCCGCACCTATCCGTGCCAAGAAATGCCATTTTTATACTTTTACTGTGATTTGTTTATAGCCTTTGGAGTATTTTAGACTCCCTCAGACTACAAATAAAGTATTTATTTAAATACAGCATATGCTATTATCTTGTAGCATTGCCAGATAAATCTGGCGTTCTTTTGTCCTCTGTGTATTTATATTTGTATTTTATTATATTGCAAGTTGTATTATCCTTATTGCATATTACCATGCACTGAGAATTCCCAGTGTATTTGCAGATATGGTTGTACTATCTCAAATTGTTGTAGCATAAATAGTATGCTACAAAAATTTGGCCTGCTTGTCCTCTCAATCCCTGTACTTTTGACAATTAGTACTGATATACCACTGATTTTTCTTAATTTTTTCTTGTTGATTAAATGATTTTGTCTTTATGCTGGTGTTGCTGTGGGGCAGGAAGCTCTGACTGCTCCCCCAGTGAAGGCTGGCTGGGAGCCCCACATGGTGACAAGGCAGGTGACCATCACAGCAAGGAGCCAGGGTGCTGAGTGATGAGTCAGGGCTGGGGTTAGGCCTGGAGACAGTGGCCAGAGTCTGAGCAGTGATTTCCCAGCAAGTCCATGGTGAGTTGGGGCAGGTCTGAAGCTGAGCCAGAAGGTCTGGGCCAGAGTGAAGGCCAGGGTGGTGGGAGAGCAGGCACAGATACAGCTGCAGTGCAGTGAGGGGAGCCAGTGGGGCAGCCCCACCCAAAAAGCAGCTGGGCAAGAACCACCCTTCTAGTTTTCTTCATGATGATGCTTCTGAGGAGCATTGATGAGTTTGGACTCAGCTGCTAAGCTGGACTTGGCTTAAAGCCCTCAAGAAAGATGTGTTCAGAGCCCTCACAGTGGTGCAGGTTTAATTTCTTCTCATTGGTGTGACATCCTCATCAGAGGATCATGAAGGGCTGAGATTGGAAGGGATCTCTGGAGGTCGTCAGGTCCAACATCCCTGCTTGAACAGAGCCACCTAGACCAAGCTGCCCAGGATCTTATCCAGATGATTTTTGTGTATCTCCAAAAATGGAGTTACAGTGAAATTAAAAGCTGTATTGGAACCTGAACCATTGGTACCCAGGAGCTAATCAGCTCGTTTCCAGCAACCAGATGCTTGTAAGTGGTGCATCCATGTAGTTTTCTGTATTCAGTACACAGCAATATTCCCCTAATAAGCCCCTAACCACAGCTGGAAATGCCAGGCAAGAAGTGTAGTAGACACCAATGTATTTTCTCTTTCTCAGCCCTTTTTTTTTGTAGTTTCTTCTTTCTTAGTTTCTTCTTTCTCTTAGTGTTGGGGTTCAAACATATTTAAGTCATTTTCACTTCCCACCCTGTGTTAGAGACCATTAATGTGAGGGTTTCTGTACAATGATGAGCTAACTTCCTTTCTTCTTAGCTGGACGTAGAAACCCATGTGATCAGGAAAAATATTGAATGTCAACTTTGTAGTAGAACACTAATCTTGAATGTTGAATTAACAGCTTAATTCTTAGGACACTACGTTACCACACAGTCAGAGGCATGTTTGTGGTTTTTCAGTTGTGTTGTTTAGAAACTGAAAAGAAATATTTGATTAATTTTCTTCTTATTATTATTTCTTATTATTTTTTAAATCTGTTTCTGTTAAAACAGATTCTGTTTGAGCTGTATCATGTTGGTTTTTTTTTTTCTGACTGAGTGCAGTCTGTTCCTCATGCCATTTTCTTTCTGCTTGCTGTCTCTCCTAAATTCCACATATCAGCCTTTTAACCTGTATGCTTTCTTTGAATAAAATGGTTGACAACCTATTAGATTTACCTTCATAATTGGATAGAATGGGTCTTTATGTCACTGTCTAACTTGATGTTTAGCCTATTTTTGTCTTTGAATTATCTTTTTCTTGAAGACTTAACAAAATGACTACCCAGTAACAGAAAATAATTAAACACTAAAAGCCACTGAGCCTGGTTCTCAGCACTGAAACTTGAGCATGTTTCTTTTTTTGTCTCATTTCTAGCCTTCATCCAATATTACATAAGAAATTTGTTGGCTTAAAAATAATAACAGGAATTGGAAAGAGAATGGATATGCATACATTTCTGGTAGGAAGATTTTAAACATGCTTGTTTTTTTTTTATCTTTATACTTTTAATCAGGAAATCTATAAGCAAATAATTGCAATGAGTCACCAAAAAAAGTCTTAAGGAAAGAAAAAACCAAGAAACAAAATGCGTGATAGGTGCTAGAAGATCACGCTGGTCCAGAATTTCCCTTGGTAGAAACTGTTTTCCTGAACTTTTGTAGGAGAATCCTCAGTAGTCAGACACTATGAGATTGTAGAAGGGATGGGCTAATGTACTGAGAATTTAGCTGCCATGGAATTTAAGTGCCACTTCTTGTTCTGTACTGTAGTATTTTGTAGTTAAAATTCTAGGCATAACATACGTACAAATTTTTCTTCAGAAATATGCTAGAAAAGTTTAGGCCTTCCAGAGCTGTGAAAAAGATATTTTTGTCCTTATTATTTGAAAAGGCTCAGATTTCCATAAAGATAGTGGTTATATCTCTTATAACACTAACTTAGGGTGGTTGAGAATGTTTTTTGGTTTTTGTTTGATTGGTGGTTTTTTTGTTTGTTTGGTTGGTTTTGTTTTTGTTTGATTTTACCAACACTTCATGTCTAGAGGAAGCCTAGAATACTACTGGAATTTAATGGTTGAAAGGATTAGGGCACCTTATGGTGTTTTGTTTTACTACCATNTACCAATACTTCATGTCTAGAGGAAGCCTAGAATACTACTGGAATTTAATGGTTGAAAGGATTAGGGCACCTTATGGTGTTTTGTTTTACTACCATCTATTTAACTCCTGCGTAAATTTAAAAAAAAGCTGGGACTTGTTAAAAGCTCAACCCATCTCCTTCCAGTATTGTATGACTTGCAGTGTGAAAGCCTTAAAATTGAGATTTGAGATTGAAATTTCAAATGCTTTTTTTTTTTAAGGAAGAACTAAAACTAAGGGTTTTTCCTAAATAAATAAAGAAAATGCTTTAGGCAAAATTCAAGTTTAAGAAAGCAAGCCAAAAATTGACAGTTCTAATTTAGAAAATATTTTCTAAATGAAGAATTGATGCTCATTTAAACAAAGCCATGATTCCTTTGGAGACAAGGTTGTTTTGACAAACCATTTTAATGTTATGACAGCAAACTTTTAAAAATTAAATTCTTCTCAGATGGTATCCTTACAGATATCTGGCAGTGATTTATGAAACTATTGTGGTGTTGTTAGTTAACTGAAAATTAATACTTGTCTAGCAATAAAAGGAAGTATTTGCATTGATTATAATTAATGCTGGTATAATTTTAAAATGGAAGAGTGTTTGAATGGTCTTATTCCACAGTGTTAAATCCAATCTCAATATCTTGATTGTTTGTTTGTTTAATTATACTTAGATTAAATTCACAACAGCCAGCTGATCTTAGCAGCTGGTAAATATTTACTGCTCGTTTGCCAAATTCCTCAGAGCACAAATTTTTGCTTTTTCTGTGTCCTAATACTTAATAGATAAGAACTCACTCCTCAAAAATTGCACTGTAGGAAGTAGCAGGGGTGACAGGGGGTCTAGACGTTCTAGATACTGCTTTTGCACCTGAAAAATGTATGTGGAAATTTTGGGAACATTACAGGGCTAGATATTCTGTATGTTGAACATAAAACAGATGTCCCTTGAAAATGCACCAAGACTTGAGTGAACAGGTGGTAATTATTAGCATTTTTCCTGGGGTGTACCTGTGCCCATGCTTGTTACAGCTCTGTTTAGCACAGCTTCATCCAACAGGCTTGGTATTTAGGAAGCAATAGGAATATTGGAAGAGAAGTGAAGTTGGATTTGTGTGCTGAGCCAGTAGGAATCATACAGCAGTAAAAGCCACCTGACATTTGCTTTAGAAAGTGCAGAGGAAAGACATTTACTTTTTGAATCATCCATCAGCCATTGGGTATATGGATGTATCTGTTCTAGGAAAACATGATGGAGTGTTCTTAACCTGTAAAAGGTGCTATGTGTTCAGAAAGTGGCAAGGACTGTCTTTTGGGCTATTGCACAGTACAACTCCAGGTACATGTCCCATGGAGAAAAAGGATATTTAAGATGTATGCAGCCTAGAATGAACAATTTAGAAGATAATGTAATTGGTCATTACAGCCCAGCAAACCATAAAACTCTAAGAATATGCAAAGGGATGTACGTGCATTTTTTAATTGGTTTTGATAGAGAATAAAACTTATGTATGAAATTTAGGGGACAGAAACATTCTGTCAAGTAAAATAGTCTGCTTGGTCCCTGAGCAGAAGGAATGTTTCATGAACTTGAAATTTATATTGCATTTTTTGTGGTTTTGTTTTGTTTTTCCCTACCCAATTACTTTTCGAGTGGGGAACAGGTTTGGAACTTGATTAGGTATTTTTCACAGAAAAAAAAATCCACTTTTTTATAGTCAAGTTGCCAATTATATGAAGTGAACAAATGGAATAGTCTAGATAAACTTCTAAAAGTTTTAACAGTATACCTCCTCTTACCTGCAGTAATATTAGATGCCACTTTTAACACTGCTAATTGGCAATATGTAAAAAGATCTTGCTTTCTTAGCAAAGGGAATTTTCACTTCACAGTGTGTCTTGGAATTCGAGAGTCTGTATTTAAGTGGGATATATATTTTGGGGTCTTATTAATATCATCTGGAGCTGTGCATTAAAAAAAGAGGTAAGCAGTTCCCAGACATTACAATGTGATAAACAGAGGGGACAACTGATCTCTTTCCTATGGTATTTTCCTCACTAAGGGAAGCACAGGATATTTTGAATTATCCATGAACTCCTATATGTTATTGACTAAGTCTAATCCCCTGTCTTGCAAACTATTTTGGTTTCTTTCAAAACATGCATCTCCTTTCATAACAAGATTATTTACTTTTGCTACAGCTTGCTTAATTCTGGGTGAATCTGGCTATTTGCAAACTCAGAGGAATGGTCATAGGGAAATGAAGGGTTACTGCCTTTGCTTAATATTTCATAAAAGAGTGAATTGTATTGTGCCTCTGAGAGCATGAAATTTCAGGTCCTGCCTCTAAAAACATGTCTACAAAGAAACTTTCACTGAAACATTCACTCTGAGGGTTTTTTTTTTCCCTTTTCCCATTTGCTGTTTCTTTCATAATGATATGTTAATGCCGATCCTGCTCTCCTGACTGGCACTTCAGTGCCTCAAGGCATTTGGGTATGGGTTGTAACACTAGTAAATTGCCACATGGATGAAAATTGCCTATTTGCCACCAACACCGTATCAGAGAGGCAGCAGGAGGTCCTCACTTCCCTTCATATGTGCTCTTAAGTTAATGCTTTTATTAGCAGGGAGCTGTGAAGAGGAATATCAGGTTTTATTCTCAGGCTATTTTGTTGCGAGCTTTGCTGTCAACTTTTGCAGTGCTTTTTGGCACAGTCTCAACATTCAGTGATAACCACTTAATTAGCGTCTGTTTAAAAACTAGTTTTGGACTCAGAATACTGTATTTCATGGCCTGTTTGAACTCATGTTGCTTGTAAACAATGTTTTCAAAATTACACGTGCAAAAGGTCATCATGAAAACTGGGTGTGTTGATTTACCTGAAGTAAGGTATCTTTGACAAATGTTTTATATGTATTTCATACTTAAATGTTAAGTTCCTGCTGTGCGCTGACTTTTTAACATAGTAACTAGACAATACCCGTGAGTTCATTTTTCGAACTGGATTTTATTCTTTTGTACGTCTTTGAAAAGTTCTTTGAAATGATCATTTATCAATGTTATAATTTGAGAAGTATGTACAAAATCCACCCCAAAACTCCAGCAACATGGATGAGTAATTTGAATTGCCCCAGATTTTTATATAACTTGTGTGATTATACTGCTTCAGGCAAGGAGTAGCGAATCAGATGTCTTCCTAAAGCACTTCATCACATAAAAACTGTAATTAAGCAGTGGCTAATATTTCATGATATAATTTATTTTCTCCTATGAAACTCATTTGTTTATTATACAGAAAACATGTGTGATTGTGTTGTGCTAATTATTTTTTAGGTAGCAAAAGAATATGCTGCTAGGGGGAGGAAGTTAAGTTATTACATACTGGCTTTACTCTCATCTCCTGATGTAGTTTTCAGATTGAGTTTGGATTTTAAAGAGATAAAACAACAGTTATGTACTTACTATATAAACCATTGGGAGATAAATAGCAGAATTTATCCATACCTATCTAATGGAGGAAAAAGGGTTTTCCGCTTGCAGAACACTGTTAGGGTGGCTAGTAAGGAAATCACAAGATTCAGAAGGAAAAAAGACATAATTAGAAGTGTTGAAGACATTCTTATGGCAGATAAAAAGTACAATACAATAGAAAATTGGTAAAGTTCCAATTTATGAAAAGAAGGAACGGTAATGCAGTATATAAAGAAAATGATAGCATAAAATTTAAAACTGGAATTTGGTAAAGTCTTTTGTTAATCTAGGGTAATGTTAAAGCCTAGACTAATAAATTTGTTTCCTACATTTTAAAATCTTCCATGTAAACAAAGATTAAATTTGTAATTAAATAATAATAACTTGTAGTATCATCCCTGTTAAGTCCTATACACATGCATATGTAATCTAAAAAGTTTTCTCAGGATGTTTGAGAGGATACTTCTGGAAAAGTTAACTATATTGTTAGAAATATGACAAATTATAATTAACATGCAACCTGGAGATCTCCGTATATTACTAATGTAGAAAAAAGATTGTATCTAGGACAGCAGATTTTGTTTAATATTGTGGAGAATGAGAGCATAGAGATTGTGAAAAATCCTTGCTTAATGCTTAAAAAGTTAGATGATCTGTAATCTGAAAGAACTAACATGCAACAAGAAGTAACGTGCATAAAGAGAGAGAGATATCTTTTATCCTTTTGGAATTGCTGGAAGAGCAATAAACAGGGATTTAGTGTGCATAGTACCTTTCACAGGCCTCTAGCGCTCTGCAGAATGGCAGATGCTCTACTACTAATACAGAAAACACAAAGAGAACAGCAGTTGTAATTGGATGTTGGAGTACAAGTTTATATGTCAAGGCAGGGTCCCATTAGATGTTTGGGCAGACACACTGCCTAATTATGATCTAATACAACAAGAATAACAGAGCAGGTAAATACTAGGTTTCCTGTCTAAGATGGTGTGGCCAACTTTGTGTGGCTCACATTGATGTTTGCATCCCTTCCTTTCTCCTGATGTTTGAGTGTTACTACTTTGTGTCTTTGGAGAACAGCAGGCATTCCTGTGGAACTGGTGGCTTCAGAGAGGTGCAGAAGGCCACAAACAGCTAATATAATTGCATTCACATAAGCAATAACTTTGGCATGTCTGTAGAATAAACCAAAGATCTCCTCACATGACTTACTAACAGTGAACAGACTACCCCTGGAAGTGTGTTACATGTCTCTGTTAACATGGGTCATGGCAAGTTTCTCACACAGGTACAAGAATGGGAATCTTTCTTACATGATGCTGTTGCTGCTTGTGAACAGTGATGTGATTGCAGTCCACCAGCCATGCACAAGCACCATCTTCTTATACTAGGCTTGCAAGTTTTGGTAAAACCAAGATCCTTGAGCAGCTGAATCATGCAGTAGCTTTTTTGCTTTGTCCTTTCAGTCTTTGTAATGGCACTACTGCCAGTGAACTCTAATCTGCCTGCATCAAATGCTGTAGCACATCTCTATTGCCCTCCATTGTCACCTTTCCATCAGCTGCAATAGTAAAAACAGCAGGCATTTATGCACCAGAGCCACAACATCAGTTCAGCAGGAACAAATAGAAGGAATTTATGTAGGAAAAAATGTCCATTCCAAATGTGTCCGTGAGCTAGAAATATCTCCATTCAAACAGGGCAAGCAAGTTCTCTCTGAAAGCATCCTAAGACAAATATTGGCTTTAAAGAGTGAGGAGCACATTGAAAGAGATCCCTAGGAATCCTAGCAACAAGCCTGTTACCTAAGATATCTGCTTGATGCAAGTACACAGGTGTGAGTTGAGTGCTTCTCTGCAATATATCTATTCAGAGGTGAGCTTGCTAATTCTGGATGTTTGTTCTCAGTTAAGTACATATCCTCCTTGGGTATAACATCTGTGCATAATTTCCTTATCTGTAAATAAGGGATGTTGAAATATCTTAAAGGTTTGTGGCAAGTTTTTCCTCTGGTTCTTTCTTCTGAGTTGCTCAGAATTTTGACAACAGACTTGCCTGAAATTTTAGTTCTTGATCAAGATTATTCTTATTTGTTTAGCAGGAGTCAAGATATTGTTTAGATAAAATCTTCACATCCCTTTTTTGCTTCAACATTGCTGAACATTAATAAATCAAAAGTTTTGTTTTTGAAAAGGCTGTATTCCTGTTAGTTTTCAACACAAAGCCAATTAATTTGGACCTTTTAGTATGATGATGAACACGACAAAGTTGTAAACCATAAAATTGCAAATATCAGAGGTGCAGAAAAATACAAAATTATTGGAGTGTGTTCTGTGATATGAATGATGACAAACAAAAGCAACCTCTTCTCTTCCCCCTTCTCTCTATCACCAAAATGGACTAATGTTAGACTCCCCAAACTCCTTACAACTAGGAAGTCAAACAGAAGCTCATTTTGTGACTCAACTACATGTTATTTAGGCTGCAGAAGCAAGACTGCTGCTTCATTTTAATGGCAAACCAAAATAAACCCCATTTTTAGACATCCAAGTGGACAAAACCCTATGTGAATGAAACACTAGGCCTAAGCTATCACCACCTAAAAATAAACCACATCCTATATCATAGAAATTATTTGCAATCAGCTTTTCAATATATTGCATTTTCAAACAGAACAGTGGGAGATTTATCTCTAGTAGGTCTTGCTAGGAAAAAAAATAATGAGGAGGATCAAAAAAACCTTTGTAAATGACTGAGAACTTTATCTGGAATAAGAATGTGAAAGTTTTTTTTTCCCCCACTAAATCTCTGGTTTTGCAGGACTTTTGAGGTAAATAAAAGCATTATATAGGAATGCTATGAAATATCATAGCATAGTTTGAATATTCTAGAAACCCAAAAATGTGAAATGAAGATATAGTAGAGTGTGATTTGTAGCTGAAATTTTAAGTAAATTTATTATGTTTATTCTAGTAGTTATTAAGAGGCAGCAACACAATAGGTTCATACTGAGAGGACAAATGTATTGAATTAATTTATGAATCTTAGGAGATTAGTGTGTATCATTATACAATTGGTTACAATTTTTCATTTCCTAGCGGTCTTTAACAACAAAGATTTTTTTTCAAGCTATTCTTTATAATTTTATGATAATTGTAGAAAATTGCTACTTAATTTTTGGTTTCCCTATTTTTGTTTTCCACTTCAATATATTTTCAGTTTTCTAATAAAAAGAGAGAAAAGAAAAGAGTGACCTTCAAAGAAAGAATTGTGACTTTTTGCTTATTAACAATGGGAGAAAAAGTATTTTTTGTTAACAGTTGTAATGCAAATAAGGTTTCATTTAGTCAGTTCTCTTTTTTTGTCATTGACCAGAAAGATGAAATGAACTTTTCCTTTATGTTTCTGAAATAAGTGTGTATTTAAATCAGAAATGGTATTCAAAGAAGTTTGCTCTACATGTATTTCAGTCTAAAATTCAAGAAGGAAAAGTATTTTGTCTTTAAAGGGTACTAGTTTTTGTTTTTCATCTGGTAATGTTAGTATAAAGTAAATGCTCAATCTTTTATTAAGGTTTTTATCCAAGTCTAGTTGTGGAGACAGTTCTGTCTGTGTAATGTGTCTGCTGGATTTCACTGTCTGTGCATGGGCAGGGCAGTGGTGAGGGTCAGGCTTGATTCCAGGTTAAGGGGTGAGTGTTGGGTGACCGTGGGTTGGGTGGTGGATTTAATTTTCTTCCCTCTAAGCTCCAGGCTGGCTCTTGTACTTCTTGTCAAATGCTGCACAGCACTGACAGTTTTGTCAACAGCTTTTATGTTCTGGAGGCTTTTGCTCTTTGTTATTGATACTTCTCAAGACAGACTTTGAGCTATTTTGGAGTAGTATCAAAATGTTTGTACTGTTCTTCAGATGTTCGTTTGCCAAAAACACACAGTCTGTCAAAACCCTCTTTAGAATCCTGGGTTCTTCCATTTTCATTGCTTGCCCAGACCGGTGCAAGATTGGAAGTGCGTGAGATTTTGGCGTTAGATGCCTACTATGTGAGAGATCACAAATTTTTGTCACATCCTGTTTGTCACCTGTAGCCCACTTCAGACAGCACACCTGACGTTATCCAGGTTCTCAGGGAAGAGTTACAACCCCAAGCTGTGAAGGAAGCTATAAAAGAAGCAAACGACCCCTGTCAGGTAGCCAATCCCTCAGTGACTCGGTGATAACACTACTGCAGCCTGGGGATAAACTCGCTTTCGAAGCTTGGAAGAGATTTTGTTGTCAACAGCTCCTGGCCAGGGGAGACAGCAGCCAAGGCGAAGTTTGTTGGCCACTTTAAATGTAATTACCTCATTCTGCTCCTGTGGAGGCTGGATACAAAGTTTTTGAAGACTGTTAAAGAACAGAGGTATCAATTCAGATCCTTTAAGGGTCCGTGGTTTCCAGAGTTGCCAGCTGTCAAGCTCCAGGTGAGTGTTAGTGACTTTGGGCTACAAGATGTAGCAGGTGATGGTCAGGTTTATGGAGGAAGGCTGTTAGTACTGAAAATGGGGCCAGAGATGAGACGTAGACAGCCCAATTTAACTTAATTTGTGACAAACTCATCAGGAATACATGTAGTTCTTAGTCCAATGTGTTTTATTACACAGAAATGGATAATGGATAAGGCCGGAGAGATGCATTTTGACAAAGATCTTACAGAAAGCTCCTCAATTTCCAATTGTTTTCCTACTTATGACTCTTCCATTGACAGATCTTCATCAGGCAGGAAAAATGTGCAGGATTTTCAAATGTGTTTTCAAGTCAGCTAAATTAATCCAACTTAATTACCTGCTACTGCGGCAGTGTGTTAGTCCTATTCCAATCCTGTTGTCTGGTCTCATATTCTAAATGAGTGCTTAGCCTGTCTGATATAGTCTGCAGTTTGAGGGAGTTAAACTTGTGAAACGTGTGAGGGGTGGCAGTGGTGATGTTAGTTTGGTTTTGTTTGGGGTTTTTAAGAACTGCTTAGTTTGCATGCCTTGAACAGATGAATATGCCAGTGCTGAGTGAACAGCTCTCCGTGGCTGACTGTGGTCATCAGACTCACTTGGCTGAACACTGCAACTGCATGCACAGGTACCTTTCTGTCAGGGAAGGGAGGTGTAAGGTGTGAGAACACCCCAGGTTTCTCAGGATAAAAAGCAAAATTCAGCTGTAATGATTGTTGTATGAGGGGTGATCATTATCTTTCTTCTTTGCTGGAGCAAAGGATTCTATGTATGTGATACTGTGAGTTAGAGAAAGTATAAAACTAGAAATGAAGAAAGTAAATGCTAAATCAATCACAGAAGATTTTTCACTATTGCAGATGTTTTCTTTTTAACTTACTCTGTTTTTCTCTCTTTTGTTGTTGGCTTGCTGTTGTTTAACAGTTTTCCTTTTCATCTATCTAGCATTATCATCTTGCTAACCTAATGTTCCATTTTGCAGTTTATAATTATCAATCTGTTCCTTCATTGCCTGTCTTTCCTCCTTGGGATTCTAATTGACTTTTAATGGTCTATTTCTGCTTTTTTTTTTTTTTTTTTTTTTTTTTTTTTTTTTTTTTTTTTTTTTTTTTTTTCTNTTAATTTGTTTTTTTATGGTTTTTTTTTTTTTTTTTTTTTTTTTTTTTTTTTTTTCTCTATCTTCTTTTACTTTTCAGCTGCTTACTTTCACATGCATCTGGTCATGTCTTGATCTGAATTGTAGTCTCTGCCACCCGTCCTTTACTGATGTAAACACCCTTCTCTTTTACAAGAAGAATTCATGACTGGTAGGTTCATTATTTTCACTCTCTTTAGCTCTCTGGCTAAAGTGTATTGGTTTGGGGTTTTGCTCAGGACTGCAATGGATTTCTTGACTGACAAAACACCAATGGAGTTTTATAGCAAAATGTGCCCCCATCTCTCAGCTAGCAGTTGCAACATGGTAGAGGTGTGTACCCAGGCATTAATGCTACCTGAAAAATATCCTCATCCAGGGTTTCAGTGGAAATCTTTAAGGCAAAGTAAGCAAAAACTCTCTAATACTTATTTGGGTCACTTCACCAAATTAAAGTTACAAGTTGTTTTTTTATCAGTGAAATTTCCACCAGTGAGAGCTTGCTGGATTAAATGTGGGTACGGCTGGTTGTTACTCAGTTGTTTTCAGTGTTTCCTGTGGGTTTTTCTGCAGTGTCCATAACAGTTAAGATAAGGACAGAGCTGCTGTTGTGAGAGGGGATGCTTGCACTTGGGATGCTGCTTGGGGATGGCAGCACTTGGAGACTCCCACTCCTCTGGGGCTGGGACTCAGACCAGCATGTGCTGGAGGGTCTGGTAGGGTGTGGGGGCAATGACAAGGCTGTGTGGTACCTCAGTGGGGGACACTGGCTTCTGCTCATGATCCTGCAGCATGAAATCACAAGACAGTTCTGTTACAACTCTTGCAAAAGAAAACCGCAGCAAGAACAATTTTAATTTTTTTCCCAAACCAGTTTAGAATAGCTTTCTAAAAAATATCTTTTTCATCTCATTCCACTGATTCTAGTTTCAGATCCTAAGCAAACACTCATAGTTCATAATGTAAACAACAAGAAAAATCCGGTGTTTTGTTCATAGTCAGAGAACACAATTTTCAAATAGTCATGGTACAGCCAGCAAGTTCAGCAATGGGCCTTGATTCCTACCTTTCCACTGACAGAAATTTGTCTTTTCCAGGGGTATGTAGCTTTCCTTTTTGTTTTAGAGTGGTCTTTGGTATATTAAATCTGTCTACTACTGGCTCTGCATCTTGAACTAAAGGGATTTAATGAAGATGACGGAATACAAATGAATCTGTTTCTGTCAGGGTTTAATCTAGGAGAAATTTCCCTGTAAATGCTCAAAAAAAAAAAAACAAAACCCAAAAGAGAATGATATAAGTAAGGTAGGTGTGAATAAGCCAGTTAAGGATGCACCATCAGGACAATTAATTTTAATTTATGTGGTTTATCAGTGTGTATATGCATCAAGATAAAAACTCATATACAGAACAAAACTGTGACGTGTTAGACAAAAGAGTTTGTATAGATGCAGCTTTTAATAGTAAATTTTCCTCCCAAATTTCTCTCTTGAGAAGGTGCTTGGAAATTGGTTACTCCCTTGAATGGCGACAAATGTGCTAAAAAATCTTGTGAGGAGGTAGTTTTGTGTGTTTTAGTAGAGGTATAACATGTACTGAGTAAAACTGGAGAAAAGTTACTTCAGAGTAACTTGTTATTTCAGCATAAGGCTTTGGGTAAGGTGCAGGATGTCGTGCTGTGCTACAACTCTGTAATCTAGTGAAGTAGAAGGCTAATAATAATTCAGAGACTTTCTTTTTGTTTGTTTTGGATTGCATAGAGCTCACTTGGAGCTTCCATTAGCCCTTCACTGTTTTGTGAACACCACGGTCAAAATAACAATGACATTTGCAGGATAAGTGCTTCACTTAGAATATTCAAAGAAGCAGTGTTTTCACATGTCAGCAGTCTACTTAAGCACCCTACCTGAATGACTGAATAGCTGAGCAAAATGCAATCGCTGGAGCATTGTCACAGTGATCATGCTGTAACACTATCCAACTGTTGTATCCCTGTTACCTTTCAGACATCGTCATTACTCAGCAGGAACAAGCTGTGGGCACTGTGTGAGACCTGTGATAATCTGATCAATTGTATTTTAATGTTTGCCAGATCATTTTGTTAACTCTGAAACTCTAATTCAAGTTTTCTTTCATTATTGCAATATATCTTATACCTTTATTCACTAATAATTTGTTGAAAAGGAGAAAATTATCAGTATGAAGTTGATAGTGCCATCTTTACAGGGATGTTAATAAGAAAATCAAAATCCTCTGGAGGTAGTTCTAAGCTTAGTGATATTTTTAATGCTTAACATTTTGACAGCTGTCAAGTACTATCTGATCGAAGGAAGTGCATTTGATAAAATTTAATGGTTTAGAAGTCACTTTAGTAGCAATTAATCCTTCTTGCTTAAGCATTTCTTAAACTCTATAAATCCATTTGACCACTCTAACAAAATCCTGTTATCAGCTTATTGGGGAAGTTCAGATAAGTGTCCCTGTTTTGCATGTACACTCTGAACAATTTATCTTTAGAGACATTGTTTTTAAATGGGAGAAAAATTAGAATTTACTTTCTTGAAAAAGAGGTCTGTAATGTTTCTTCTCTCTGCACCACACTTCCTTTTCAAGTTGACTGGAACAGTTTGAAGGGTAAAGCTGAGGGAAAGACTAGTTCACTTGCAGTTTACATAAGCAAAATGGTGCAAGCCTTTCTATAAAACTGCAAAGTAATTTAATGATGGTATTTATATAAATACAAAATGTTATATGTTCAATAAAATTTTGAAGAGTTGTCTAGGTAAGTCAACAAGAAAGCAATTTTCTTCCACTCCAGTTAATTTGTTCACAGGGAACATATCTTCTAAACAAACAAGCAAATCTAATCCCTATAACTTAAAACACAATAATCGGTTTTTATATAGAAGTGTGTAGGAATCTAGAGTTCTGAAAATAACACCACATATATCATCTTAGATGTAAGGCTCAGGCTGAGAAGTCAAGTCACTGCATCTAATGTCTCCTACCAGACCGAAGCAGACAGCGGCGAATGCACAGAAGGTTTTCAAAATGTTCAGACTAAGTGCTGACAGTCTCTTAAATTCAAGAACTTCTTAAATGGGGGAACATATTTGAATTCAGTCTGACCTATTTGATTCTTACTTCTAAATGAGGTTATTTTTGTGTTGTTTAATAAAATAGAAAAACCTACTTCAGAACAAAACCTGACATAATCTTATGGTTTAGATAATGCACATCGCTAGAAACATGACCTGTTTACTTATTCCATGACTCTAAAGAAATTTGGTTGATATTAGCTACTTATCTAGAAGCTGTATCTCATTTAATAAGATTCTTTTCTGTAGATGGTGCAGACCTGTATACTTCGTTTCAGAGATGGCAAAATTAGCTATAATACATATGCTGTGTATTTCCACAGGGCCTTGGACTTTATCAACTGAGGTAATGTGCTTGTCATGCTACTGAAGTAATATTAAGTGAAAGTAACATCTTACATCCAATTTAAAAGATACTGTTACAGAGTATTTGATTGTAACTATGCTACAGCCACCCTGATCTGTTTCAGTGCTTAAAGCAAGCCCGAACTACTGCAAAATCTTCTCACTGTTTGTAGTTTCCTTATGAAACAAAACACAAGTTGAAGAGTCTTTGGCATATTTAGAGGTTTAAGATCTGATATGTGTGAAGGTTTTAACAATAAATAGACTAATCTGCTAGGATTCACGGGGGGGAGAAAGGCAGTTGTTATTTATTGGGATAAGATGTTCGATTTAACACTTTAATAAGTAACCTCTGTCTGACAGATGAGATGTTTTAGAAGAGTGTGCCAAGTACAAAGTCTGTCTTTGATAAAATTTATACATTTTCTAAATTGCAATAAACACACGTGTCAGAGAAAACAGGAACGCAGGTTTAATGTGAAGGCAACTAAATAGTAATGGGACTTTAACATGAAATTTGCAATAGCCATTATAGAAAGGCCTTCACTGATTAGTGAAGCAGGTGTGCTGGGAGTTTTTTCCCATTTTTATCCCCCTCCCCCCCCTCCCCAAGAAAAAAAGGTTTTAACAATTTCTGGTTTTTAAGCCAATATAAAAAGAGGAACATATTTCCGTTGCATCAAACAAGAGAAAAAAACCCCAACAACCAAACCCCTCAAAATGATCTCTCCATGTATGTCCCGTATGCTTTTTAGATTGAGTGATTGCCTGTTCAATTTTAGTTTCAGGGTAATTGGCAACCATGCTAAAGTATATGTTTGGGGTTTTCTTAACTAATTGTTGGCTAACTGATATCCCCATCACTCAGTCTGATTTATACAAGCTGATCCTTGTTTAAACAGAAACAGAACTTTGCAGGTCCAAAATGGTGAAGTTTCTCCAGTATAGAGCAAATTGCAGAATAAAGAGGCATCATAGTAATGTTAAATCACTTGCAAAGAAGCTTGTATTTAGTAGTGTAAGTCTGTGTGAGGTGTCTTGTAAATCTAGTGGTTGATTAGAACATTGTATCTGAAACTTTTATTTTCCTCATGAGTTTGAAGGCGCTTGCATTTTTCTGACTATGAAATATGCATGTGGGCTTTTTTAAGAGGGTATTTGTTTGAAAACTTACCATCACTGACAGTAATTCAATGATTGCTCACTACAGGATTCTAAAAGCAGTAAAATAACAATTAGAGGTTGAATGTTCTCTAAGGTACTTCAGATGGAATTTTATTGCAGGTGGTAGATAAGAAAAAAGCCATCTTTGACATTCAAAAAGTAGTAAAATTTTTGTTTGACTTCAGTGGAATTTGATCTACTTTGTAACTCATGACAAAGTCTTAAAGTGAAAATGCGTTTTCTACATGCAACTACCTTTACAGACTGGAATCTTTCGGTTGCCTTGAAAATTGTCCATGCAATTAACCTTATTATGTACTGCAAAACCAGGAGTTTAAAGATCTGTTTGTTTTGAGAAGTTACAACAGAGATACCCCTTCACGTATCCTAATTCAATTTTTCTTTTCTGGTAATAAAAGATCACTGAAACTTTTCTCTTAATGTTTGTCCATATTTAAAATTGCTCTCTGATGACTGATCAATAACATACATCTTGAATCCATGCTTTTAGACATGTAGAAATACTACTCTGTGGTATCAAGTATGCAGTCATGTTAAAGTTGCTAAAAGCCACTGCAGTGAACAGCCTGTGCACACATGCACAGGTAACATGCAGCAGATCTGGAGTACTTTGTCTGACCAAATTGCCTTTGCACTACAAACTTGACTGAGTATTGACTACTCTTCAGGAGTAGTCAGCATGGATTCACCAAGGGGAAATCATGCTTGACCAATCTGATAACCTTCTATGATGGCAGGATGGGTCCATGAGGGGGGACCAGTGGATATTGTCTACCTTGACTTCAGCAAAGCTCTGCCATAGCATCCTTGTAGGTAAGCACTGGAAATGTGGGTTAGACGAAAGGATAGTGAGGTGGATCCAGAAACAGGTGAATGGCAGAGCTCAGAGGGTTGTGATCATCAGAGTAGAATCCAGCTGGAAGTCTGCAGCCAGTGACATTCCCCAGAGATCGACACTGGGTCTGGTCTTATTCAACTTTTTTATCAATGACCTGGATAAAGGGATAGAATGTACCCTTGGCAAGTTTGCTGGTGATATGAAACTGAGGCAGTGGCTCATACACCTAAAGGTTGTACTGCCAGTCATTGAGAGGCTGGAGAATTAGGCAGAGAGAAACTTAAAGAAGTTTAGCAAGAGCAAGTGTGAGGTCCTGCACCTGGGGAGAAATAACCCCAAGTACCAGTACAGGTTGGGGGCTGACCCACTAGAGAGCAGCTCTGAAAGAAGGACCTGAGAGTCTTGGTGGATGACCAACTGACCATGAGCCAGCGGTGCCCTTTCAGCCAGGGGCACCAAAGGTGTCCTGGGGTGCACTGGGAAGAGTGTGGCCAGCGGGTCACAGGACATGATCCTTTTGCTGTACTCCACCCTAGCGAGGCCACAGCTGGAGTACTGTGCTCCATTCTGGTTTCCACAGCTGAAGAAAAATAAGGAGCTGCTGGAGAGAGTCCATTGGATTAGGGCTGACTGGGGGTGTGGAGCATCTCTCATAAGAGGAGAGACCACGGGAGCTGGGCCTGCTTAATCGAGAGAAGAGCAGACTGAGAGGGAATCTTATAAATACACATAAGTATCTGAAAGGATGGTGCTAGACTTTCTTCAGCAGTGACCAGGGACCAGACAAGGAGTAACTGCTGTAAACTAAAATGTAAGAAATTCCACCTGAACATGAGGAAGAACATCTTTACATTAAGAGCACTGAAACAGGCCTCCCAGGAAGGTTGTGGAGTCTCCCTGTCTGGAGACACTCCAAACCCACCTGGATCCTATGTAATGCACTCCAGGTGATCATGCCCTGGCAGGGAGGTTGGGCTAGAGGATCTACAATGGTGACATCCAACTCTATTCTGTAAAGTGCCTGTAAAAGCTTATAAAAGCTTATGGCTCATCTGTCTGGTGATAACCCGTTCAGATAACCCTTGTCAGTGTTTCTTAGTTCTAAGTCCTACTAGATTTCAATTAGAGTTTAGATCCTTTACATCTAGATAATTTTTGCTAAAATAGAAGTTTGATCTTTATATCATTGAAACATTGTTGAAAATGAAGGAATGTTAGTTATCATACAAAACATGTTAGGGTTTTTTTTTTTTTATGTTGGCTTAATGAACAATGTGTTGGGGAACTCTGAAGAGATCCCAATACCACTATGTGCCAAATGGCTCATTTGGGTGCACCAATTAACACTTGCTTTGCCCTTCATTCCTCTTGGAAAAAGTAATTTTTACATAAGAATATTCTGTGATATTTTTTGTCCAGTGCTTCTCTTTGTACAATGAAATGTAGGATTCTGCTAGGTTTCACTCCAGTGGGGGTCTTTGGGCCCTTTAGGGCCAGTAGAGAACAAGAAAAAAGTGAAATTTGAAAGGCCTGAGGAACTGTAGCACACAGAGTGTTGTTGATTGAGGGACAATTTCTTGGAACAGTTCTGTTTTGATAAACGAATGTGTGATTGGTCTAGTAGTCCTCCAGTACTAATGATCTATCACTAGGGGAAGTTTCAAAATGCTTGATCAGTAGGGCTGGAAATACTGAGTCATAAGAACAATAATATATGTTTAATGCCCTAGAAATTGATAGAATATCCAAAAAAGGCTTATTATAGTTTGAGTCTGATGCTTCTGTCCCCCTGTGACCTCTGCAGGGCTCCCAGAACATGTAGAAGCATCATTGAAATAAAGTTTAGGGCAAATTTTGCCTTTTGACAGACTACCCAGGCAACTGTGCAGATTTTGCTCTGCAAGAACTTGCCATTAAAAATGCATTTAGAAGGCTGAGACATATGGAAGCTATAACACATCTGGTCCCTAAAGCCAAATTGTGTATGAAGCACTATTGGTCTTTTTTCATTCCTAAATGTTCTCTACTCTGATGGTAGATTAAATGGTTTGTAATGTTTCCCAATATGTTGATGTTCATGTAAATCAACACATAATCTATCAGCATTGTATCATTTTGTCTAGTGATATTTCTTACTATTGATTTTGTACAGCTTTGAATGCAGAATACTGGAGGAGTGATTACCTTAGTTACACCATTCTTTTAGTTTTAAAACATGAGGTCATTCTGATGTGTTTTTATTTCTGGTTTAAAAACTCCATTGCCCAAAACAACAGCTGACAGTCGTTTTAATGAAGAATTAAGACTGAAGATATGAGCACTTGCACAAGCGTAAAATATACTTGATGATGTATTATAATGTTCCCCAAGCAAAGCATTCCTAAGAAGTAGAAGGGAATCATAACGTAAAAGATAAATGTAAAAGATTGTAAAGAAAATCTGCAGACTTGATATACGGATATATGCTTTCTCTTGCCTGAGGCAACTTACCAAGTATAACACTGAGTAATTGTTCTATTTCTCTTCTCAGAAAAGATTATATTAATAATCAAATTAAATTTCAAACCCATATTTCTATCTCTTGGATAACTATGGAAAGCATTTTTGAGGTTGTTGGGGACAGCAGCGGACTTTATAGAATCATAGAATGGTTTCAGTTTGGAGGGACCTTAATGGTCATCTATTTCCAATCCCTGAGCCATGGGCAGGAACACCTTCCAAACCCCATCCAGCCTGGCCTTGAAAACTTCCAGGGTTGTGGCATCCACAACTTCTCTGCTCAACCTGTGCCTGTGCTTCACCACTCCTGTAGTACAGAATTTCTTCCTAATATCTAATCTAAACCTGCTCTCCCAGTTACGAGCCATTACCCCTTGCCCTATCACTGCCTGTTAAAGAGAATACGTGCAGATCTCTCCTGAGCTAGCAGTAATTCTTGGTTCCAGGCCTAAAAGGCAGTGTAGCTATAGCAGGCAGATGTAGCATAGGAGGGTTTTTTCCTTCACGTCAGGTATTCTGAGGGCTTCAGATGCAGAGATGTAAAGTGTTATAAGCCCCCATGACACTGACAGATTTTCACCTCCTTAAATAATGCCATTTGCTTACAGTGTCTTCTCAAGAGCAGATGTAGCACATTAGGATCCAAGCTTGTCGTGAGTCTAGGATCTTACTGACGACATGGCTTTTCATCTCTGAAAGAGGACTGATTTAATTCACTTGTTAATTAAATCAAGGTTAATTAATTTACTGAAAAGACTGTAGTTTGGTGTTGATACATGCTCTGGCAGGATCAGATTGATGTTGCTACTCCCTGATCTCCATTCCCACTGTTGACCAGCTTTACTGACAGAAGCGTGGCATAGTTAGTGCAGTGACCAAATTAAGGAACTGATTCATCTGAAAAGCAACCTGGTAAAATGAAACAAAGTGTTTCCCATGTTTTAGTATTTCTTATACCAAACAAGACCAGCTACCCAGCCTTGTGTGCCCTCACAGAAAGCTAAGAAATTATGAGAGGATGGGAAAAGCAGCAGGAGAAAATTTTATGAAGAGGAATTTGGTAGTAAGAGGCCACAACTACAGATGGCAGGGACTGCAGAGCTTTTTTCCTAGCTCTTCCACTCAAGAGTTGAGTGACTTTGAATTTATAACTTTCCTGCTGTTTGTAATTTTTTTAAACCTCTACTGAAATCTGAAGGAAGTAATTTTTTTATTGAAAAATGTTAGGTCAGAGGAGTGCAAATGTTTCAATTTTACACAGGCTTTTGCCAGAGGATGTGCTTTGCTACAGTGAGCTACATGAGGACTACAGTCTTCCTTGACTTTGCTCCATGCCTGAAAGTCATAGAGTTGAAGGATGATTTTGCCTGGAAGGAACCTTAAAGATCATCAGCATTTGGTCTTAATTACAGTCTCCTGAAGTTTTTGCATCTGTCTGCAAGCAGCCTAAGAAGCGTTGGAATCCCAGTTCTAGCAAGAGACTTTCAGAAATTCTGTGCCATTATCCTTTCTCATCACAAAGAACAAGTTATATTCATGGGAATCAAAGCAGTGTGGTTGTCTTGGCAGAGTGAATTTTTCTTTAAATCAGATGTTTCTAATATTTGATTCTCTAGAGAAGTTATATTTTTCAGAATATTTGACTTCTAGGAACAAAAACTCTGTTTTGATCATCCTGATTTTATACTTTTGCTCAAGATCTCTGTCTGGTTTTAGTATGTTTTTGGTTTGTCTATGTTCCTTCATTCATTCTTTTGCTTTCAGCACTTCTACCTGGAGAAGGTCATATAAAGATCAGTTCTATAAGAGTTTATTTGTGTAATCCACTTTCATCATCCTGTGAGTTATAGACCTTTCAGGTCATCATTGGTGTCCTTCCTTTCCTTTAGTTGAAGTGACATGCCTTAGTCTCTGTATAATATATGTTTAAAATATATGTAATTTTTCCCCTCTCACATGGTCATTTTTATGTTTCTGTTATATTCCACCACTTACATTGTTTGTTTTTTTTTAATTATTTCATATTGTACGTGGATGAATGCAACCATGATTGACAGACCACAATTTGGCAGAGCATATCTTCTATATGCAATATAAAAAAAATTAATAAAATTATTTTCTTTCTAATCTAGTGCATCTGCAGACTGATTCAGTAAACTGATGATTTCAGTAAGCAGTAAACTGATTCAGATGCACTATGTGAAAGGAGGGATGTCAGTAATCTTTGGCTGTGTCTGTATGGAGATCTTGGACCCTGGCATGCCTTGTATAGACCTGGAAGTGACCCTGTATATGCTTACTCTGGGGCAGGGCAGTAAGATGAAGGTAAGGGACCAAGGACCTGATCTCCTGATAGAACATACCCTGTGTTTCCTGCAGCCACAATTCCCAGTGCTTGTTTCTGAGCTGTGGCATCCTGGCTGAGATGTAGCACTGGCTCGTGAAGTTTCTGTGGTCTGTATTTAGACAAGGGAAACCAAACCCTAACCACACTTGTGCTCTTAGGCTGCCTGTCCACGTTCTGAATTAGACTGAAAAATTATGGCCTATTTGTGCTAAAAGATGGCTAAAAAAGCTTCTCTTCACAATTTTTCAACTCTCTGTCGATCTTTGAGTTGAGATGAGAGGTAGTATTGGATCTGCGGTACGTAAAACAATCAAGTCAGAACATAAGACTGATGAAATAGGAGTTTGCCATGGAGAAGGCTTAGGTGAAGTATGTATTTGGGTAGTCCTATAGAGAGATTTTTATCTTGTTTGGAGCTTGTTTAATTCGTATAGCAAAGAGCTAATACATTTCTTCTGTGTATTTTAGTGGTTTTATATTGGAAAAGTCTTGTAGTAGGATTGTTGCTTTTTCTTTTTTCTTTTTTTTTTTTAAGGAATGCTAGTAATGACTCTCTGAATGCTGTGGTGATCTATTCTTAATTTATGTAGCAGTTATCAGCTTAAACTTGAGGTTGATTTATTCCACTTGCAAACTGTAGTGTGTGGGAAGTTCTTTTCTGCACAGAATGGGTTATATGTAGATCCATGCAAGGACACAGATTTGTTGTGGCAAATGCGAGGATAACTGCCCAGGTGGTTTTGTGCAATGATTGAAGCAGTGGTAATTTATCACTTTGGGATAAATTAAATTTTTTATCCACACATCACTCAGAATTGATTTAGCATAAAAATGTCAAACTTACTTTATAATCTTGCTCTCATCAACATTACCTTGGCTGTCCAGTGTTACACTGACCTTCGAATAATACATTCTGTGTGAGCAGTTGAGCTTGATTGATGATGTGTGGATTTTTAACAGCAACTGGGACTGGTAACTATGTATAACTGGGCATGAATTTGTTTAGTGATGGAAACAGTAAGAGATGTATGCACAGTGTATATAGGCACTTTTCTGTGGACTGCTGATATTGAATTTATCACTGTTCAGTTTATCAAGGTGGCAGTTCACTTTCTGATATTGACATCACAAGTAAGTTTTATTTACTATTTTATTATTTAGTATATTATTATTTAAGGTATCTAAATACACCCAGTTGCATCTGTCTTTATTCCTAGTACTATAGATTTTGGATTGAAAGTGTAACTTAATTTAGTAAATTTTCCTTTTCTCTCTGTTCCCATCATTTTTTTCTCATCTTTTTTGCCAGTGTCCCCAGTATTCCCTTTATGCACTTTTTCTCTTTTTTTAAAATCTTTGCTATCTGACATTACCCAAGCACAGTAAAGTGAGTTGCTTTCTATTTCTGCTGAATAAAGCATGGCTTCTGGGTAGTTCTATATATTTACAGAGAATGGTCATCACATAACTTTGAGTTTAAAATTGCAATTCTACACTTATAGGCAGTTCCACAAAGTACTTTATTCTCCCTAAATGTGTTCATTTTGTGAAATCATGTTTGTATCTGGTTGCTTTAGTTTATTTTAATGTAGTGACATTATATACATAGCTGCAAGTTATCCCTGTGCAAAATCTTTGGAGGCCCTTCATGCTGATGAAGTGGAGAATACAGTTTGAATATGATGAAATTACTACTCAGCTGTGCCAGATTTTCATCTTTGGAATTGTGTTTCCTTTTAATTAATGATGCAAAAAAGGAACTGACATTCTGTGCAAGAATGCAAGCTAAAGGATCTGGCGCTTACTCTATAGCAAATACTGTATTTTCACCTAAAAATGTTGGATCCTTAAGAAACAATAAACACAGAATCCCACCCTCGGTGCTGTTTTTTTAGGATTCATGCAGGAAGTGCACTTCAAGACATGGTACCACAAACAAAGCTGCAAGTCCTGGAGAGATCTGTAGAGGTGTGTATTCCCTGAAATGTTATTTAAGTCCTGAAAGCTGATCTTTGGCAGGTTTCTCAGCTCTGTGAGATCTTACATTGTGATTGTTCTCCTTGTTTTTAAAAGCTAAAATATTTATTTATTTATTTTACTTGAAGCTTTGAGCTAGGCCTAGTGATTTCTCTAAACTACACTGCTTCTAATGTAAGGACCATGATATTTGTGAGGCCTGGAACATACAGCTTATGGCTTTTGAAGCAAGGTGTACAGTCAGTTTCTTTAATCATTTTGGTTTTTAAGCTGCTCTGTGGCTGGACCCCTGGTTTCCCTGCCTTAGGGCTTCAAAACTTTCTGCTTCCCTCTGGGTGAACAGGATATCAGTGAATTGGGATAAAATTGTTTTTAGGTGTCTGTACAACTAGAATGGACTTCTAAGTTTACCTCAGTTCAATTGCTTCTCTGGCATCTGTCACACTGCTTTTGCTTTCAATTTTTTTTTAGCTTCCCAGCCAAGTTAGTAATAAAGCTCGAAATCTTTCTCCTCATCTGAACCCACTTGCTGCTTCTATAGTTGTCAAATTTGTGCTCTGTACTAAAGTGTCTCTGTAGTGCTTTTAAATTTAAGTGTTAGTCTGTAGCTATAAAAAATCCCTTTTGTGCCTGCCTATGCAAAAAAAAATGGGCAGAATTAATACTTCACTGATTGCTGTGAAAGACTGGATTAAAGCCTTCTAGTAGATGTCTTCCTTGCCATTTCCCCACTTCTCTGGCCACAGCTAACAACATAATCACTGGCCTTTTGAACATAGGCTGAGATTGCACAAAGCAACCAGACAGATCTAATTTTTTTGCTGCTGCTGAGACTGCTGCCTTCTGGCTTTCTTACTGGGAACTGTAAATCTGATCCTGGGTGAATCACAACAGTTCACTGCTAGAAAATTAATCTATGGGAAAAAAAAAGGGGGGGAAAGTGAATTTCTTCTTCATGATTTAAAAATCTAGATCAGATTTACTTGAGCAAATTGGGCCAAGGAAAGATCCTGACCGTATTCCTGGAAGCTGAGGAGCTTCAATGAAGCATGGGTCACCCCTGACAGTGACTTCTTGATGAGCATTATAGTAAAACCTTGCTCTTCCTCAGCAGATTCCTAAGACTGCCAGTATGACAATATGGGCTGGGATGAAGCTATGTCTGTTAGGTACTTAGGTCTGGCACAGTGCTTGCAGAAGTTTTCTACCTGTTTGATTTTCTCTGATTGCAGATAACCAGACATACAGCTGTGATTTGAACACACAAAATCAGTATCTCCTCACACACTGGGTTGGAGCCAAGAACTCTGTGCTATCCCTGCATTGTGAGAATAAATTCTTTGGTTGCAAACATGGTATGTCTTTGTGAGTGGCAAACAAAAACTGGCAGCATTCAAAACTGCACTAGGCATATTTTTAACTGGTTTTCTCCCCTGCCATGAAAAAAGTACAGAATTCAGTAACATGAAAATAAAACGTCTTTTGCCATGTCACTATGTGAACAGTGGATTATTTCTTCCTAGAAAAAAGAAGCCAAGAGCTGAAATATTTAAGCCAAAAATATTTAAAATTGAAAGTATTTTGCCTTTTAATATTGGGTACCACTGCCGTGATCTGGCCTAGAACTCTCTACTTTGTTGTTTGGTTTCTCAGAAGCAGAGATCAGAAACACCTCCTTGTTTTCTAATATTCCAGCATAATAATATAGGTTTAAGAAATTTGTGTTTTCACTTTAACTCACAACAGCATTCCTTCTATCTGTCTCCTCTGTGTAGTCCTACCAGTAAGTGCACTAACAGTGTGACCTGCAGGCTGTCAACCAGATGATCATTGCTTAAGTCCCTATTTCATTTTAGCACAGGAGCTCAGCCTACCCTATTTTGGCAAACTGCTGGTATTAAACTGCTGGAATTGACCCTGTTCCCTTCATGGATCAAAGCAGGGCTTTTCACTTCCTTGTCTGTAGCTCTGCAGTTCTGGTGTCTGTTTAGCATATGCTGGTGCCATATGTGAGAAAGGGAGGTGTTAGCTTCTCCCTCCTCTCTGCGCGTAACCTGGGAAGCTACGGGTGATGTCTCGCATGCGTGTGAGAAGTACCGGCTGCAATCCATGTGTGATCAGAGCAGGCTGAAGTTCTGTGCTGCAGTCTCACAGCCCTGTAGATGGCTACTTAACAGCCCTATCCTACTGTTTCCTTCCTTGCTGAAGGATGTATTTTAAAATCATTCGTACATTCAAGGGTGGTTTTGTGTTTTGGTTTATTTTGGTTTTTTTTTCTACAAGTTTGTTAAACTATGTTTTGAGCTACAGTGTTATGTTAACTTAATGAAGCTCACTTATTGATATAGAAGTGGCTGAGGAATCAGTCTGTAATGATGATTCAAATCAGACATCCTTGAGAGTTCTTTTTTGTCTTATGAAACAACAAATATGGAGATATTTTTTCTGTAACTGACAGGGCAGTTTTGCAGAGGGAATGAATTTTGGTGGTGGGAGGGGGAGAAGGATGGTGGAGGACATGAAGCTGCTGCAATATGCAACGCTGAAGGAAGCGTCTGTCCCCACTCTAAGAGTCACTTAAGTAGATAATCCATTTGCTTAGCAGGTTTCTGGCACTTAATGAAGAAAGTTCACAAAGGTAGAAGGCCCATTACAGTGTCATCAGCAATGAAAGGCCATAACTCACTTGAGGAAAAAGGGATTCATCTTTGAGCTATGTGCTGAAGTCTTGAAATTCTTCTTACCCCATGCCAGCCTAATTGACAATACCAGAGGAGCGTGTGAGATTTCAGTTCTGACTTCTTGTTTGATGAATTGTCAAAATACTTGTTGAATTGGTTTTACTTCTTAGAAGGCACATTTCTGAGTAGGGGTTCCTACCCCTCCTTAGAAGCAGGTGAAAAATGAAAAGCGTGGCTTCTGATAGAGAGACCAAAGCCCAACGTGTCCACATAGAGGAGGACACGTAGGGGATGGAGCTATCATTTGTGTGCATGTCTATGTATTTCTTCCCTTTGTTTTTTTTTGTAGGCTTTGAGGTGTAACAAAGTGTTAGTGCAACATTGTTTTTGCTTTTGAGTTCATGTATGCCACTAACATGTTTAGTAAATGATGGTAAACTTCCTTGATGTTTAGCTCTTAATTTCAGGACTGCATAAATGCATTGTGGTTCCTTTTTTTTTTGTTTGTTTTTGTTTTTGTTTTTGAGTTTGTTTTTTTTAAAGTTAACTTAACTCTCACAGTCTAATAAGCAGACAAACTGCCTGAAGTATAGCTGTTAAATTTTATTTGGTTTCCCTATGCTATCAGGCTTTAGTGCAAATAATGCTTGGAAAAGTGTGTAGCAAAGCTTCTTCCAAACACATCTTACAAATGATTTGACAAGAAAATCTCTCTCTCTGCACCACAGAAACTCTTTACTTCCATCAGTGTAAAATGATAATTATCTGGAACTTTTTGGCTGTGCCGTAAGAGAATGATAGTGTCACCTCAGTAATAATTTTATTTTCAAGGTGATGATGAACTTTGTAGACAAGAATATACCCTTACCATATGATGCATGTAAAGTAAATGATTATGTGCATGTATTCAGCTATCTTTTATAACTCCTGAAATTTGAAATAATTGAAAAACACCTGTTTCACATCTTAGCAACAAAATTTGTGTCTGTAACTTAGGCCCCAGTGGAAAGATTTTGATGTTCTTAAGAATCCTCTACATTCCTAAAAGAAAAACTAAATAGATTTTTTTGTGGGAATGAGCGCTAATAAAAAGAAGATGGTTTTGATAAAAATCATGATGAATGTCTTTCTAAGAGAATATAGGAATGAAAGAACCCTATAAATGTCTAGGATGAAAGGTGCATCACAGCACAATCATAATTTTTTAATATTTTTATTTTTAAAAGTGTTTTTTATTAGTGAATTTTGAGCAGAATCTAACCATGAAAGAACATATTATAAATTCTGATAAATTCTTTGATTCATTGGTACTTTTGAAACTGTTAAAAATTGTGTTTCTGAGGTTTTAACATGTCACACATTGAACTTGTATGTCCTCTGCCCCTCCCATTACACCTGAAACTGGAGAGGGTGGGGCAGAAGAGTTGGAGCTGGAGGTGGCAGGCAATTATGTTAAACTAAAACTGCTACAGATCTGTTAGCAGCTATCTAAAAGTCTTTGAAGTTAATGGGAAGATTTCCATGGCTTGTGTGCTGTGGATGGGATGCTTTGTGCATTCTTTCTTTGTTGTGTCATTTTGTATCATTTACATAGTGTTCTTCGTTAATTTTTTGCCTCTTTGTTCATATATGTTACAGGGCCAAGTATGTATTGTTGGTACTTGTCACATAGTAAAAAGATAGTATTTTGTCTGAACAGGTTGTTCTTCCATTTAGGTGTATTGGAATTCATGAAGATTTTGAAAATGTGGATTAATGTGACCCTCTGAGGTTTTAGGAGGAACTTTCTGCACTTTTCCTATAATAGTATTAATTATTTATTAGTAAACTGTAATAAAGCTGTCATCTTTAGGCTATAAAAATAGTGCTTGTCATCTGCTGGTTCTGGAAAGTTTTAACTGTTACCTGTTTTTCATTACTGTTCTTCCACCTGAAGAGAAGCTCATATGTGTATTGAAGAAACTTGACCTTACAATTAAAGCTCAAAAGAAGGCAAAAGTAGGGAAAACAAAACCTGGCCAATTGTCTTGTTAGATTTAGGATGTTTACTTTAAGAATGTCCATATGACTTCATTTTAAAATGTGGGCAGCTCATTTTTCTTACCCTCCTTCCAACCATCACATGTGTGAGGATGTGATGTTTCATACATGCTTCACATGTGATGCATGATCATGATTTTACTATCTCCTTTTCTCATCACCATTTTTTTCTCTGCATTGTGAGATTTAAGTTTTTAGTCCTTTAATTATGTATCTTTTGTTGGTGTGTTTTATTTCTCATTTTGGTTATTGTTTCATTAGTCTTCTGACAGAGAATGAGAAGTTTTTCAGTTTGAAAGAGTAGAAAGAACAAAACCAAAGGTTTGATTTGGGGAGATAGTCTATGATCAAGGATAGATGGGATCTGTGAACCATGGAAGATAAGAACTCAGAAAACTATGAAATTTGTAACCCTGTTGCATGTAGCGTGAATAAGGTGTCATATGCTCAATCATAACCTAGAAGTACATTTTAGCAAATCAATATTTGGTAAGTAAAAGACAATTTAAAAAGAAATTATCTATTTGGTGATAAAGAGTTTAAAGTATTTCTAAAACCACTATATATTTTATACATTATAAGTGCAATTTTAAATGTGTGCCTCATGATCCAGATTACCTTGCAAGCAGCATGAAATGCATCCTTTTGTACATGTCAGTCTTCAACAAAGCGTTGTTTACACCATGGATCAAATATGCAACATTAAAATTCATTATAGCCATATTACCCACTCTCATTATATGACAGAAGTGTGTCAGTGAAATTAGCAGCCACAAAAAAGACAAAGATTTTCTTACCTATTAGTTGGAAGGTAGCAGCTGTTTGAGTAATTCCACAGAGGGATAACAATGACCAACTGACTTGCACGTTTTAAAGAAAAAATGATATCAAATCCTTTGAGGATGCCATATGTTCCGGGCTTTGAGGCAGGCTGTGTATGCTATCATAGCAATTAGACAGACTGGAGACTCTGCTAAAATTTTATCCAAAATGCCAGCAGAGAAGTATTTCTTGAGGCTTTTTAATTGTGAATGTAGACATACTTACACTCCCATTATTTATTAGAGGATAAGTTAGTTAAAGTGTAGAATTTTTTCCCAATCATTTCCCATAGAGAACTATGTATAAATAAGCTGGTTTGGTGTGGGGTTTGTTTTTTTTTTTTTTTCCTTTTTAATTATGCTTGAATTTATTTAGGCTTTTTTAGTTATGTATGGTGGTTATCCTTTTGCTTACAGAAGAGACTGTAAAATAATGTTGCTTAGAATAATTCTAGCTTCTTTTGTCATTTGTGAATGATGTCTGAAGGATGCCAAGTCTTCTCAAACAAACTTGGTAATTGCCACCGGGAGTTGGGCCATTCAGATGATCAATGGATCCATCTGTGTGTTCTGTAGTTTGGTATTGAACTTCTGTAGTTTGATGTGACTACTTGCCAGCCCTATTGTGATTTAAGAAAGCTTTTATTGACCAGTTTACCCAAACTGGGCACATAAAAATAATCTGTGCTGATGTTGTGGAGATGAGTCACCCGCCAAGCTTCGGCTGGCTAAAAGGAAGATGCCTGTATCAGAAAAGATCTGTTTGGAGCCAGTAGGAAGCAGAAAGGCCTGTTAGCTGAAACTGCTGTGAAGATGTGTTGAGTCTGTGCAACACAGTCTCCAGAGACCCACCAGGACACATAACCCTCCGTTAAAAAGCTGAGAGATCGTTTGTCTAGGGATACCCATATGTACTCAGAGCTTCTATGTCCATTTTGAAGCAAGGCCTTTTCTGCTGTGCAGGTTGTATTGTCTCTTTGCCTAATAACTGTCAGCAAGATCCACACTAGCACTTGTCTTCCAATGTCTTGGTTCTGTTTGACAGTTCACAAAGAGACTTTCTGACTCTATAGGCATTTTGACATTCAGCTTTTATTTTATTTAAAGCACAAACCTTGTACATGTACAAAAAAGCTCCTCAGAGTTTTATAATTCTGGGTCATGGTGCTTTCTAATGCAGTATTGCAATGTTACTATATTGAGTACAGTGGTTCCCAGGTCCCCTTGTAGCCCCTCTCCTCTCCCTGACCCTCATCCAGAACGGTATTGAATCCCCAAACTGATTTCTGAAGTCAATAGAATTATTTGATTTACTGTTTGATGAAGTTAGGGACTAGGAAGAAAGCAGTACAACCAAAGGCTTGCTCAAGAGGCTGTGCAAAACTATGGGCATGGAGAATGGATGAGTTTGAGGTCTGGGATTTTGTGATCTGTTAGATTTACTGTCAGGAAGAGAATGTAAAGGAATGATAGATCCTGTGTTTTTCTGTAATACAGTGAAAAAATATAAAAAATTGAATCAATAGTGACCATCTAATTCTAAAGGTAATTCAATATGAGGGCTAATTTACATATTTGAGAATAAAAGGAAAAATATGTCCTGAACGGTTTAGCCTTTATTTTTACTTTTTGGGGTCATTTTACCCCATAGAAAAAGATGTTTGAAACTGTGAAGCAATATTGATAAATATAAATGAGCATGTTAATCATAAGTAAGGAAGTCACAGTCATGTGGTGAATACAGTTTTAAACATACATCTGTAGTTTATCATGCTTATCCTGCTGAGGTCCGTGTTTATGTACAGTGCAGAAGCTCAGTAAGTAAGTAATAATTATTGTTGTACTTAGGATATATAAATTAATTCTGGGTTTGTTTTTTCATTTGTTTGTTTAAAAGAAGCATCAAATAATGTTTGAAATGCCTGGTATAAGAGTATAATTTTCTACTTGACCTCAGTATTATGCACCCAGGTATTTATCTGCTGTAAAAGGATGAAGGGAAAGCTTCTTCCCTTAATTTATATGTTAGGAGTTTCTACATTTTCTTTCCTGATTCTCACATGTTGTGAGCACTGGCATTTCTGGAAAAGCCACAGCCTGTCAGTGGCTAGGGACATGTGATGTCTCTGGATCTGTCTCTATGACTGTGGTATCAATTCTTCAGGGCTCCTAATAGTCAGTCAGGCTGAGTCAAGGAATCTGCTGTTAATCGCCATTCCTTTGAAATGCCTTTGCTGCTGCTGTGGAAAAAAAAAGACAGGGCTGCAGGCACTCCTTGAGCACTGGCATTGCTATTCCCTGCTTTATTGAGCTGTGGCAACCACAAAGACAGGATCCTGGGGCACCTCCTCTCTGAGGGTGCTGTCTGCCATGTTTCAGCCAAAAAAGCATCTGACAGGAAGGTGGTGGCAGGAGGTGTTTGCTCTTGAGGGAAAACACAGTCCCAAAGGAAAGGGGGATGAAATAAAAATCCTCTCTGTGTTGGAGGCATTGTGAAGTGAGAGGATTTCTTCCCAAAGGGATTTTTTTCCTTTTAGGGAAAGGTTATTGCTGTTTGTCTCAACAAAGTGATAGTGGACTATCTCTTTCACTTTTTACTTAAGGTGTTATTTGCTAGTTATACATCAGTCATTTTCATCCTCAGGAAATTGCATGCAGTCACCTCTTACTCTAAGTCATGGACCCAAAGCAATGTAGGGCAATCTGGTAAAAAGGATTAAGTTTAGGTATTGTGATATCTTCTTTGTTACATCTGAGAGGTCTTTCCTGCTGAAATAAAATGTAATTGAAGTTGCTGCCTGGATACCTCACAAGCACTGTGCATCAGGCTGGGAGGAACTGCTTGCAGCACTGCTGGTAAAAGGGGAGTAGGGGAATTTTGACAGCTGGATCCATTCACAGCTGGGATCTGGGAGTCATGATATTTAGGGAAAGACATTTGTACAGGCCTACTGGGTAAATTAATTTGGTAAGGCCCTTGACTTAGGCACAGCTTATAGTCATGCTTTACTTTTAGTTTGGAAAGCCCAGGATCCTTTAAAGGAGAGCAATCATTAAGAAATTAAGCAAATAAGAACATAAAGCATTTCATTGTCTCCCATTTTACCAGGTGACTTGTACAGAAGCAGGATTGTATTAATAAGCAGCTGGAAGGGACTTGTTCTAATAAACCCAAGGGAGAAGTCAGTACAGGGGTAGGGGCCAGACACAACTGGGCACACATCTTACTTTGCATAACAGCTGTGCTACTTTCAATGCTTCCTTAAAAGGTCTGCCCCTTTGCCAAGAAAGTAGAATAAACCTTATAATGAATGAAATAAAAAAATTATGTCAGTATCCAAAAACAGTAGCAAATAAATATAGAGAGAGCTGTACCTATACAAATCTAGGTGTAGGTAAAGAGGAATAGGAATAGTGTATGTGCAATATTATCTGGGAAGTTTGTGATTTGAATTACAATCAAATTGTAATTGAAAGATGGTGAGGCATATACAAGAGAGAACATTGGGATTCAATATATTGAATCTTTTAATTAATCTGTAAGATCTTTTTTCCTAGAATTTTTAATACCTTGCACTGTTTTACTTTTGTTGCTCTTTACATCTGCTGTTTTAATTGCAACAGCAGTTTATGCTGTATATAAAAGCATTAAATGTTTTTACTCTAACAGTGTTTGCTATTGACTTTACACATGCTTCTCTATGTAAAACAAAATTAGATTTCCTAATATAGCAATAGAAAATTCTATTCAAAAAGCAGACTGATTAATAAATGGTCTAGTGTTTCAGCACTTATGGATACCATTTTGTTTTATCTCACTGTGAATTGACAGGTTATGACAGGCAATTGAGAACAGAATGCAGTTCAACTTCTTTTGTGCCAATGATATGTCTTTTAAGAGGTAAAATACTTTAATTAAAAAAAGACAGTTGAAATCTTAGCTTAAATTTTCCTTGATGTGTCAGATTTTATTGTTGCAGTCTTAACCATTACTATTCTTGTCTTTATATGCCTATTTAAAAAACCATTATTTTCATTAAAAGTATCTTTTTAAAAATTTCCTTCCGGGTGTTGTATTTATTTTACTGATCTCCAGAAGTAAAAAATATCAATAATAATACCCTGACTACCTGTTTATTATTTCAAATTTAAACTAGCTTAAATTAGGCTTTCTCTTTCACACATTTAAAGCAATAGCATACTACCAGACAGTCTGATCATAAATTAATCATATTATTTTGGTATTGTAGCTGGACATGACTACTGTAAGAATTGTTATACATTGTCTAAAATTCTCATATTAATTTGAAGGTTTATTAAGGAGCTCAATTTGTTTTTAAATAGGTAAAGCTGGTGAATTTACTATCATATAACCTCTATGTGAATTATTCCTTATGTATTCGGCTTGGATGTCACATTTTAATTTTGTTCTCTAAGAATAATTATTTTTAAAAAGTTCTTTTGCTGCAGGACAGGTAATCTGGGCACTAAGCACTATAGATCATGCTCTTTGTGTCATCTACTGACAACCATGTCAGCCTTCTTTTCTCTCAGCGTCTAGATTGATCCTTTCCTCAGGTCACCCATCATCTTTCTTTCTCTCTTTTTACATCTCGGAAACAAAAGGAGAGGGGAAGAAAACCCTCAAACAAAGGAGGAGCAAGAAGGCCAAGACTGCAGTGAAGGGAGTGGGTAGTATGCAGTAGGAAGGGCAGAGCAGGCTTCTGACAGTTTGTCCTAAGAGATTATTCCAGCTCATTTTTGTAATCAGGGCAATTGAGTGCCAATAAAAAAAGTGGTATCCAGATTTCAGGGAGTCAGGTTTTCCAAGTGTTTGTTTATCCCATTGTCTCTGTCCAAGCAGCAGGCTCCTTAGCCTTGCAAGAGGCCTGGACTGTGTGCTTAGTTGCCTCCCTATCTGGACTTGCATCTGACAGCAAATAAACATGGCCATATGCAGACCATCACTATTCCATTCAGTATGCATCCTTCCTTTAATAAGGTTTGCTGCTGGCTTTGTGGTCAAAAGCCCAGCTACCCATGTTCTGTCTTTTCACTGGCTCTTTGTGATTAGGCAGAGAAATGTTTCTGAAGTAGGCAGCTGAGACATCAGAAAAAATGACTCTGGTGATAGAATTGCTTCAGCTGCAGTGGAAAAGATCATTGTACTTTGTTTTGAAAGCTACAAGAACAAAGAGCACTTTCCCTGTAATAAGGCCTGTGGCTCCTTCATTCCTCTGCACATCATCACAGAAGGTCAGGCAAGACAATGCAGTGGTTACTTCTCTGGGTCTTTGATAGCTCTGTCACCTTGGTTTCTAGAAATTGATGAGTCTGGCGGCTCATTCATTTCTGGACACTTTAAAAGACACTGAACATTTGTTTTAGTGCCCTGTTCTTCAAAATCTTAGGTGACTTTTGAAGGTGACTACAAGGAAGACGAGTAGAGTTGCTTCGTGCAACTGAGTTTTTCAGCTGTTGCTTGATTTAATAGCAAGAAGACATGGACTTTGTACATGAATTCTTTCATTTTGCAGATGAGAAGACAGTGCAGAATTGCCAGCTTCCAACTTCCTCTTGAACAATTGAAACTTTTTTTCTTTGGAGACTGTAAAAGTCTGCATGCCCAAGATACTCTGTCTACTACTAGCCTTGGAATTAAAAAAGAATTTGAAAAGAAAGAGAGGTTAATATTTCAAAGCTTGCAGAGCCCTGCTTTTGGTCCTGGAATACTATTGTGGGAGCTTTACTTTGGTTTCAGATTCCTGGAAAACTCTCCATTGAGAATGCTATGTGGCTTTTTTAAAGTAGCATAAGAACTCCTGTTATCTTACAGTAATAGGTTAAGAAAATTCTGAGCTGTAGTAATTTCCCTCTTCATTTTCCCTGAGATTTCTTTCTTTTTAATTTATTGCATGGATTTGCTCTTCTCAATCATTATTTTATCAAAATTTGTTGTGAACTAGGTCCCATCTTGTTCCCTCCCTATTGTGCTGGCAACTTCTGCAGCTGTTGCCAGTGAGACTTTTGAAAGCTTTAACTTTTGCTTGGCTTCTAGGAAATGTTTTTGGTTAATGGCTGTGGTAAAGGTGACTTGGATTTGAGGTTGCTATTTCAGGATGTGTGTGAAGGTGTTGCTATCAAGGAGTCTTTGATAAAAGGCTGGGTAGCTGTTGCCTGGGGAAAGGGCAGGTGTAGGTAACCATGCCTCAGGGCAGGAGAAGCACCATGTGAGCTCCTGGGCTCCTCATTGTGTTTGTTGTGCTATTCTGTGGTTTGCCCCAACTTGCTTGGGGTCAGGCAAGGGGATTCCTAGGCTGTTTTCTGCCAGCATAATTCAGTGTTACAACAAATGAGTGTTAAGCCTACCTTTCTAAGTTGTCAACTGAATGCTCTGAAGGCTCTTTATCAGTTTGAGGAGGATGGAACTGTTGCATGGAGAGAAAGGGCTTGTTGCTCAGTTGTTGTTTTATTTGAAAATTTTATTCATCCTGGATATGGGGGCCGTTCCCAGCAAATTTTAAATCTCACCAACACAAAAAGCATGTGTGGGACTTGGAGGGAGGGGATCAGTAAGCATGTATATGTATTAGGAAAGTGGTTTCAAAACCATTTTGCCACTGTGCTTTCTGATAGGTGGCACCAAATTGCTAACTCTGAACTGCTTGTATGGGGAGGGAAGGGAGCAGACTATGACAAACAACTAGTGGAAAGCAATTTTTCTTTGTGTCAGTAAAATTGAGTAATAGAGAAACATAGCAGAAGCTCCTTTTGTGAGTGGTTGGTTTCTAATGTGCATTTGTTATTTTAATTAACACTTTTTTTCAGCATTAACAAAACCCAAAAGATCTTGTCGATGTCCAGGAGAGGCATAAAGAGAGACAAACCGATGAATCCTAATCTTGCCCATTGTGAAAGATTTTATATATAGTCACTATGATCTCTACTCTGACTTTTTAATCCATGGTTCTGAGAGGTGAATAGCATTTCTCACTGTTCCAGAATGCTTCTGCAAATTCATATTGATACATCTTTTGCAAAGGTTCCCTTAGAGCCCCGTCCTTCCAGACTTCTGTAAGTCTTTGACTTGCACGGTTATAATCTCTGCGTTATCTATAGCAGCTGCCAGCATTGTTTGCATTTATTATTGTGTAGTAAAAATGTAAAAAATGTGATTACAGAGTTCCCCAGTGGTGGAGGGCACATTACCCATTTCATTGATCTTTGCAGGCAAGGCTAGGTCAAATGTAGCTTTGTTGGAGTTTAGATTTTTTGGATTTGGTTTTGTTTGGTGTTTGAGTTTGCGAGAGATGTCTGGTTTGCTGTATTGTTTGGGTTTTTTTAAATATTGAAGAATTGAGTAGCAGTATGGAAGCTAAACTCCAGTTAATGATTCAGGGAAGAACAGATCCTACAGTTTCCAAAGTTTATAACTTATCAGAGAGTATCCAAATTTCCAAAGTTTATAACTTATCAGAGAGTATCCAAATTTCCTCTGGTTATGTTGACCTGGGATCTATTTGGGATCCTTGTAAATGCCATTTCATTTCTGTTGGCATGTGTCTGGGTTCTGGTTTTTGTACGTTCATTATCACCAGTTACATTAGCATTTAAGCAAGTTTGCCAGATGGGATGGAAGGACAAAGGAAAACATGTAATGTGTTTCTTGTTCTATCTTGCCCTCTATAGGGGTAGCAGATAATGGATTTCATTCAGGTTCATTTGAATGCTAAAATCTATGTCTTGGTTTGGCAGAACTAGTTAAGATATGTTAGCTTAGCCCCCCAGCTGAGTGCAGGGATATTTCTTCTCATGCAGTAGAGGAAAACAATTTTGTTCTTTTCCTAGGACAGAAAAGGGAGATATAAACATTAGAAAGCTTGTGAAACAGATGGTGATTTAACTGGTAAAGTTATTACAGATAGGATGGCAGTCATTCAGACAGAAGATGTGCAAATCATAATAGCTTCTCAGGTGCATATGCATGATACGAGCTGTGTTACAGAGCAGGTCAAGCAATCAGTTTTACATTCATATCCTGAGCCTCAGTCATTTTTGTTAGATCACTCTCCTGTGAGCTACTTATTCCGTCAGGGCATGGAAATTTATTCTCAAATGAAGAGCGTTTGTTTGGCAAAAGAAACAGGAAATTCAAACTGGTTTGACCTGTTTCTAGATGACCAAGATAAAATTACTTTTAGTCTAGTTGGGATATGGTGGCAACTTATTCTTTAAAATACAAATGGAGCTTTTAACTTTAGTAAGGTAACAAAAATATTGCAGGTGTTTTTATGTGGAAAAGAACATCCATAATATTTTCCCACTGTTCTTTCATGTTTCTAAGGTGCTTTTCACTAGAAATATCCTAGTTTTCTTTTTAAGCTTTTATGTATAGGTATGGACCTGCCTATTTTGTCATTCTCTGTAGAGTCTATTCATTAGCACAATGTCATGTAGATGAGTCTTAAAGTTCTTTGGATAAAGAAAGAAAAAGAACATTTCCAAACATTGAAACATGTATAAATGGATGTGCCATCATCTCCTTGAAAGTGCGGAAAGCCTGCAATAGGAACTTTGATCTTTTGGACAGTTCTTATTATCTCTTTGGAGTGTCAACACTCAAACTGTGTGATAAAAATGTCAGTGGCAATGTTATCCATTTTTGTGTTGATCACTTTCACAGAAGTATTCACCAACTGAGCCTATTTCTCAAGCCCAGGTCACATTTGAAGCACTAAGTCCTTCATCCATTTTTTCTGTTCAACTGCCAAAATTTCCTCTTGCTACAATGATGTTGACAAGTCCCTCTTAAAACTCAACTTGCTTATTTAATACAAAATGTAAAGCAGATGTGTTTATGCATTTGAATATGTAGTTCTGCCTAATTTCTTTTTGCTTTTAAAACGGAGATTAGCAGTGACCTCTGTGATGAAAGTAAATTGAATTTGATACCAGGGAATATTTTACTGAAAGTCTTTTCAACTCACAGTTCCAATAAAATTTGTCAGTTGCTGTGGAGGTATTTCCAATTTGTCAAGTAAAGTACCACAATTACAAAAGACTTTGACAAAAATCGGAGCAGAAACTATTTAGTCAAGTTCAGGGTCAGAACTGACAGGTAAGAGCATCTGTTTTAAGGCAGCTGATGATCTAGAAAACCTGAGCAAGACTTAGATGTGTGGATGCCAGGATCATGAGTATATGATGCCTTCTCAAATGCCAGCCTCTGGCAGGCATTGTTAGTGCTTCTAGGTTTGACACACCACAGACACACAGGAGTAACACAACCTAGAGCAGCTTCCTTACCTGTGAAATAACTCTGTTATATTTCAGGGGCTGAAAGCACTAAGTGCTTGGGAGCCCCAGTAACCCTGCTCATGCCATGGTACCCCTCTAGCTACAGGCAGCCACCTGCAGGGGGTGGAAGGGGAAGATGCACTAGAGGAGGCCTAGGACAGTTAGCAAGCTGCCTAGGACTGTTATCCCAAACAAAATAGGTGCCTGTGGAGGTGACAATGATGAGCAAAAGTGACAAAGGAGGTGTGACTAGACTAGGCTTCCACTTAAATAAGTGGAAGTCAGCAGACTAGACATGTAAGTAAAAGTTAGCAGAAACAAAATTGAAATGATCAGCTTTTTTCCTTAAACCTTGCATAATTTTCATCTTTGACTTTGGAAAAGAACTAGTACATTATTGTAGGACCAATAAAATAGGTAGATTTGAGCATATAGCAAATCTATTATGTATGTTCTAAAACTAAAAATCTAAACAAGGCCTTAGCAAGACAAAAGGACATTTTACAGAGAATATAAATATTTAAGGCTTGAAAATAATGCAAAGTGGGATAAATGCTAGAACGGTTTACTGAAGGTGCATTGTGCCAGGCAGAGACGTTCTCTTTGCTAAAATTAATGAATTTCTAAACCAAGGAGTTCTGGTTTACATCATCTGACTGTACTGGGTATCTGGTAATTAATAGCTAGGTGTTAATAATCAGAAGTGGAAAACTGGGGATCTGCATAAGTAATATAAGTGATTAGCTAAATGAAAGACAGCACTAGTTAGTGCTGAATGAGAAAGTACAGGGTTGTGTAGGTATCCCTACTGGAGTTCTTGGAGGATGAGTTTTGTGATCAGTCTTAAATTTTTCAAGTGTCTTACTTGGACACTGAAAATGAGAGCAAGTTGATGAAATTTTCTCATGAAAAGGAAGAGAGCTGACTCAATTAGTTGATCACTGAATGACTAAGTCACTGTTACTATACAACAGTTGAAAGGGAGCTGGAAAATCATAGGATGCATTTGGATTTGCTTCTGTCCCACTATTTTATACCAATTTATGCAGATGTTTAGTTTTTTGTGACCTAAACCGTAACAGTTAGGATTAGTGTCATAATATATCCTTTTCTTTTGCCAATAAGAACCTTGCAGGTATGCAAAGGCATATCTTGAATACTTTGTTTTACATGCAAATGAACCATGCAGTGCAGTCATTTGAGGAAAAAAAAAAAAAAAAGCACAGGAAAGTGTTTTGGGAGACTTTACCCTGTGTGCATGATGGCAGGAAGCAAGGATTCTTCTGCAAATTAAGCTGACTACCTCAGATTTGACACAGTGCTGAATGGTTTGCAATGCAGGCTTGCACACCCCTGCAAATAAGAACATTTTTTCCTGTAGAATCAATTTGTGAGAACAGATCAGAGAGAACTGGAGAGAAATGGTACAAAGGGGAGCCTGAGAGAAGAGTGGTGCAGATAAGGAGACAGAAGGAACCAGAATATCAAAAAGATGGAAGGGAGAATAGTATAAAGATGAGCAGGGATAAGGGGTGCACAAAGAAGGGATGAAAAATAGAGGAGAGGGCATGAGGGAAGGCAGGCAGAGGAAGGTGTGTATGAATGCCAGTAGGAGTTGCTGAGAAAAGGCTCATGTGCACTGCAGTGGCAGAGGAAGATGCAGGATGGATGCACGTACTGGGGGGAGGGGGAGAGGCAGTGAAAATTCTCAGCAGGAGGGGGAGAGAGATAGATGGCAAACATACACAGAGGAGTGGTGGGGAGAAATAGTGGATGTACACAGCAGGGAGAGAGCAAGTGAGAGAGAGACACAGCAGATGCACACAGCAGGGGGGAGAAATGCATAGAATGAGGAGGGGGGCAGCACAGGGAAAGTATCAAAAAGCCTCAACAAAATTTAAAAATAAAAGAATAAGAAATAATGCATTTCTTGATTTGAACATTTATCATTATTTAACACAGGAAATCAAGAAGAGAATTGAAGAGAATTTACATCTGCTAAAAATTGTAAGGACTTCAAATGTTAATAGTGTTTGGTTTGGAATAAGACTATGCTTGACTTAATGAATTCCTCTTCGCATTTGCAGTGAAGCAGATGTCTGCTTTCTGTGTCTGACAGGGGACCCAATCCATTGCTTTTTGACGTCAATAGGACTGGGGCTCTTTCAAGGGCATGCATTTATCTTGTCAATGTGGTCTAACCAGCCAGCCTTGCTTCACTGCTCTGGTCTCACACAGGTGAGCGGGGTGGGTGGGAAGCGTCGTCACCTAAACCTTCCGAAATCTAACAGCTGTCACATGCTTCTCAGTACTCTTACCGTGTTTGGGCACTGATCCCTGCTACTCAGAGCAGCACACACTTGAGGGGAGGTTGCTGTGATGTGCCTCTGTGTGGTGCTCATTGAGGTAAATGGCACCAGCCCAGTGGCACAGACAAGGTTAGACCACCTTGATAAGTATAAAGCAGCGTCAGTAAGAAACCAGTCAAATAGTGAAATAGGTAAAGGGGCAGTTTTGGAGGATCCTTTTTTCTGTTACTGTATTAAATGATGTGTAATTTTTCCCAGGTTCTGTGTGAAAAAAAACCAAGAAAGACCCAACAGTCTTTGTGAGCATAGCATAAACTCCACTGGTATGCATATGGAGAGAACGCTGCCACTGGAGTGACTTTGTTATTACACCTGTACAAAGAGTTGCTTCTCTGTGACTGAGCTGGCAATTCAATGGAAAAAAAAATGGAATGGAAAAAGGGACTCAAAGGGAGACACTTCTCATTCATGAGGAGACAGTGTTGGTACAGCAAAGGCATGAGAAACTGGAGGTTGAAGATGCTGTTTCTTAAAAAAGCAAGGTTTGCTCCACAGGAGAGGGGGTGTCCCTGAGGAAGAAAAAAAAAAGTGTGGATGAACATTTTGGTTTCTTTTCATGGGTGGAATCAAAGGAATGTACTGCAGTTGGGCATCAATATGGGCTGTTAGGAAAGTCTCTTTCTCCTTCAAATTTTTTTTTAGCCCCTAGAATGATTTATTGCCTTTGCTGCGAGGAAGGCTCTACATAGTGCAGGTAGCATGCTTTTGAAGGGAGAGGTGCCAGTGTCCAAACTCAAGGGGCAAAGGGAGTACAGCCAATGTATCCATGCAGGCACACACCTTTGATCAGAGAATGAGGATGTGAGGTTTATATATCTTCAGTGAAAAGTAGAATAGTAATTGGATTACTCTAAGGTGGAAATGTGATGGAGGACATGCTCAAAAAACAATAACTGTTCTTATTCATATCACTGTTTCCTCCCTTCTGAATTCTTACTTATTCTGAAAGCTCACAGAGAAAAGATTTATTCAAGTTTCATTTAACCTCAATATGTTCAGTGGTTGCTGCTGTCCTCCTACAGTGTAAGGAGCTTCATGGATTGCTGTGCTCTCTGGCCAAGCAGACACAGCAAAAAGAGAGAAGGTGGGTGAAATGTGTGGGTTTCAAGAGAGGAGATGTATATGTCAGAGGCTGATATCAAAATGCCAGTGTTGTAGATCATACTAAGAAACTAGGAAATTCTAGAAGGGTCTGTTTGTCTTGTTCAGATTTGGAAGGATCTCACTGCCCATTTCCTTCTGCCATGGTGAAGCCTGTTGTGATTTGACAAGCAATGTGGAAAAGCAGGGAGAGAGCGCCTCCTGCCAAAAAGACTCCTTGTCTTTTTGTGAAGTGGAACCAGAAATAAATATGGTGTGGGACTGATGCATTCAATTAGATTTCAATATGTGTGAAAGGGCAGTTCAGAGGCAAGCTGGCTGCTCTGCTTCTGTGTGCATCGGTACTTGCTCTGAGGGTCTCTTGGAGATCTTAGTTTGCTGTATGTATTAATTGCCTGTGAAAACACTTCATTCAGTCTTCTGCTAGCTTAGTATGATGAGTTTATGCTCCTTTTTCTGAACTGGATGAATAGAAGATTTTGCTTAGGCACTGCTGGAGTGGGGAAAGGTTCACTCTGATCTGCTGTCACGGCCATCTCCATACTTAGAGGCTCTCTTCTCTGGTAACATCAGCTGAGGCTTCTCTCATTCTGGGCTCATGCTATTTTGAATACAGCAGGGCATGGCTCAGTCACCTGAGTGACCAAAATGAGTGCTGATGACTAAGAGCTCTCTCTTGCACACTTTTGCAACCTTTTCAGAGTGTTGTTGGGGTTGATACAGAGGGAGGAACTCGCACCACTCCTGGGAGCTCTGTGAAAAGCTGTCTGAAACTGTCTGAAACTGAACAGCTGTCTGAAACTTTCAGCTGGGCCCACTACACATAAAAGACTAAATAATTGATTTTTGAATATTAAAGATAGCTAGGATATCAATATGGTCTCTTTCTGCATTGGTAGAATTAGTTTCGTCTCTCTTCTTAGATGTTTTAAATTTCTACATGGTTTTCAAATGTAAAAATCCTGTTACTCCAGATGTTCGAGTGGGACTTGGAAAAAATCCCCCTTTGCATTCTGATAATTCTGGTTTGTGACCAATGTTAGCCTGGGAAAGCAAGGGTTATCTTGGGCAATTCAAGTGAGACAAGATGAGCTGAATCTTATTATCAGAAATCCAACAACAACAACAACAAGACTAAAATACAGGGAATCAGTAATGGTGGTGATTTAAAAAAAAAACCCCAAACACTAGATACAGCTTCAGTGGGCCTATTATAAAAGCAAAAGCTTAGCTGATAGTATCAGATGGATGACAGCTGATGACTCTGTGAAGGGAACGTTCCCCTGTATAGAACACATGTGTGAATGTTGTGGGGACAGGAGCACTGTTTGGCCTCAGGTACCACAATTGCTCTGTAATTCTCTGATGAAATCTTTGCTTTCCAGTAACTATTAGTTTAGTTTCTTTAAGATAAGCATATATGTCAATAGCACAACAAAGTATTTTGTGACATATATTCTCCTGCATATGTAAGTAACACCTCAAAAACCCTGAATCTTGTTTTTGAAGTGACTGCTGTGAAGATTCTGGAGGGACAAGCTTTAGTAATATCTATAAAATACTAAAATCTTTCTCTTTTTCATCAACTTCTCTATTGAAATTAATTTTACAGAATATCAAATTAGGTGCTGTTTGTTTAAGTACTTGAACTGTAGGGGTTACATGCCAGATAAAGAAAAGTGTTTTGAATATAAAATAGTACAAAATGAAGTCATTTAAAAATGAGAATGAAAACTGTGAGAAAAGCTCAGTCCCCTTCAGCTCTGATTAGTGACTGCATGATACTTAAAGGGATAGGCTTGAATATTAATATGGTTGATGTGTCCTATCTTCAATCTATTCTGTAAAAATTGGAATTAGGTGTAAAGCATAAATCACCTCTGATTCTGTCATTTCATAAGAAATCCTGGGCCTTGTTGGGTTTAGAATTTTTTTTTTTGGAGGCATGTGTGTTGCTTGTTTTTGCCTTCAGCATTAGTAGTGTTGTGATTTAAATTATCCTTCTCATATTCAGAATGAAATTAGGGGGCCTTAGCTGGTTGTTGATTGCAGTTTTGCTGATTTTTGTTCAGGACCAGGTAGTGTGCAGACACAGCCTGTCAACAAACAGAGGGAAAAATACATAATTCTCACGTATGATGAAAGACTGGAAGGAAAAGACAAAGAGGAAGAAAGCAAAAAGTGAATGGTAGGCAGGGTAAAGAGAGGAGTGTAATGCAGCTGAATTTCTGAGCATTTATGCAGCACAAGCCAGGACTTATCACAGCAACGTGACAAAAATGTCAATTATGACCATTTCACTGCTATGGAACTAAAAGGAAAGGCCTGCTCAGCTCTTGATATATAGCAATATCTTGACTTCAGTCATGTTATTGAAGATGAATTTAATGTCATAATTACAAATGTATTAAAGAAGAAACAATGAAAAGTTTATACATGCTCTTTCAGACCTATTTCACCATCAACATCTCACTTGACAGTTGAAAGCAGTTAGAACATACCCTGCAATTTTTAAAGTATTTTTTACTTCATTATTAGTAAAGGTTTTCTTGGTCTATATTTACATCCATTATTGATACAATATGCACAAAAAGTATCTTAGTGACCTTATTTTAAAATACTGTTTTGGATA
>VZRH01004080.1:101846-114446 GCA_013397555.1 Urocynchramus pylzowi
CCCCGGCCGGCCGCATGGCTCCCCCCCTCCCCCACCCAGCCGGAGCTGGGCAAGGGAGGTCAGCTCTGATCCCTCGCCGGACCCAAAGAGGAAGTTGCCCTGGGAATGCTCTGCTTTTAACCCCTGTGTGGTTTCAAGGCGTGTCCAGGTTCCTAGTGGCCACCCCAGGTGCCAATATTCACCTCTGGCCACTGATTGGTTTGACCACCACCTTCCCAAGAAACTTCCTTCCTCGTCAAACCACCACAGGTCAATGAGGGAAGAAAAGCCCAAACTCATCCTTTCCTGATTCCGTATCTGGAAAATGTTTTGGACCAAAGTCTTAGTATTGTTTGATTGCAGGGACTAAATGTAGTGGGGAAGATGGAGGGAAAAATGTCAAAAAAACACCTGGAGCATTGGAGTGCCTTCTAGTATCTGCACAATGAAAGGGCAGCTATTTCATTCCCTTTCTTTTACTGGGCCATCTGCTCTTTTTCTGTCAGTGGTCAGACATTCCCCAATTCCAGCTGCAAATAATACATCTCTCCACATACTGATATGAGGAAAAGGGTTGTTTTAACCCTGTATTCTTGCCATCTTTCAGAGGCAGTGAGTCTTATTTCTTTGCAATCTCTTTGAATGCTTTCCTCACCAGCCACTTTTGTCCACTGGCCAAAATAAAGGTGAGAGATTGTTTACAAATTCAGGAATTCTGTGTTGAAGACTGTCAGTGTTTTGAATGAAGCCACAGTTGGGTGTTCTGAGATGATTCTAATTTTTTTTTTCAATGTGAGTGCAGCTCCTGTTTCATTCCTTATTAATTTTGTCTTATTTATAAATAATCCCAGACTGATTTAAATATTTCTTTTTCATATTCTATTCCATTCTGTTTATTCTTACAGGGAAAAACATAGTTAGAATATACAGACTCCTCTCCCCCCTGATTATTTACTGTACTACAGATTAGCTTGCTTGTGATCATTCTTATTGAGCTCTAAAGATAAGGAAAAACTCAAAGCTTGCTAAATATTCTTTGGGTTTAATTGTTGTTTTTAATTATTGTTTTTATTAGGGAATATATAAAGGGATATTTGTTATCATTTACCTTCTTAACATAATTGCTCTTATTTTAGGATTGGATTACTTTAGTAGTGTAGCATTCTCACTATATAGAAAAAGCATAACAGAGTAGCAACCCAGCAGAACTGTATCAGCAGAGCCAAAACCACCTTGGCCAAAGTGTGAGCTAAGAGGGGTGCACAGCATTTCATTGTCCTGGTTTAGTCCAGGTACCCTGGAAGTACTCCTACGGAGGATATTTGCTGAGGCAACCAACCTGCTAAGAGAACCAGTGCAGCTTACTGTAGCCATGTTTATCCTTAGTGAGCTTTAACGTGGTGCAGTAGGATTCAGGCTGACCAAAATTCAGATGTTTGTTGTGGGATGATTGTTTTCAACTGGCATATAACAAGTATGAATTTTTCCTAAGGTTTTTTTTGTCAATTTCTGTTTTGCGTTAACGCTGGAAAAAATTAATTTCAATGTGCCTCTTAATTTGTAATTTTTGTGGTAATGCTCTACTTCATGCAACATCGTGGCTAGCACCCCGTGGGCTTCGTAACACAGCCTCCTGAATTTTCCAAGAAGATTGCTTCAGTGTAGGGGAGAGCTTATTATTTTTTGCTTAGTTTCTATTACAAAATAAATAATTTCCAGATAAAAAGTGTTGTAGCTTACCACAGAAATGCACAGTGCTTTCAAATGTAGAAATCAGAAGCTTATTTTTACTACTTCTATTAAATGGTCACTAGGAGAAAACCATTAATGAATTGCAAAAGGGAGGTAGAGACTTTTTAGAGGTGTATTCAGCCAATTTTGATTCTCTTATATTATCTTAGGTATTTTCAAGCATTTTTCTTCAGTGGATTCATATTTCAGACAGTATTTCTGACAATCTATTTTATGCTTCATTGACCACAGGGTTTGAAATTCTAGTTCATATTGGCACAGTAGTGTCAAATTTGTAGTGATAAATGGATAATTTTTAAAAATTTTAAATAGGTCTCTGTTGTTTAATTTGAGATCTGTAATTTTTTTTCCGGTTCATTACTTCTGCTATTTTTCTGTCTAGGAAAAAGTGATTAAAAGAGACAGAGGGATCAAGGTGCTTTAGACTTGTCCATGTGAAGAAATGGATTGTCCAAGGAGGGGTAAATGTACTCATGCCATCTATTCATTTTTTCTTTAACAGAATTAATGTTATAGTTTTCTGAATTCATTCTTTTTTAGTGAACCGACACTGCTACTCTTGGGAATCTGTTTAAAATATGCAACCCAGGATTCATTATTGGGTAGTACACTTGCTAATGTTATTTTCATAAGCAGAGATCTTTTATTTAGGTGTATTGTGAATTAAATTTCTTGACTTTCAAAAGTGTAGTAGTGCTGCTAAATTATAACCTCCTCATACTTAAAGTGATACTACCCCCTATTCTTATTTAAGTATGTTCACTACCTAATTGTAAGGAGGAGAAAGCTGAAAAGGAAATTATGCACTGAGAAAATGCTTGTATTTGAGAATGTTCTCTAGTATTCTTGATCAATTTTATAAAACACCATATCTCTTCAAAAATGGGCCCTGATTCTCAAGTTAGTCATGTTGCTTTCCTTAATTTACAGAAATTTGCATTTTATATTATACATGTAAGATAATTCTGACCCCAGTCCTTAAGATTGTGTCTCGTTTTATTTTTTTCCATTGTTTTTGGTGGAAAATATTCCTAGATTTTCATATGTTGTAATATCTGGGAGAGTCTTTTTATATAGAGAGTTTTTTATATAGACTGCAATTAAACAGAGAGGACAGAGAGTGGGATTATAACAGGTCAAGAGGCAAAGAAGGGAGTGGCCTACCTGTGGTCAATGAATGGCTTAAGAGAGCTGAACAGTACTGTGTTATATCTAAAGAAAATATAAAAAAGCAACTATTCCTTAAAGTGGAATAAAGAGCTTGCTTCCGAAACTGGTAAGTGACAATTTAAAGGCATGGTGTGATGAGGAGTAGGACTACTCCCCTTATTTGGGTCTTTGGCTTGTATTTGCTCACGTGTATTACATTTCCTTCTGTATGTTTTGTGTTGTGAGCTATTCAAGTTCCTGCTTTTTGTATCAAACCTATGTTTTCACCAGAAAATCTATTTGGCATGTGTTTTTGATTGCCATTTGTCCAGGAAGCCATGATAGTGGATCATAGACTATCCTCATTTGGAAGGGACTCATGGATCAACTCCTGACTCCACATGGGGCAACCTAACAGTTAAACCTAATGGCTAAGAGTGTTTTTCTAACACTTCTTAAACACTGACAGGCTTGGATCCATGACTTCACTGGTGAGCTTGTTTCAGTTCCTAACCATATTTTCAGTGAAGAACGTTTTCCGACTAACAAAGAATAACATGATGGAAGGATTCTCAAGGGTCACCTGGTCAAAGCATTCTTAGCAAAAGCGCTGTCTCAACAAAATGGCTCAGCACCAGGTCCAGCCAAAATGTCCAGTGTTGGGGAAATCACCACTTTTCTGGGAAAGCTATTTTAATGCCTCATTATTCTCATTGTGAAAAATTTTCCTCGTGTGAGCAATCAGAATCTCCCCAGGAGTAATTTGTACCTATTTCACCTGGTCCTTTCCGTGACGCTTATAAGAAGTGCTATAGAAGAGCTTCCTTTCACAGTGGTTTCAAAAATCTGATAGTTTCTAGAAATGCTAAACTGTTACATTATAGTACAAACAGAAAATCTTTTAGTTAAGTAAAGATGAAATGTTTCAACTGGCACATATTGATGTGCAAATGTGTGTATATATACATATTCATATATGTAAAACACAGTCTTATGTATATAATACTTATATCATGAGTAAGTCATGAGAAATATATATCAGAGAAATATATATATATATATATATATATATATATCAGAGAAATATAAAACTTACATCATGGACTATGATAATAATGTGCTAAAACTTGAATGGAAATTGCAAAATAGCCAGGTGACACTTTGTCCTTAAAATTCTGGTGGAAAAGCTACTATTTTAAAATTTTCTTTACTGTTACAAATTAAAGAAAGTTGTCTTTCATTAAAAGTAAGAATAAGAGGTAAATAAAAGTACACAAAACCTTCTTGTTGGGATTTTTTTGACAGGGCTTATTGTTGTATTTCAGAAGGCATGTGTATTTGAGGAAATGTTGGTTGGTATTCCAAAGTGTGCTGACCTTACCACCATAAGCTATTGATATCATAAATTGTCTCTATGCTACTAGGAGATCACAATCCCATTCTTGGATTTGATTATAGTTGGCCAACAAGTTAAAAAATCACTGTACCAAGGAAGAAAACATTATCTCATTAAGCCTAATTTCCTAAGAAATCAGGCCAAAGTGTTAAGACAAAAAGATATGGTGCTGTTCAGAAGGAACAGTAAAAATATGTTTAGCATTTAGTGTTTTCAAAGTGAACTAAAGATTTTTTGGGCTGGGAGTGAAGATTGATTGCTGGTGAATTGCATATAAAATTCGTCAGTTGTCCTCATGTATTTTGATACTTGTGATTTTGTAACATAGGCAATGACACTTTCAAACAAAATGATTCTCCTCCTCTTCTTTTTCTCACTGATTTTCTTTAACTTCATCTGTGTTGACAGAAAGGAGTTGGAAGGAAGGTAATTTGGATGAATTTATCGTCATGATGGGAGAAGAAAGGCAAAGAAGAGCTTCTAATGTTTTAGCATGCATTAGAATGTTAATAGACAATTACCATAATTAAATAAAAACAGTCTGGTTTCTTAGTAGTGTGCCAGTTTTCAAAAAGCAAGTATTCCTTGTTGTCTCTTACTTGAGAGATATAAATCAATTTGTCTACTAAATCCAGGAGATGTCAAAGCACATGTTTTATTTATCATGGTGTGCTCATCTATTTGTGTTTTCCTTTATTGAAAATGTGGGCTGGTTTGAGATTTAAAATTGTTAATTTTCTACTCTCTCTCTCTACTTGAATGTCCTTTATTTTCATGTGCAGTCAAAGAAGCATGAGTATAAGCCTCCATGCTGTGCGTATAAATAACTCCTCTAGCAACTGGAAAGAATTAAAACACAGCATTAGCAGCAAAAGCTGCATTAGTTGGAATGGTTTACCCAGGATATGCTAACTGATAAACTTGTATCTATTTAAGAAAGATCCAATTAGGATCCTTTTGTTACATAAACTAAACCATATTATTATAATGAAACATACATAAAATAATGAATAGAACATGATTTTTTATAATTTCATTCAAATGAGATGACTTAAAGGTAATTTCTACATTTTAAGCATTTAGTTTCATGACATTTCCTAGCAATTCACCAATTATAATGCCTCAAATGTTTGCCATTATTAAGAAACATTTAATGTAAGATTAGATTAGCCATAAATATTTTATAGGGAGAAAATATATTATTTCAGGTACATCCCAACATCTTTATGCCTGTAATTCTGTGCATCTGCATGTGCATCCAATAAAAGGGATGCTCTGTTAGCATATGGCACTCCTACTACTTCCTTCTGTTGTGGGTGAGTCAGTCTTGAAACAATCTGAAGATTGTCTTGATTTTGCTTCCAAAATCTAATGCTAGAAACATTTTGGGATGGCTTTTTTTTCCCTTTCTCTGAACTGTCATCTCAGCAGCCTTTGAAGTTAAGTTATGGCTGTTCCCAGGCATTTGAAGATCTGTCCTTGACTGTCCATGGCCTGGTTCTGTCTGGTGCATTAAGGGACAGCTCTGGCAGCCTCTTTGTTGTTTTTCTAGACCACTATGTCATTTGGGCTTATTTTGTAATGAAAAGCAGAGGTACTACAATGTTAAGTGATGGTGTAGGGTTTAGAAGGGCTGTGGCATGGAGGTGCTTTGCTCAGTACTTAATCACCTTTTGAATTGTAACACTGTTGAGGCATTGGTTTTCCTTCCCAGGGAAGACAAGATTTGCACCATGGCAGTCCCATATGAGTCGGGGAAATCAGTCTTCATGAATCAAGCCAGTAAAAGGGAAAGTGGACAGAAGGAAACTGCATTTCATTTCATATTTAGCAGCCCATTATGGCAGGATTTCTTCAAACATAAATATTTTAATTTTTAGGCACACATTTTAAGCAAAATAAAAGCGAATCTTCTGAGGAAACAAGACATATTCTATTTTCTCTCTTCATATGCTTTGCCTTTTGTATCAGGGAACTGCATACCAACGTGATTCTGGTGCTTTGTGCCTATACTCTCATTTTTATGACCCAAACAGCAGTCCCAAAAGTTCCTTTCTCATGGGCTTATGACATGTATCTGGGTTGTGACTCAGCTGCAGCATTCCAGGCATCCTGTTGGTTGGTGAGCAGAGCTGTAAGGGCACCCTGTCTCACAGCAAATGGACCTGGACTCAGGGGCTCGGGATATGAGCCCTAAGCAGGAGCTGGACATGGGCAGCAGCAGCAAGAGCAGTCTGGTGTGAGCTTCCTAGAGAACACTCACAGTTTTACAGAGCAATAACACACCTCAGAAGAGATGCTTGTAAGATTTCTCTGCTGTGTGTTTTAGGGGTGTTCTTCACTGTAGAGGTTTAATAAGCTTGAAGGAATCATAGTGTCTGTTCCAGAGCCTGCCTGCTCCATTTATTCTCTTGCTATCTGAGGACAAAACAATGCTGGGTGATTCTGCTTGGATCACACATTAACCAAATTTCTATCAATGACTTAAAATAGAAGTAATATTAGATGCTAAATAGAGAATTGTGTTTTACAGAACCATTTAAAACTCTCTGACCAATTGAAATTAGCAATAATTTCTTAAAAGGTTGGTTTTTAGTTTATGTCTATCCTCTGTTTTCTGCAGTTTTGCACATCTACAAATTCTGCCAAGTCTGTTTTTGTTGACAGGCAATATTAGTCTTCCTTTGAAAGTTTGATTTGCTTCCTATGAGATTTTTTGATATATAGCATAAGTTCAGTTATGACTTAAGCTTAAAAAATCCCACCTTGACTGTTTCATTGTTTCTGTGATAACCTTAACATTCTGTTTGATCCACTTGCTATCACTTGGATGTTGAAGCAACAGCATTTCTTTTAAAAATTAACACAATTATTAAGAAAGATAAGAGACTAAAGTAATAAAAGATAAAAATATTTATATTCTCATGAAGAACATGGGATTATTACGTTTTTAAAATAGTTTTAGCTGTATACTTTGTAGAAACTTCTAAAATTTATTTTCATTTAACTGTCAATTCCCCTTAGTCACCTATACTAATGCCAGCAGCAGTCCCCATTCAATGCATAGAAGGCTTTTGTGAAGTTGTAAGGGTAGAAGAGTGTCTTTACTTTTTAAATTTTCCCTTTTGTTGGCACTTATTGGAAAGAGAGAGAATAGGCCGGCAATGTCCTCTCTCTTTGTGTTTAATGAAATGCTGTTAAAAATCATCAGTATGACAGAATTTATTTCCTTCCAGCCGACACAACAGAAATACAAAGTTGTTTACAATAATAATACCATTTTACCATTTATTTCGATAAACACACTATTTCTTGTGTAAGAAGACCATTTCTCTTCCTCATACACTCTGTGAAGTAATAACAGCCATTAGTTCCTTGGTGCCAGTTCTGCTGGTATTAATGACATCTCTTCTACTGATTTATCTTGTGGTTAATTTTACTTTGGAACCTTAGAATGACATAAACATTGGTTGAAACTTTTCATAGGTTTTGTGCCTGAGCTCTTTCCCATGTTGTCTTCTCAGGTGCATACACTCAGGCCACAGCCTGCTCCTCTTTAGGGGTGTGTGTTCAAGGTCTCTCCCTTTCACCAGAAGTCTCTTTTGACAATACCTGGGGGAACAGTGTGTTTAACCTCTCTACCCCAAAGTTTAATTTCAGCAAAACTAACAGTTCAGAACGTGATTAATGAGGGTGGTAAGCAGGCTGACAAGGCAGGTAGTATTGACTTCATTAACCCGTTTAACTAAGGAACTGGGTAAAAAAAAATCATAAAAATTAAATGTAACCTCTAATGCTTCCTTGTCATGTGGTATAGGAAGTGAAAATCACTCACAGTAAATTATAGTTCCAAAGAAAATGTATGCCATTATGATAAATGTGATACAAATAGGTAGATAGGCTGGCTTTCACTGCTGCCTTTTACTAAGTCATTGTTCTGCCCCAGATTGTCTGTACTGTAGTGATTCATAGATAATTTCTTGTAATGAATGAGCATAATTCTGATGCAACTTGGAAACTGATAGTAAAGCTTGTTTTTAAAACATTTATTTCTCTTAGTGATACTGTAGAAGCTGAAACTAAAATAAGAAGTCTCCTCCTTTTCTCCTTCAAATTCTTTTGGAAGGAACACAACATTTGACTGTTATAGAGGTATAAAAATGCAGATGTACCTCTGTTTGCAATCTCCATCTTAATTAATTAGAAAAACTGAGGAGCTATTTGGGTTTGTACATTGTTTGAACCAGAAGTTGGAGATCAGCTATCTTGTCTGTGGTGGTGCTTGTCTGCATCTTGGAAGAGAAACAGAATTGAAAGGGCTCTTAATTTTGGGTTAATTTTTATAACAAAAGTAAATTTTTTTTTGGAAACTCAAGTCAGGAAATGGAAAAATGAATGTTCTCAGGGTAACACTAGCTCAGACTCTTTGCAGAAATAGATTTTTTTCCCCAGTAGATTTCTAAAGCTTATTATATTACCATTTGTTTTGCTCTGCATGGAAGAAATTCCCTTCCTTGCAAGGTATACACTGCCTTCTGTACACTGTCAATAGCTAAATAGTTCTAATAGCAATGATTAAAGGATCAGATGTACAGTTCAATTAGTAGAAGTGGGTTTTAATTTCCTGAGTCTTGATTGGGGATGATATTGATGTAACCTTAATTTTAACTGTGTATATGTTTTGAAATGTAAGTATAAAACAATACATCTGGAAAATGTCATCAGGCATATGTGAGATGTGCCAGTTTGTGTGTCCCTCTGATGCAGGAGCAAACAGCAAAGAAATAAGCAGCTAAGTCACTCGATATCCTGTGCTTCACTCAGGTCAGCATCACAGTCTTATCTTCCCCCCTTTCATCACACACAGCTCACATATCATTACACCCCCCCACGCAAGCAATTTTGTTATCAGCCACAATTATTATTTGCCAACACACTGAATAGAAATTAGAGAACGGAAATTTATAAATTAAAACTGCCATGCAGTTCAACTACACTCTGCATATTTCTGCTCATGAGTTGTGCTGACCAGTGCAAGCTCGGCAATGAGATCATGTAGAAGGGTTTTTTTTAAGGTTCTCCTCGGGGCTTTTTTGCACTTCCGAGGACTGAAGAGGTGCTGCCCTCTGCTGCTGTGTCCCTGCTCCTTGGAGCCTCTGCTCATGGGGACCTGGGCCGGGAGCCTCTTTGCAAGACCAGGGCTGATGGAGACGAGGCCAAGCCAGAAGCAGCAAGATGCAGGTGTGCCTACAGCATGGCACAGGAGCAGGCCATGGGCTCCAGACCAAATGCAGCTCCTAAGCTGAGGGGCCCAGGCAGCAGCACTTTTCCCAGCAGCTGATCCCAGGTTACCCAGCAGTGTTACTGGAGCTAGCTGTGAGCAGCTGAAGCCCAGGATGGGCCAGGAAAAAGGCTGCAGGATGTTTCTGTGCCTTTCTGTCCCAGCCTTTCTCTCTAGAGAGGAATGTACCAATGTAAATAGTTTAATTATTGTCACTTCATTCCCTGTTGAGAAATGGTGAGGAATGGAACCAGGATGTGTGGAGTTGGCACCAGTGGGAAATTATCCCAAGTAGCATTTGTGTCTTGTTGGCAACTTCTGAAACCCATGCAGAGAGATTTACCATCATCAGAAAAGAAAATGTGGGTCTGAACATTGCAGATCTGATGACAATTCTGATCTTAGTGACTAATGCTGTCAGGGGAAAGGGAGGAGGTGATGCCTTGTGTGGGAAAATAGAAGTGAATGAAAACTGAGCTGGAGAAAAGTCAACTCTGAGAATGCTTTAACATTCTCAAGTCTTGTAATATACCTATGGCAACTCCAGAACTTCGTCTTGGATTTCAGAAAATAAGCTCCCATTCAGTATTTGACACTTCTGCTGCTCCCTGAAATTGTCAATTTCCCCCTCCTGTGTTAAGGTTCATGCACTGCAATAGCAGCCTAAATATTTCACCTTTCTTTTGTAATTTTGTTTCTGTAGGAGTTGGGAAGCTGAATTGTTTAACATATGAAAAGTGAATAATTAAGAGACCTCAATTCCTTCCTTAATGGATATGAATGCCAAGAGTAGCTAATAATGAGGAGGGGACTTGCATTTGTTGGTATTCGTTAAGAAATGCAAGAAAGAAAGGAGAGAAAAGTGTTTTTCTCTGATTCTTCTGGAAAAGAATAGCAAATAGGCTGCAATATAATGTTACTAATATTGGTCAAAGAAGAGGAAATATTACAACAGTTGAGTTTTGCAGGTTCATTAAGGAGCAGCTGATTGAAGGTGAAACAGTTAAAAAATGTGCCCTCTGGACTCTTTTTGTCCCTGCAGTTCATCACGTGGAATGGTAGCTTTTGCTTCTTCTCAATATTAATAAGGTGATCCATTTTATTTCCTAAAAATGAATTAAAGATGATGATTTTTCCTTTTCATAAGAATATAGCAGAAAGAATATTAGAAAAGAACAAGTCTAGAGCTGTTATTTGGGTATCTTTCTGTCTGTGAGGAGGACCCCTGTGGTGTTGTATTCAGAGACATTTATTCACTATCTCAAAGTGAATCTTTTCTCAAAGATCTAAATTTCAGTTGTCAAAACTTTCTCCTTTCAGATATAGCAACTGAAGATTTTAAAGCCATGGGAATAACCTTTGGCTCTAATTTAAATGCATATCTCCAGGGACTTCAAACTCAAATCAGACTGCTTTCTACCCAACAGATTTTTCAGGTAATACAATATAGTTTGAAATTTTTTTCAGAGCCAGGCCTTGCCCAGTACACCACCACATACACTATGAGTAAGGTGAAAGAAGAACCCTCAGTACTCCAGGCAGACACAACTCTTTTTGTTTACATTCCCTTGCAATGGTTCTTTTTCACTCTACATAAAATTGCATGTCTTTGGCAACTACTGGTGCTTGTTTTCATCTCTCTTGTAAACTGAGCTACTCATAACTGTCTCTTGATTTCATGGTACACAAGACTTTTGCTCCAACAACTTTGCTTCCTTTGTTTTGGCTGGTGTGCTTAAGAATTCTTAAAGTGTTTTTCCATTTTGGAAGAGGAGGTCTCTGAAAGCACAGTCAAGTCATCACAGCTGGATGTGGCATGACAGTTTTGTTGGCTGTGAGCATGCTGAGAAGCTGTAACACGAGGATTGTACATCTCTGTATAATGTAGATGTGTGTGTACAGGCCTGGCTACAGCCTGTGTGTGCGTACACACATGATCTTCCCTGTGCAGGCCACCCTAATTCATGCACTGCAGCTTTTCTCCTACACCAGAGGTTTCTGGGACCATGGCTGTTCATGGCCATCATTGAACATTAAGGAATGATAATCCAATGTCCTCGTTGGCATTAATTATCGTTCTGGTTTCAAGTGTGTTGTGGATGCGTTGTGTTCATCTCAGCGTAAGGACTTCTGTAGCGCTGGTTGCTGTTAGAGATCAGACAGAAGATGGCCTTCACAGGTGATGTGCTTCTGTTTCTCAGAAAGCTAATGTTCTGAAAGAAGCTTTGCTCAGCCTTCCAGCTGCAGTACCACAGTAGTCATATAAAACTCCAGGGAATTGAATCCAGTGGGGAGTGTGTGTTAAACTGCTTATGACAGGACGTATAAGTGTTATTAACTGAAAGAAATTAATCAGTTATATTTACATGTGTTGAAAAGGAGCAGCCTAAAACAGCAGCTCATCCCATCATGGCCAGCAGCACAGCCATGATGTACTATTCTAGCAAACCAGAGAGCTCATCCTATCCAAGTCTTCACTTGTATCACACCGTGCAGTGGTTTTTTATCCAGCATACACATTAAAAAGGAACAGAAACAAAACAAAAAAAACCCACAAACTCTCAAGGTCAGTCAGTCTAAATAATGACAGGCAATACAAATGCATTTTATACATAAACAGAAAAGGAGTGGGGAAGGTCTTTCTCATTATGCCAAATGGCAGTCTGGCTATGATTTAATGCATTTGAAATTAAGTCTGTCTCTTCAGCTGTACATTTTTACTAGGTCTGCAGAACAGACTGGCAGACAGTGTGAGCAGATGCTTCTGGTTGGATCAGGATAAATTTCTTTGTGCTGGCTTTTTCATCTGATAAAATCTTTTGAATATTTTTGCAGCAGTGAGCTTTAGGTGTTTTCCAGATGAAGTGTTGAACCAAATGAGCCTACTGGTGTATCATTGTAGAGTCTGCATAGGCAGCTTCTGTTTGAAGATCTCTGCTTACTCCATAGGTAAATAACAAATATGACTCTATGACTTCAATATCTTTCTTGTTCTTTCCATTTTCTCATGGCACCTAAAAAATGTCTTTTTTTTTTTTTTTTT
>VZRH01004080.1:114491-138070 GCA_013397555.1 Urocynchramus pylzowi
TTTTTTTTTTTTGTGAATTCTTGTGATTTTTTTCACTCAGTCAGTACAACATCTGGTCCTTTAGGGATTTACAGTATGTGAAATCAACACCTTATTTCATAAGTAACCGAAAGAAAAGGAGGTTATGGTTTGGTGTTTTTTTCTTCAGAATTAGGAGAGGTAGTAACTTACTCTTTTTCCTGCTGTCTTGTTGTATGAGGGTGTTCCTGGACAGTTCCAGTAGTAAGATATTTATCAATAGTCAAGCTCATAAAGTCCCAGATCCCTGTTTCTATCCCACAAGTAGACCCTGACAACAATGACCTTTTCCTGAGGAGTGGGGAAAACATATCATGCAACCATTTATTATGAGCTGTCATCTGTCATACTTCAATACATAACAATAAAAAAAGCACCTACAGAATGATACGAGGCACAGTATAGCCAAAACTATGGCTGAGTACCATTGACTGAACATATTAGAGGTGTAATTCATTATTGTTGATGTGAACAGTTCAAAAGCTTAAATTTTTGCTTTAAACAAGAAAATTATCTCTGAAAAGTGATTATGCTTCCTGAAAAATTCAAATAAAGTGAATTAAACAGTATGGGACAGAAGAAAAAACAAACAAACAAACAAACCCAAAAAAAGAAAAGGAGTTTAAAATGCCCTTCTTGATAATTCTCTATATGCATGATTTTTCTTTGTTCCTCTTTTTCTTTTTCTTTTTTTTTTTTTTTTTTTTTTTTTTTTTTTTTTTTTTTTTTTTTTCCCCTACTTAGAAGCTTTGTTATCTGGGTCTTTAGTTCTTCCTGCTCCTTTCATATCTTAGCTACTCTTTCAGCAAGAGTTTATGGCCTGTGAGCCAATTGCCTTTTTCTTCTTTAATTATGGAAGTTGAAGGCCACTTTGTCTGCCCTGAGTGCTTAATTGAAGGAGGACCATGCTTACTTTTTTGTTCCTGCCTAGCTTGCCAAGGGTATGGTGTACTGCACAGAAGGGACAACAGCTTCTTTGGTGATTTCTTTTTAACTAGCATCCTGAAGTAAAAGGGGGAGCCAATAAGGAGATTATAGTACTCTGTTTAGGAAGGATTGTGATGGCCTAGTCTAGGCTAAGTGTATGTAGAATGTTCTTCAGCTTTTCTTTTACCTTGGTAGGAGATATGAAAAATACTTTTTTTAAGGAGTTCATTTAACATATCCTGTGTCCTTTTTTCCTCATACTAAAAGGGGTAAGAGGTTATATTCACAAAGAAATCCCCTACTTTCTACTTTTTCCTCACTAAGTGATATTTTTCCTCATTAATTTATTTTGAAAGAAGTGTATGTGTGGTCACTTCAAGCTGGTTTGGCCTTTTGTAAGCCATTCTTATAAATCAAGCCAGAATGTGACTTTGAACAAAAATTATCTTTATTAAAGTTTTATTATTTATTGCTCTTTGTATATTTGCCCAATTTGATATCTGAATGAGTCATTGTTTTAAAGAAGGCATGTCTTTAAAATTATTCAATACAGCAATAAGATTTCTAAGCAGGGAATTAGAATTACTCTTACAGTATTTGTGCTAGAATTTCAATCAGACAGTCTAGTTCTACCCTGAGATACTTGCTAAATTGGTAGTGGGATTGAACTTGGCTCTGACTTTTCAGAACATGCAGATCTTATGACTGAGTTATGAAGGGTGAATTGTCACATATCAATGCTTAATTATTGCTTAAGTTTATCCTTCAATCATTCTCTGATTTGCTCATACTAAAGGAAAAATATTTCCTGTTCTGATGCCTTTTATTTTCCCAGGAAAAAATCCAATGATGCCAAAGGAAGCTGTGGTTGCAGTTCAGCGACAAAATACAAAAAAAAAACCCCAAAATGATAATTAAGTTATACTATGAATATTAGTTATAAATTACGTTGTCTCATGTAAGCACTTGGGACTTCTGTTGTCTTTTTCTTTTTAGTGCATCATTTTTTCACAATATTGAAAGCCTGGCCATGTGCAGAGATTTTCTTATCTAAGGATACCAGCTGTTTACTGGAGGATGAAACTAGTTGTTCCTTTCTCAAGCAGTGTCTGTCACAAGGAGACAAAAATGTGTGTATGACTTGATTTGTTTTCATAATGACGAATGTAGTTTAGTTAGGAAATTGATTATAAAAATAGAAACCAGGCTTTGAAAAGCAATTTGAAGATATGGTGTAGATCTGTTATGATCATTTTAAGGCTACTGAGAATATTTCACTTACGTAGTTAATCTTCTCAGTGTCTAGCAATAATGTTAATGTGGGAAGCCAATGTTGAGAGTAGGATGCACGCTTGGCTGATATGCACCCAAATTATATGCTAACTACTTAATGCATTATTTCCATGGAATGGGTACATAGAACGCAAATGTAATATAAAGCTGAGACATTAATCTTCTTCAGAATATACAAGTATCAGCACAGAGGAGCAGTAATCTCATTTAGGCTTTCTTCAGATAATGTTGAGAGAAGATTTTGACTCTCTACTGGTTTAGAGGTGTAAGCAACAATTTGAGAGTCAGGATCTATCAGATTCAGGCCACCCTTGAACCATGTTTCAAATCCCAGCCTTGAAATATCTCGAAGCCTAGGCTGAAAGAAGTATTCCTTGTATCAAGAGATACTTGTCTTAATATGACCCAGACAGGGGCTGGGCTGTGTGTCTTGATATTCTTCCAGTCCTTCATGTGGTCGGTGCTGCTCACTGCTACTCTGTATTAATTCTGGCCAAATTAAGGAAGCATCGTCTCTGTAGATATGGAAAAACTCTCTGTTTGTTGATATCAACAAACTACTTGGTGTTTATTTAACAAAATATATTCATGTTGCCTAGACAGACCAGTTACTTCAAATTTGCCTGAGGCTTTCATAATGTTCTCAGTACACTGCTGCCTTCTTTGAACATTCTTCTACCAAATGAGGGAACGAAGCAGGTGTCATTTAAACAAACAAGTATATGAGAAAAGTAAAATTATCTCGGTCTTAAATATGTCAGTTTGCCTTTTGGCATGCTAGAATTGTAAACTTTCAAGCTCTCTTGGTTCAGTTTTGTGTTTATACATTGTCTTCTGCGGTTATTTTGCTCTCTTGACACATGTAAGACAGAGGCCAGAGGTGCACCGACAATATACTTGCCACCACCTTGCCCAAGGAGGTGGCAAGTATATTTTTGCGTGAGACTTGCTTTCTGTGATTTGGTCTAATCAAAATCAGTCTGTCTCCACTTTGAGTTTTATTACTCCACATAAGACTTTGCCATTTCACCTCTTTACTTTGCTTGACAAATTTTGTGATTGTGGCATAAATGAGTCCATATCTGTAACAGAAGAAAGTATTATCGATTATTAAAAGATTCAATTTTCTTTTAGAAAAAAACCCAGAAATTTCCTTTTTGCTTCTAAATCCTATGTGTGAATACCTTGACACAAATACCACTTTACTTTAGCTGAGGAGACAAACAGGATGTCTACAGATTCTTTGCAGGCCAAGTCTCTCTCATTCTGTGAAGACCCAAGACTTTGCCAGGCCTCTGTACTTCTCAGGTGCTTCAATACCAATTTTCAAGGCACTGTTTTGGGATATTTGAATACACACTGTTGGACATGTAGGATCTGGGATGCCTCATGGTTTTTTTGTTTGCTAGTTTCCAATTCTGTAGTACTGTCTTGTCACACTGAGTACAAGACTTCTCTGGGAGATGCGAGGGACTGCAGGTAGAATTAGAGGTGATTGCCCATGTTTTAGTAAACACCAGTTTTTGAAATCCTTCTAGACAATGTCTTCAAAACATGTTTAAGAATTTAATTAATCTTAACCATGTTTAGCTTTGCATGCAAGTGGAGATCTGGTTGTACGTAAAAGAATTTAGACTGAGTTGTCGTACTAACATTTAAATCTTTTCTTTCCAGCACAGAACCACTGTGGGTGTGTTACATAACTCGCCACAATGGAGTGTATTTCAGATCCCTCATCTCAGAGGCCATCTGTCATTGAAAGTGGCACATTCACCTGCCCATCACTTCTACAGCAGTGTGTGCACTAGAAAGGGCACATCCCCATGAAGTTAACAGGAGCAGCTCTTCATACAGCTGACTTTGGAAAGACTCGGTGATCAAGTCACTCTTTCAGATGGGAACAAACACCACAAATAGACTGTTCTTTCTGTCTAAGAGAACAACAAATGCTTTCTGTTTTGTTTCAGAAAAGAGCAAACTAGTTCCCTGAGGGATATTTTTCTACTCAGTAGAATCCAATGTTGCTTCTGTGAGCTCATCTCTACTGTCTCTGACCCTTGACAGGTAATCACAGAGTTCTAATAGGAAAAATTATCCTCAAGTCCTTGAATAGATCTAGACAGGATTCAGCATTTTTATGATTGTTAATCCCTACATGTTTCTCTCCATTTTTCTTCCACTTCTGTGTTTCCTTTAACTTGATGAAGTGGAAGTAAGACAGGCATAATGTTGACTGTTTTTAATATTATTCGTCTGGAGTGTTTTTTGGTTTGAGAATATGTATGCATTTCTGTATTTTTCTAAGTTTTCCTTGTTCTGTGTTTAATGCAAGCTGTGTAAGTTGTTGGAAGAAGAACTTGACAGTGTGGATGTGTACTCACAATTTGCTCAAAGAATTTCAACTATGGGTCAGAGATTTTTCTTTCTAATCAGTGACAATGTACATAACCTTTCTGTCTGCTGTAAATGTTCCTGTCTGTAAAATGAGGCTTTACTTGCCTGCCTCACAGGCATGTTGAAGCTTAATTAGTATGAGTAATAAATGCTAAGTATTATTTTAAAAGATCCATTGCTCTCTAAAATTATCAAGTTTGGATCTTAATTCACAGCTTTATGAGCTTGGGTTCAGTATTGACTACCTTAGATTTTCACAAAGCCTCTCCTGAATTTAATAAGGGATTTAACAAAATAACTCTTGAAAACACTTCTGATTCTTCTTAATAAAAAGCTAACTTGTAATTGCATAAAACTCCTAGAGATGTGCACATTATCAGAGTTTTCTTGAATGACACTCTTAGAAATGCAAATGTTTTACAGGTCTTCCTCATCTGAAGAATATATGGTTGTTATTGTATTACCATATGTAAAATGTTTTTCTGCAGATATTTTCTTAAATTATTTTCTTCAGACTCCAGTATACAGAAAGAACATAATTTAAAAATCACATGAATTCTTTCAACATTTCACAAGTAAAACCAAATTACACAGTGGAAATGGATTCTATTTTTCGAAGTTGGGAGAGCAAAGAGCAAAATATTGGAGTTTTGGGGTGCCTGGACTTGTGCCTTCTCATGTTTAATACCTTTCTCAGCATTCCTTGGAAGATAAGCATTGCATTTTTTTTTTTCTCTTCTTGTTTCAAACCTGCTCAAAGAGGTAGTACTTTTTTTTAATATATATATATCAGAGGTACTTCTGGAAAATTCTATCAATAAAGTTAAAATACGCAGTATAACTCCAAAGAACAATATGTTTTCTGCAAAATTTAGAGAAGAGTAAGAGGAGCATTCTAGAGAAACTTTGTCTATTGTAAAGTTAGTTCTGTATGTGTTTTGAATGTGATTTTCCTTTTTCTGCCCTTACACTTTTTCTTGTGGCCACTTTTTGCTATTGTTGTATCTAATTAAAATTAACTTTAATCAGGGATTTTGAGAAAGTTTCTCCCATGAATTCTTCCAATCTAAAAGTTGTCTAAATCTCCAGGATGAAAATGTGATGGCAAATGTCATTCTTTTTCTACAATGTAAGCTTCTTCGGTAGTGTTAAAAATCATCTCATCCTTGGGGTTCACGTCGAGGCTCTGGGATTCTCCCAGAAGCTAAGAATTGTAATAAATCTTGTTTCAATGTCTTTTTCATAGTTAGGAGCATTTTTGAACTTGGCAGTGTAAATACACAACAGTATACAGAAAACAATAAAATAAAATCCACCACAGTTCCCTTCATTTTAATCTTTCAAACGACAGTTTAATGTGTACTTGCTGATGTGCCAGAATTTGTCATGGTGGTTGTTGTTTTCAATGCATACATTGAAGTAACTTTAGATAGTTGCATTAACAGCTGTGCCAGATGATGTACAGAAGTGGTCATGCATAAGCTCACACAAATATTCAAGCAGACATGGCTTAAAAAGGATTTATCTCTTGGTGGTTAGTTGTTGATTTCCAATGATAAGAAGGTGCCCTTGTACACTGGAGCAGTTTTAGGTGCAAGAGTAATGGCATTCAGGTTAGTTGTGTTCTAGCAAAAATTAGCAATGATTTTTTATGATGAAGAATGAGGTACGTTCAAGGATTTTCTGTGTAGCACAACTCTGTCTCTCCATCTATTTGAAAGGGAAAATCTGTGTGCAAATTTTCTGCTAAACTGTCATAAGCAGTTATATCCTTGATTTATAGGTAACGCTCTTCTGGATGCATCTGATGCTTTCATTCATTAAGGAAGATTTCCAGCAAACGGTTTTATATCTGCATATTTATCAAGTTGAGATGTCACTGAAAACAAAGCTGCAAAGCACTTCTGTATTCTCTAACACTAACCCAAATGAAGTATTTAACTTTAGGAGCTTTAAACTGGCTCTGACTGACTGGTCTGATACTTCATGCCCCTCCCCCTGTACTTTGCTATTTCTTTTCTTGTTTGGAAGCAAGTGACTTAGATTCCACTTATTGTACAAGAGAAATACCTTTATGATCCTAAAGATAGTCTAAAAGGCTGCCTTATTTTTATTTTTAAATATATCTTTTTATTTCTAAATATCTATTTAAAGATGTCAGTGGAGACTTTTGGTTGTCTTTCTCAGAAAATGATGGATACTTTAGACAGGGAATTCCTCATGCTACTGGCATTGGTTCTGACAGATAGAAAATATGCTACTGGCTTCTCATGCTGGTGGGTAAATAAATCAGGAGTTCGTTTGGACTAGAGCAAATGAAATGAAAAAGCATCAGGAGAAGTTCAGAGTTAGCACTAGGAAAAGGTTCCTCACCGAGAGGATGTTTGATCTCTGGAATGGAGTTCTCTGGGAAGTTGTCATGGCACCAAGCCTGACAGAATTAAAGGAATATTTGGATGAGGCTCTTAGTCATATGATTTAGTTATAGGTAATCCTCTGAGGAGCAGTGAGTTGGAATCGATGATCCTTATGGGTCCATTCAAACTTGAGATATTCTGTGATTTAAGACTGCAGAGTTTTTGACTGATTGAACTAGGACTGCAAACTTTAAAACATCTTGTAGTTCATGTCTCACAGTAGGTTGCAGATTTTCAGTATTTGATTAAGTACATTTTGTGTGGAAGATGGTTTTGGAAAATCAGAGAAAGTAGCAAATTGCTTTCCCCAGATGGAAAAAATTAAGAAAGCACTATATGAGTGAAACAAAGGGTGCTTCTTTTATCTTTTAAAGAAGAACATGATCCCTCCTTATGTGTCCAGGAAAAGTGTTTTTAATTTCTTTTGTGGGTAGTTTTCAGGCTAATAAACCAGTAAATATATAGCCTGTTTCTTTAGCTATGTACTCCATTCTCCTGCCCCTTCCCACTCTAGTCTGGAGGATGAGAAAAAGGGTCTCATTGCTAAAGAACTGTTGAAGAAGGGGAATTCTCTGTAGATTTTTTTTTTCTATGAATTTTAATGAATAAATGTGAGATCTAAAATTGCTGGCATCTACTGCCTAAGCTAAAAGACAAACAGTGTCTGCGTGAGGTCTACCTGCAGAGTGTGACAGGAGGAAAGATTGTCACACTCTGAGCTTGACCTATTTTCCTTATTTGATGAAGAGAATGAGTGAATGTCCTGGTTGCCTGTCGACTGTATGACTGAAGAATCATTTATACTAAAAGAGATTTAACTAAAAGAGTATAGCAACAAATATTTACTTACTTTAGTTAGCACATTCCTGCTGTATTTAAGAGTTTTCTCCAAGGAGAATATGCAGAGCTGTGTGCAAAGAAGCATGAAATTCTTTTTTTAATGTAGACTGTTAGTCAACTCTTCATTTCAAATGCCCTCTTTAGTCTCCAACAGTTAAAAAGAAAATAACTTAGTATGTGTTTTCCTTCTAAAAAAGTAATTTCCTGAGGGTAACTTGGCTTAGGGAAAGACTGGGGATAAGTTCAACAGTTTCATACAATCCCCAGAATATCAGTTGCCTTCTGAATCTTGCAGAAACCATTTGAACATCTTATATATGTAAAGTTTGGAAATAAAATACTATGAGACTATGTTTTAGTGGTTTTGGTTAGGATGAAACCATATTGTAAGATTTTTGTTTTGTAAAAGACTAATTTCTTATCCTTATCCCTCCAGAGAAAAAGCTTTTCATATTTCTTTTTATTGATGGGTTATTTTTAAGGATCTGCATTTCCCCCTTGTTGCATAGAAATCCTCCTCGGTGATTCAGGTTTGTGCTGAGGTATGTGTGCATACAGGATTTTAAAATAACTATAGTGTTTAAAATAGGGAGTGTGAAAAGTCATAATCTTATTGGAAAGTCAGGGTTCTACTCCCTAATGTTTAGCATGGGTTATTTTTTTTTCAATGCATGAAAAATCTGCACAAAGACAGTATTTATCATAGTGAGACAGATAATGTTGATTACTTAAACACAGTGCTTAATACACTCATTAAATGGTCCTTGAGAGGCTTCTGGGGGAAAACAGATATGAAGTGTAGGTTCAGATTCTGTCAGGTTTGCTACAAGGGACAGTTTAGTGGCTGCTTGCCAAGGGGTAACAGGACTTTGGGGAGCTCATCTAGCCCACCCTCGTGTCCCAGGGCAGCAACAGCTGTCTCTGCATCTTTCCAAAAACTGCTGCATCTCTCTGTACCAATTTTGGCCAGGACCACTTGTGGAGTATTTCAGTAGTCAACACAGTCTTAATAACTCTGAGATTTTTGTTTACATTTAGTTCTTCACTTACACCTTGTTGCAAATTCTTCTTTCCAATAAACTTTATCGTAAGTACTAACATACTTCATGCTCACAGTTAGTGCCTATTTAGTGCCTGTGGATCCCAGTCGATTTTAATATTCCAAAAGCAAAAGTCAGTTGTATAATTCCTTGTTTAAATAGATGACAATAAAATAGGGAGCTTGGTAGCTTTCTGTAGATAATCTGTTTGGAAATAAATAATTAATTTTCATAAATGCATCCAAAAGGATGTTGTCTCTTCTTTCTCTGTCTCTCTTTTTTTTTTTTTTTATTTTTTCTCTAAATTAAGATATCTTGTAAACTCTTCTGTTTTTTGTTAGGTTTTGAAATATTTGTATATGTGAATTTTGAACAAACTTTTCCATTATTATATGAAAGTAAGGAAACTCATTATATTTATAGTCACATGGAAAATTTCCAATTCAAAAAGTTTTTGTAGTATATTTATCTTTACATGATAGGAATTCAGTATTTTGAATAAGTTAGACCATTTCTGACTCGCAAGTATAGAAAATCATGAGAGTGAAGGAAATGGCTGGGGTTAACCACACGGCCAGTTTCTACTAAGCTGGTTAAAAGAGGGGTAGGGAAATACTGTGCTTGCATTCTGCAATCTAAAGACTACATTTTTAAAGGAATGATAACTGAATAGAGGTGTTTACTTAGCTGAGGTCTGTTTTGTGGAGAAGATGGTGGTCTCATTTGTTTAGCGAGGGGTTAAACAGAAACTAATCCTTTAGGCTTGCTTTGAAAGGTGGTTATCTCTCCAGCAAGAGAGAGTATTGTTTGCTTTGCCAGAAACAGTGTAATTCTTCCTTAAATCATCCTGTTCTCTAAAAGAATAAACTTCTTAGAGGAAGAATATAATTGGCAAAAGCAATGTCATTAGAAGATTCCAAAAATTAATGAATGTGTTTTCATTTATATCTAACAAACATAGGCATTTTGCTTGATGTAGGGTATATTAAAACTTTTTGTGAAGAAAGTAATTTTCTTGTGTACAAGTGCTCTAATAGAAGTATCATTGGTTATGGGAAATGGAACAGAAGTGTGGTTGGCTCAAGTTAATTACATTTATTCAAATGAAATACTATTTTACTGTACTCTTCAGGATAAGCAGAGAAAAATACCAAAACCTTTTTCAGCCAGTATTTATCTGTTTCAATTATTTTTGACAGTTTGTGTTGCATGTGTGCTTTAGCTACAGTGCCTTTATATCGACAGTTGGTAGCACAAGCCTTTTAAAGCACAAAGGGTAGCAGTACTTCAGCCAATCTGTGATAAAAGAGAAAAAATGAAATCACTATGGAAACTGCAGGAAGAATCTAAAAGCTTTCTTTATAAAGTAAACGTCTGATGTTTGTGACTGCGGGGGCAAAAAAATTCATAAATCTGTACGATGCTATCATCTCTGATTTGTTATCGCAGCAAATGCCAAGTCTAAGCAGTCTGACCTTAGCCTTATTAAGTGCTTTCTTTTCAGATACAGTTATTATTTGACAATAGAGAGACTACAGTGCTGCGAGGGGGAAAACTAATATATTTAAAATATGTGTGTGTGTGTGTGTGTCTACGTGTGTCTGTGTGTGTGTGTATATATAACTATCCATCTTTTTCACCCTGCAAAGCTTACAGAGTTGAGAGCACCGAGTGTGGGAACTCAGGGACTACTATTCTGAGCACAATTGAGAAAACTATGTTTCGTCCCATTGCATGTGCTTTTCTTTGATCTCAAATTGAAAATCTCTCAGCCTCTTCCTCCAATCCAAAAGCAAATAAATACTGAGAGAAAGAAACCACTCTCCTCTCAGCACATAGGGCCTCCACAACCAAAAAATGAAGGTGGCTGTAAGAGCTCTGATGAACCTGTTTGGACAACAGACAGCAAAAAAAAAAAAAAACCTGTCGTGGTGGAGGAGTTTAAGAACACTGCAGAGATCATCAGACAGTACAGAATATCTTGGCTCACACGGGCCATTCTCTTTATCTCAAAACAATACCAGCCAAGCTCCTCCGTTCCTACAACAGAAGTGCTGTGAGAGCAAGAGGACAGTAACTAATACAGCTTCTAAATATGAATTTCCTTGTCTTATTAAGAAAAAAAAAAAAAAAGAAAAAAGGAGAAATACACTAATTCAAAGCAAGACAAGATATCTGGTGAGTATTTTTATTGTATTTGGCTGCTTGAGATGGAAGATTGTTTTTAGCCATAAGTATCTGCTATAAACAAGATTTGAATGAGTATGGGGCTTTTGTGAAGTTTTTTAGTTATATAAATATTTCATGCCTATTTTTGCATCTCCAACTTTGATAGTTTTTGGATTTCTTGGGTTTGCTGTTGTGCTGTTATTAGTGTGCAAGCATTCCAGGTCTGATGTTTCAAGATGCTCAAAAGAGCACTGTTGTTCCCAGGCTCTTGGAATATGAACATGCCCATGGGTAATACATATTATTGTATATTTTATATAGATACAAAAAACCCAGGCTTTAATATTTGTTTTAGTATGGCAGTTTTCAAATATACTGATAATGACCCAAGCCAGACAAGTATTTTCTGACTGTTTTAAGCTCTCAAAATGGTGTGAACGCTTTAACTCTTATTGAATAAGTTTATATATGAAGATTTAATCTATGACAGCTGACAGCATAAAGTTATTTGGCTATAAATGTGAGAGGCCAGAAGAACTCTTGATTATATTCAGATTTCATAGTACATTGGTGAATGCTGCTATAGAGTGTGCTTGTGTTATTAAAAGAAAGATTCCAGGTTAACAGTAGAAAAATAGAGACAATACAATTCTGTCAGGAGCAGGTCAGTCTTTCAGTAATAAATATAACTCTAAGAAAATATATAGTTTGACTTATTGACTTCATTGCAGCTTTTTATACATACAATAAAAACCAATTATCTGTGGAGGAAATTTGACTTTGTGGAATGGAATTAAATTGCTTTTTAAAGGCTTGCTTAAGCAGCACTAGCTGGAGGGAAGTCCAATAACATTTTTAGCTCTGAATTGTAATGACTTTGCTACATTAATAAATCAGGTTGTGTTCTGGCTTTTATCAAAAGATTCCAAGGAAGAAAACTATCCTCGGCAGGTTGAAGCCACCGGGGCAGTCCTGAATTGTCTTTCTCCATCCAACTACTTTACTTCAAAAAGTGTCCCTTTGAAAAACAGCAGCTCCCAGGGATCAGTGCCTAAAACGGTAGGTCCCAATCCATCCAAGGTGATGAAAACAAGTGATAAATATTAATTCCTGCTAACAAGTGAATTTGCAAACTGGAATATCTGTAACATAGTGTGCCTACTTAAGTCACTGCTCTTAAGGAAGCAAGGGGAAAATTCCTATTAATGTTCAGCACATTTGGGGTGGTGTTGATATTGTTTAGGGGATTTGGCGTATGTTTTGTGGGGTTTTTTTTTTTGGGGGGGGGGAATTTATAAGGAAAATATCTTATTCTGTTCATTCCATTTATCTCTTGTTTTGATATGGAACTGGGTACATGATTGGCTTAAAAAGTAAACTTTTTCAAAAAAGATGGTTTAATCCACTAAATGTGTGAATATGCACCATTGCTATAATTCATATACTACTAGTTAACTAGGCAAATGTTTGGGCTCAGTGTTGAATGGAGGGAGATTTTACAAAGTATGCATTTGGGGCTCAGACAGAATCTGAAACTTTACAAAAAGGAAACTATTTATTTGAACAGTGTTTTGGTCTGCTGATGTTAACTCTAAAGTAATCAGAGGAGAAAAAAAAAAAAATATTGTCACCTTCTACTAATTTTCTCCAAGAGATCACATATCAAAAATGTAATCTGTAGGAAGAATGTGAACTGGAGAAATCTACCTCTGATGTTGGTTTCCTATGCCTTTATGTAGAATGTTTGTAATTATCTCACTGAGTTGTAATCCCTGACAAAGCATCTAGTGGAGAATGCAATACTCTAATTATGTTTCTGTGAAAGAGTTGAGGGGGAAAAAAGGTTGTACTCTTTAGAAGAGCATTTTTAAGAAAAACAATTTTTAATAATATACATACCAAATTTTGGGAAAGTTAAGGTTTCTTTATGGACTGTAATTCCAGGGGTTTTTGCATTGCTGTATACAAACATAGTTGAATGTGTTAATTGTAAGTTCTTTCCTAAACTACATGCTTTACTTGCCTACATCCAAAGCAAAATAAGTAATGGCTTCTGTCAAAATATTTTTATATCTTTATATTTGCTATCTTACATTTTTCAGTATTTTCTTAGATAAATGGAGTCTAGTTACCACATAATAAATAAACATATTTTGGTAAAAAAAAAAAAAAAAAAAAAAAGTCTATGCTTGCTTATACAATGTTTTGTTTTGCAGTAGCTTTTGTATTAAGGAAATGAAGATCAAGAATAACAATGAGTTAAATTTAAATTGCACTTTGTGAAGATTACCTCCCGTTACGTTCTTTTATACAGAGAACTAGGCACAAACAATGTGAAGTTGTAAAACTGACTTTTGATCATGGAGGGAGCTCACTTTTTATAGATCGGTTTGTCCACAAAGAGATGCAAAAGGTTAATTGAGGTTGCATATTTTAATACATTATGTGCATTTCACCTCTGTAAGAGAGTTACTGAAACTGCTTTTTTTTTTTCATATCTGGTATAAATAATTTCTAAATACTGTATTTGTATTTAGAAATTGTATTCTGTATTTACTACAGAATCATTAAAATGGAATCTCCAAAGGAAAATGGATATGTGATACTGGTGTGTGCCTTTGTTTGCCAAAGTGGGGCTGTGTGGGTTAGCTGAAAGAAATGACTCCAGCAGTCTGTTCTCAAGCAAATTTCTGAGATGCAGAATTGTTATGCAAGACTTACCTGCCTTTCTTTGTGCTCTCTTTTTGAGAATAAAATTCAAACTGTTCAAATATCTGATGGTATGTGAGATTAGTTACCCAATGTTGTGCCTATAATGCCTGCTTTTAGTAGATAACTTACACAACTAAAAAGAAAAAAGGAAAAAAGCCTTGCTTTTCCTCCCCCTTAAGTGGCCCCTTTTCCCCTTCCATTTAGTGCTTGTGGGTTTTTTGCGGCTTAGAAATTAAAAAAAAATAAAAATAGAGAGAGTGAGAGAAAAAAAATTAGGGCAAATCACTGTAAACAAATATCACTCTTTAGGTAAATTCCATAACTTGTACTTTATAGCAAGAAATTTGTTTCTGGTGACTTGGGGTAGACTTGACTGGGAAGAATGGCCATTGCCCCTCTCAAAGGTGACCTCCAGAGACTGTGAAAGTCTTTGGGCAGAATACTTCTCTCCAAAGTTGAAGAAAGATGTTTTTCTCATGAATACATTCTGGGGATTGTTCCAGTAAAAATGGGGAGAGTTTCTGAGGAGGAGAAGGAGGAAGTCACACCTTCATAGCAAGCACCAACTTCTCTGTCTTCCCACAAAGTGCCCAGCTCCAAATGAGCTCCCTGCAGAAAGTTTTCATTCTCCTCCTCCCATAAAGGGGTATTTGCCAATACTTTTGAATGGCCTGTATGCTCATGGAGATACTGAGCCAGCAGCAGATGAGCACGTACCAGGATAACACAGCACTGGAAGATGTGAGGATCCTGGACTCAGAGTGAAATACCCCAGGGTTATTACACTTAGCAAGGCCTTGCCAGAGGTTGGAATCAAGTGTGACCATGCTCAGAAGCCTGTCAGGTGGTCCTTAGCAGGGCTTCAAAACAGGCTTTCCATGGCATGGTAACGATGGTCTCCGTTTGGCAGCAGAGAGCACGTGCTGGGCAGGGTAGGTGTTTCCAGACAGTGACATGTATTCCACAGGCTTTTGTTGTTGCAGCTCCGTGGCCACGTTCTCAGCAGTTTTTCCATGCTGTGCACCAGCAGCAGATGATCTTCCTGGAATATATTTCTCCAGAAATTTTAAATTCCATTTAGTGGCAGGAGTTTGTTACTAGTTTGCTCAAATAGAAGGTAAACTGGTGCACAGTGCTTAAGAATTCTTAATAAATTAATCTTTTTTGTCTAAGAACACTAGTAAATAGCAAACACATTTATAACTGAAAGCCATTTTCCTACACAGCACCGGGCATTTACATAAAGTGTTGATAAAAAGCACAGTCCAAAGAATAAGTCTATCATTAAGGACTGATATTCCAATTTATATGAATGAGATACTCTGGCATTAAACAGCAACAAGGTTTTTGAATGCAAAGTCCTGGTTCTTTAAGATGCACAGAGTAGGCTAGAGATATTCTGCCACACAGGGCGTGTTGCACTGAATAACACTGATTTGCTTTCCTGTTTGTCTGTTTGTTTCCTCAGTGCACTGGAAGAATTTTGAATGGCTCTGAATGCCCGGCATTTTGGTAGGAATGTAATTAAATTCTCAAACATGAAGAAAAGATTGCTTTGAAACACTCCAAAGTGACCATTGGCAACTTTCAAATTAAATCACATGCAGTTTTTTTAGAATGTCATTTGGAAGTTGCTGATGAAATTACTGTTTATTTGTAATGGGTAGGAAGGCTTCTCTGAGTTGATAGGGTCTGTCAGGGTAAAATACTGCTTTTGGCATCATGTCTCTAATTTTCAGTTGTGTTAGCAGTCTTGATTTTAATTTTTTTTTAACTGTGCATTTTATAAATTTGATTTTATTGGTACATGAAAACATTGCTGCTAATCTTCAACCTTTATGCCTTAAACTTGTTTTAAAGCAATCCAAGCAAACAAAACTAAGGCAATTATACCCATGCACAAGTACATCCTACTACAATATGCCTGAAATGAAATTAAGAGTTACACAGAAGAAGGGAAAAAAGTGTTTAGAACTGAAGTCTGCACCTGGCTTGAACTTATACAATAGTTACACAGAATGAAGCACACAGCTTTTCATATAAAAATGCATTACTTCCTCAAAGTCAAGCACAGAGTGGGTCAGGATATTTCCTCCAACAACTTCATTGACCATGTCTTTGCAAATCAATGATTAAGCTCCATGTCATATAAAATTTTACAAAAACCAGAACATTTTGTGCAAATAAAATCCCCTTATAGAAATATATAACTGCTATGAGGCAGTGAAATTAGCATCTCTGGTTTTTTATGCCAGCTAATTACTATCCACTTGCTCTAGCACAATTTGCTGCTGGAGATGCTAACTTCATTTTCAGTAGATGCTTAAAATGTATGTCTGTTGGAAAAACTGCTGAAGCTTTTGCACTAAATTTCTCTGTTTCTTAATACCTAGATTATTTGAGCAAGGATGCGTGTTATGTATTCCAACTGTTTTATTTCCCCATGAATTATGAAAATTCAGAGGAAGGCAGAGCAGGGCTTATTTCCCTTACAGGACTGGAATCCTGTTTTAGTGCTGAAGTGTGCTATTGCTGTGTTGTCCAGTACCAGACTAGATGAGATTTTAAAATGAAAGTCAATACTCCTAAATTTGTGTAGGATTACCACCTACGTACATGAAACATTTTTCCTAACAAAGCCAGAACAATTTACTGATTTTCTTTTTTTTACCTTCTCTGTCCCTCCCTCTCCAGGGCAAAAGGAGATCTTTGTAAAAAGTGAACGGCTAGTAAATAAAGAGTTAAACTGAAGGCAGGCTCACTGGTTTGTTGAGATCTGTCAGAGTCTGAGTGGCTGGCTACATATCTGTCTCAGGAACAATAGCTACCTGTATTCTGCACGGGCTGCTGGGCAGGCACTAGCAGTCTGGAGAAGGTCTGCCTCTGTTAGAGGCTTTTTAGTGGGAATCCCTAATGACAGCCCTGCTTCTCATTGGGAGGGGGGGAGAGGAATCTTGTCTACTCTGCTGATGAGGGACAGAGCTTTGATCATTTTCATTCAGCCTTGACTTGGCCTGAGGTTTAGGTTCCCAGTCCTGAAGTCAGCAGGCTCTCTTTTCTCACACGCACGCACACCCGCACACCCACACACACCCCTTTGCTGGTCTGTGCAGGCAGATTAGTGTCACGGCTGTAACTGAGGCACAGAGCAATAAACATAGCAGAACCAATCTCCATGGTGGCAAGAGGGGGCACTGGAGGTGACAACAATGGAGAAGGATCTTTCTTCTGACAAGTTTTAGGTAAGAGAGACTATTTATACCCTCCGCCAAGTATTTCATAGCCTTCTAAATAAGTTAGAAATTCGTAGATTGCAAACGTGCCTTGTTATAGAAATATCTTATTTTACTGCCGTATCCAGGCTGTTACTAGCGTTTAATCTGTAACTGACGTGCTTTGTGCTATGAGAATGTTTGCAGAGAGCTGACAGAGAGCTTTCTTTTTGTGGAAGTGGTGGCTACTATAGTTATGTTCCTGAAAATATAAGATCTCTAATATTTGCATTTTTAAAATTTATTTTGGCTGTCTTAAAATTATGCTTAGCTATCATAAGTATCTATATCTGATAAAATGTTGTGTAGCTGATAGCACACATGCAATAGTAAAACAGTGCTCCCTCAACCCTAATTTGTAATTATTTTTACACCCTTAACTGCACTAGGGTCAGAGAGTTTTAAAAATTAATGAGGTTCCCTGCTGAGTTCACATAGTATAATCTACATGAGTTGTTGCTGCAGAGGGCTGAAATTATTCCTGCATGTTTTTAATTAGGTGTAGAATTTTTGTTTCGATATATTTCTGTCAAACACTCCTTTAAACATCAATTTATTCAACCTGCAGTAAGAAGAGAATGACAATCTATTTGTAATTATGACAAACTGAGCATAGGAAATACAGGGCATACAGTGGCTATACAGCACAAACATTTGCTGGATGCGTTTTTTGATTTCATGTGTTAGATCTGTGTTAGATTCCTGCAGCTGTGATCAGCTTCACCTATTTGCCAATAACTACTGCTCTAGGCAGAGGAAAACGAGCAATACTTAGTGCTTTGTGTGAGATTAAAGTAATAGGTTACTGATGTGTTTGGAACATTAAAAAGAATTGTTCAAGTACTTGAAAAGATATACAAAAGAGAAGAGGAGCAATGCAAAAAGAAGCAGTAAAAATGAAATGATGTACTGTCTCTTTTCCTGGAAACACAAGACAGATAGTATCATCAGTGCTCCTGGAAAGTAGAATTTGCTGAATATCCTCAAATGGAAGGACTCAAAGGAAAGGGGGAGGGAGCTGTTTACTATGAAATTTCCATATTGAAATTGTCAAAGTTTCTTACCGCAAGATTTAAAGTATTGGCTATTATTTATTATAATCTACTGTGCATTATGTTTAAATGGCAAGCATTTTAAAGCTGAGTATAGAGTAATCAGTGCTAAAGACATGTCTTCCATTTGCAAGACCCACTCTGAGCTTCCTGTGATATATTGTTATGTAAATACGGTGCAGCAAGGGAAAGCAGCACTATGGAGATTCAATTTACTTTGAAAGTTGTTCATTATGGAAGGGATGAATGTTATTTATTGGATGTGAATCAAAGGCTAGAAATGACTTTTTCACAGTGAAGTCTATTGTGATGGGTGCAGCGTGATCTAATCTTTTTAATTTTGGCTTTCACACCAGTGGAGATGAAAAGAGATCTGAGCTCATTTATTGGTTGCTAAGTCTTACTGAAGGCCTAAGTACCATTCTTGGTTGCTATGGCCAATCTGACCTCAAACTATGCAGTTTTAGGGACTTAAGCAATCCCTTTTTTATTTAGGAGCATGTACCTTGATTTATGTCCAAAATTGTGCCTGAATGTCTTTGTCTACAAGTGATAAATGGTGGTGTACAATTCATCAGTTCTTACAAGTAAACACTGCTGTCCCACTAAAAATATGTTTTGTTCTGAGTTAATGGTATGGAACAAGCCAGTCTCCACAAATAGCTATCTTTTATTGTAGAGAGCCACTGAAAGTTGGAGCAAAGTGAAGGAAATTGGCATTCATCTTCTCTGCCATTAGCATTTCATTTGTGCTCTCTGGTGATGAGACTGTGTGCCCATGGACAATGAAAGGCTAGCATTGTGTTTCCCCGCCTGAATATATAATTGATCAATTATGAATTTATTTATTCTGAACAGATATTAAACAGTCACAAATACGATGTCTTATGATGTTTGCCTGCCACTTTCTTGTTACTAACTGCAAAAGTAATTGCATTCAAATAAACTGTGTCCTAGCTGCAGGAAATTCCCAGTTTCCTAGGCAAGTTCCTTGTTTTCGAGTAATAGCAGATATATGAAACTTCCAGACATGTACTACTTGTGCGGTTCTTAGTGGTGCTTAGTCTTTCATCTATATTAGGACTTCTTTCAGTAGGAGCTGTTCTAGGAGGTAATTGAGAATATAGAGTGGTTTTCATGGTGTGAGTAGTAAATTTTTTTTGCATTGAAATTACTTGTAACCATTCAAGATGTACATACACTGAACAGATGTGATACGGAAGAGACAGTAGCAAAAGCAACATATTTTTCTGGGTTTTTTAGTCATTATTATTATAATTATTGTTATAATTTAGTTTTTTGTTAGGGATTTATTTTCAGATATAATAGTAATAAATATATAAAACTATACAAAGCTGGATGTTAAAATGGCTCCTGCAAAATTTGCTACTGTAGGTTTACTAGTCCGTAATACTGTCAGATCAATTGCTGATCTGACAGTATTATAAATATATTGCTTTAAAACCCCAAAATTTTTCTTTTTAAAAATATAAAGAACACCTGGATATAATAGAGTTCAGTATAGCTTTGGACAAAAATCATTCTTCATTTGTATGCCTTTTAAAAGTAGTGTATTAGAAGAAAAAGTAGTATTTCCTGAAGCCTGATTTCTTTTCGTAGCTTATTTTTAATATTAGGCTATAGTGAAGGTTAGTATTTTAATTGAGCAGTTTTTAGTCCTCCTGAGGTAGATTTTAACATTTGAATCTGCAGTGGTGACAGATTTTCCCTGTATATCCAGTAGATGATTGTTGTTGAAATCAATTCTCAGAGATGGAATTTACAAAGGCTTCTGGAACTACTGAGCTGCTTTGCAGCATCGGATTGATAGCAGAATTTGCAGAGGCAGTTCCTTGGGGTTAGTTCACAATAGTGCTACTGCTTCAGGGCTTTTAAGAGTTATTAGCCACTATTCCTAAATATGGTCGGGGATGTTAGTTACAGAACTAACCTGGATTTTCCTTCTATAAAGGTGCTTTATAAAAGTCCAATGTTCACCTAGTAACTGCTTTATACAGTAAGAAACTCTTAAATCAGTCCTCCACACTTAGAAGTAGATTTATGAGATTTAATATAAGCACTACCAAACAAAAAGACTATGATTTTGGAAGAAAAGTGTCTTAGAAAAAAAACCATTTAAAAATAGTAATTAAGAGTACATTGTTGTAACTATAATGTGTTTCAGTGTTTATTAATTGTTTCTACAAATGTAAGGAAAGAATAGGTAGCTTGCTGATCTTATGAAAATTTTTCATTTAATAGGACAGCGACTAAAGAAGCTTTATTGAAGGGTTTGTATCTGTTGTCTTTTGCACACTTGTATTTAAGTTAACTGGTTTCTGCATGCTTAGGCATAAATTACTTTTGGAATAAATATTTGTAAGATCAGGACACAGAGTATACCCTTATTCTTCTTTTTATGATTTGGTCATCTAAAATGCAAGTGTATTATGAAATGCTCTCTTCAAAGCTACAGAATTCCACTTAAGAGACACGAATGCAGACACTCTCTCTTTGTATTCCAGTAGAGCATAATAAAAGAGTGTGGATTAACTGGCAAAAATGTCACTACCTCCTCGGTGGAGTACCTAAGTGAGAGGAAAATAATCCTTACTGTTTTTTGGGAGCTCCTTCAGTTTATGGAACTAGTTTCCTTTACTGGTAGTACAGTTTCAGTTTTTGTACCAGACTTTCCATTTATGAAAATATATAGGTAAGATCCGTCAAATTGCAATTTGTTGCAAGAAAACAGGAAAATTTATAAGCTTATTTTAATCAGTGGTCATATGTGAATAAAATCATTATCATTTCTTGTCAACAGCTGCCTTTTTAGCTGATTTATAGTCCAGGTTTTGAAATATAGGTAAAACAGTGAAAAATCCCTGTATTTTTACTCTATTAAATGCATGGTTTTGCATGTAATCTTGCAAGTAACATGTACATATTTTGGATATATTCACTATGATCTATAATAGTTCACTATGAACAATAATAGTTCACTAATAGTGAATAGTTCACTTATAGTAAACTAATAGTCTGCTTTGTAAGAAAAAGACAGGATTATATAATAATAATAATACGTATAAATAAGTGCACAATCATAAATCTTGCTGGTTTCTTTTTCTCTCCCTCATGTTCTTCATGAGAAGTACACCTATTCTCTCACATATACCCAGAGTGAAGAAGCTGTGACATGTAAAACCACTTCCCATGATTTTTTGAATTTTGGATGAAGCCAAAACTGTGCAGGAATAAATTTCTGAAAGGTACACTTAATTTTGACTAAGGATTTTTCTACACCTACTAGGCTACAGTAGGTCATACACTAGTAAAATAATGCAGAGGAATTAGAAACTAAATGTGTTGGGTTTTTTTTTCCCCTTTCCTTTGGCACAGTTCACATATTGGGGACACTAAATGAGGTAGCTTCCAGATAAGGTCTGTCTTACCCAGCTTGCTCTTGCCCATAAATATTGAGCCATAAATATTGAGCAAAGTATTTGGTTTACTGATAAAAGCCTTTGGTTCCTCTTCCCTGCTATTGGGACAACAGAGTCACCCACCTGAGGCTGGGAGCAATCCTCTTGCTCTCACACAAGCAAACACCACATATTTGTCTCTATCACAGTCAACATTTGTTGTCACACATGCATTTGTATTTACCTAATTGATCTAAGGCAACTAATGGATTCTTATTCTTAATTTCTTGTTGTAATTTGCTATAATGCAGTGTCTGACTCTCCATAGTTCTTGCCTCTCTTTTGAGATATCTTATTGATTCAAGTTTTGTGGAGGATTGAAGCAGTGTCTGGGTGGCTCATGTTATTTTGCCTGTGGAGGAGGAGGACTTTCAAATTTGATGATGAACAATGCAAACCCCTTTAACATCTGATGGTTGACCCAGGTATCATCAACTTACCATCTCTCCTCTCCTTCTCATCGTGGGTATTGTCTGTGTATCACTCTGCAGACCAAAGATGCTTGAGAACAGAGTAATTCAGATTAAATAATCCAGTATTCAGTAGCAGTCTTCCTGTGCACTTAATGAGATAGGGGTCCTATCAAAACCAGAAAAAATATAGTTGAGTAATTAAACATGTTATAATGAGGTCCAGTTCTGATTTCATCATCAACCTTAATTCTAGTTCCTCTCTTATTGTTTATTTGAAAATTCTGCACCCTCTATCATAATCTTTAATATTAATTTCTGTGGTTTTAGAGAGAGAGAGAGTGTGTGTGGTTAACTTAAAATTTGTGAGAATTGGGGCTTTGAATAACATCCATTTTGTTGAAATGAACTGGCAACTAAAATATACCCACAAGGCTGTCTGAATATTATTTCCCACATTGTTTGGTTTGCTGTAAATCAATAGATTCTACCAGAGCCTGGCTGAGTGAGAGCACTTCGCTTTGTCTCTCTCTATCAATTTCATCATCTTCAATCATCTTGATGATACTATTGACCAATTATACAAAAATTTTCAGGCCTCAAGTACAGGGTGACATGTCGTTCTCTCTTTAGAATGCAAGAAAGAAGTAGTTACCATCTTTTTGGCTGATGATATTTTGGGCCACTTGCTCTCTAACTTGAGTCTTCTTGAACTGCAGGCCAACTTCCACTAAACTAAATAACTTTGTGGTGTAAAACACCTCAAGAAGGGTCACCTAGTTAGCAGTGCTGTGATTGTGTGCATAGAGGAGTGAACTGGAGCATTTCATTGCAGCAGCTTTGCTCATCTGGGCCAGCAGTGCCAGGGAAACTGCTGGTCCTGTCTCCTCTTTGTTGAAGAAAGGGCTTGTAAAGCTTTGCTGATCAACTGAAAACTAATCTTCCTTTTCTTTCTCTGGTAGGGTTAGTTTTCAGCTGGATCAATCACCTGATCCAGCTGACTGCATGGCTGGTCACATCCTGGTGCCTGCATTGGAGGGGCAGCTCTAGCAGGGCAGGAGGCTGCAGAGGGCAGGTCAGCCCTTTGGGCCAGGTCCATCCTGAGCCCTCAGCAGGAGCTAAAGCAATGTTTGTGGACAGGCAGCTCTGTTACACTTCTGTCCCTCTTGCTCCTGCACTTTCTAGAGCAAAAGCCACCGGCCTTGGTGATTTTGAGTGTCAAATAATGTGTGATTAGGATGCTTCTCTGCACTTACGTCTTGAAGGGATCTGATCCAGCGTTTCTTGCTCCACACTGTTAGTGTCATTTCTTGCAAAAAAAAAGCTTTTGGAACAGTCTGTAGGTCAATCTGTTAGACAAAGACACTACTCCCTCAAACCTGAATGAGAATGTAGACCCCCTTGAACTCTAGTTTCAATTCTCAATGCTCTAAATGTGCCACACTGTGATTAAATTGCAGGTGCGCTACTAAAATTGATAGGTTACGTTTTCCAGAGGTGTCTTTTTACCTCTGTGGGTTTTTGGTTTGAGGGGTTTTTTTTTTTTTTTTTTTTTT
>VZRH01004080.1:138106-387214 GCA_013397555.1 Urocynchramus pylzowi
GTGGTTTTTTTTCCTTTTTGGGTTTTTTTTTTTGGGGTTTTTTTTTTTTTTTTTTTTTTTTTGGTTTTTTTTTTTTTTTTTTTTGAGTCTGTCAAGGTATTTCCTTTAGCTTCTTATGCTTTTGTTCAGTCTACTGTTATTGATTGCATGGGTTCCAGCCCTCTGCTTTAAAGAGATAGGAGAAGTTTGCTCTTTTATTTCTTGCTAGTAAATCCTCAAGCACTTCTACAAAATCATCTTTATCTTCAATAACAGCTGTCATTTTCATCTGGGCCTGTGGCATCAGAAAATGGTGGCAGTGTACTCCTGGCTGATGGTATTGGCTTGAATGGATAAATTAATTTTTGTAGTGTTATTCTCAGCTTTCAACATTAAATTTTTCAATTTTGCTACAGCAACTATGCTATATAGGCAGCAACATGATCTCTACAAATAACCAGAGTAGCTATCTTATGTTCATTACTGTTTAATATAGTCTTCTTAAAAATCTGTATTCCTGTTGTTGTGACAAGGCCTTTGCACCTAAGAATGGTGAACTCAGGCATCCAAGACCTTCACTTGGCCATCAGCTGGAAACCGTAGATTTGAAAAATGATCTCATTGTTGGAAACTGAACCAGACTTCATTTTGCTGTTTAACATTTGGTTTCCGTCACTGAGGAAGTATGGTAAATTGAAAGAGAGTGAATGTGATGGGGGCAATGTAAGATTCTCTGTCAAATTAGACTATGAGCTTGGCATGTCTTGGCAGGGTTGTTGCGTTGACACAGATGGCAACTGTACTGTCCCATACCAGGAATGCTGATTTGAGCAGACTGCTCTTCTTTCTACGAGGAGAATACAATTTTACCTAACATTCAGTGAAGTGCAACAGACACTAAAAAACCAGCATAATACAGAGAATTATTTCCTCATAAATTACGCCTTTGAAAAATTTTATTAGAAAACGAACTATTTGCTAGTAGGTTGAAGTGCATGGTTTTAGAAAATTGCTTTCTGGAAGAAGGAGCTACTAAGTGTTTCTGATAAAAAATTTTGCCTATGTGAGTAAATGTGTACTGATATTGAAGAAAATAATCATCATCATGGCAAGTAACTTGTGATCACTGCTATCTTCATTCAGCACATTGGTTCAAACTTATTGCACAAATCTGACATTTTTTCTTTCTGTTCACCACCTTCCATGTCAATGAGAAGGACTAAATAAAGGACTAAAGCTAATATTTGTCCTTACACATTCTTTATATTTAGAAATTCTTCACAACTCTAGATATAATAAAAAAACAATATGCAGATATATTCTTTGCACCACAATAAACATTTGGGTTGTCAATTTGCTTTAGCATTTGATTGAAAACAATAGAAAAGGGTTATCTACTACCTACTCTTTGTGTATATATCAATATATGTATTCATTAAATTAGAGGTTGCACAACAAACACTGGTTTGTTGTGCAACCTCTAGACTTATCCACACACACCAAAGCTCCAAATCTGTTCTGTAATGCATAGTTTGATTTTTCAGAAAGGACGTATTTAATTTTTTCTGTAAGCACATACTATATTCATATAGTACATATTTCAGTAAGTATGTATTTCATATAGAGGTTAAGGCTTTAATACATTGGAAAAATAAAAAAATCGGTTCTGTTTCTTCTAGATTGTTCAGAGTTCTGGCACACTGTACACACATCTCTTGAACAGAAACTGTCTGCAGGGCCTAATAACTACAAAGAGGAGAGATTGTGTTCATATATATACACTGTTGCAGTAGTTCTCAAACACGGGAGGACAGCCCCTCCTTTCTCTGGATTTTCACGGGATACATTTTGCTACCTCTTGCTCAATACTGTGTGTTTCATAGGCTCCCTTGTTGTTAGCAAGTTGCTAGAAGTTGTTATTGTGTTTTTGTTTCCATAACCCACTTCCTGTTTGTGTGCCTGAGAGCAGAGATTTTTTTATTTTAAGAACAATTTACTCAAATTGAAATGAGATTAGCTGGGCTGGCAAGGAAAACCATTCTAAACATGCTATCTCCTTTGGATGAGAGCAATTCCCCAGCTTAGAGTTTTTAGTAGTCCCCTTGGGCAGTCTGTAGAGAGTCGTAACTTCTTTTGCATTTGACTAGTCAGTTTTGGCCACCTGGTGACTCATAGCTCTCATCTCAAAATCATACTTTTTTTGGTATATTCCAATTGGGATAATAATTATGGAAAAGTTGAAGCAGGTAAAAGAAAAAGTACCATTTTATTCATGCACAGGCCATTCAAATAAATTTTAAAAAATTGCAAGTTAATTCTCAGAACGTCTCTCTCTAAAACAAGTGATTGACATTAGAAAAAAGTGGGTTTTTTCCTACATAAACCATTTAAATAGGAAAACACCATGGAAAAACATCTTTCCGAGTGTGCTTTTCCACAGTAGAGGTGGTATTACAATGTATCTCTAAATATTCAGACTGATCTTTTTTTTTTTAAAAAATCCATTTCCTGCTAGTATCCCCTGCACTTTTCTAGAAGCAGGGAAAGTTGAGCAAGAGTTTGAGAAGTGCCCCACTTTGCAGCCAGCTGACTTTCCCTGTGCTGATTACATAGCTCCACCTCACCTGTTTTCCAGCTTTTGGGGTTTTAGTTTGTGAGGTCTGAGGTGTTTCCTTCATCCCAATCTATGCATCCATCTCTGCAAGGGTGATAGAGCAAAGGGAAGCAGCTGGGATTGGGATGAGCCATCTGCCGCAGTCTGTGCAATGGGTTAGAGGTGCCTTCTCAGTTTTGTACACAAGGTCTCCATGTGACAGGGGGCCAGCAACGTGACCCTCAGCACTGGAAGGGTGCTGCCCCTTCCAGTGATGCTCCCCCAGCTTGCCCAGCCAGGCTTGGCACCAGCCAGATCTGAAGACTTCAGGCGAGAGAGGCAGGAGATGCTGTGGCAAGGTTTCTATGGAGACAGAGGTGGAAGATGAGAGACAACTAATAAGAGGCCAACTCAGACAGCTCCTGGATAGTGATTTGAAAATAAGGACTTTTAAAAATAACCCTTTACCTTATTTTCCCCCACCTAATCTTTGTTTCTGAAGAAAGAAATCAGAAAGGCAGTGGGTTGCCAGCAGCAGTGAATGAGAACTCTCACTCACCACTTTCATCTGTTGGCTGTCATGCAAGACCTGTAAGTAGCAGTTTACTAAAGCTGGCTGCAGACTTATAAAGTGTGTAGTAATTGTAATTTTGGACTAGAAGAAAACGTGAAATGCATTTTAAAGGTGTTTTTCCACCCTTATTTTTGTCCTTTTGAATGCAGTAACTTTAAGGATGGCACAAAGGCTGTTTCTAAGCCATGAACTTGCACTAGATATTAACTGTGGCAAAATATATCTATATTTTATGGCATTCAAAATATTTTTGGTGTGTTTTACCTATATGGCAAACAAGATCTAGGTTGTTATTCCCTTTAATCTGTTTTGTTTCCCTTTATCCTTCACAGCATTGTCCCTACACTGACAACTTCTAATGTAGACATTAGAATGTTTCAAGAAAAATTTTATAAAGTTTTTTCCAAGAAAGATCTTCGAAGGTCATTGCGTATCAGTGAAAAAGGGAATTCTCTGCCAAGCCCCCGTTTTACTTTATTTTTTCTTTCTCCTCAAATGGTTTAGGAGGTGGGAAATTGTGATTGTATCAATTTCTTACATAAAATTTTAAACTTATACAACAGGCCATAATTGGAATTAAGAGTGAATTTTGTGCTTTCAGTCTCATGCTGGATTGATTTTTACTGCTGTTATGTTAATGTGGTGCTTGGATGCTTGTATTAACCTTTAGAATACAGAAACTAGATGAGATTGTGACTCAGCTTCTTAATCAATTTTTAAAAACCTATTGAGAAATTAAAAAGAAAGAAAAAATAGTGCACTCAAAATAGGTGGGAATTCCACAACTTAATATAAGATGTCAGTTCCCATCCATGCTGATGCTAAACCAGAATGAGCAAACCAGCTAGTTGATATCCTTTTGCATTTGTGTACCTCTTCTCAGACTGAGGTGTTATGTTCTATCCCTCTGACCGATGCCTTAGGAATCCAGGGAAACCTGGGGCAGAGGTTGTGTGATCTCTGCCTTCTCCGTCCTGTCACATGTGCACAGGAATATTCCTATTTTTCATATTCTACCCAGAGTCTGATTTGCTCCCCAAGGCCACTTGTGCATCTGATGGGCATGTCTGTGAGCACGTGGCTGTGTGATGCTGCTGAGAAAACTCTCCTGAGAAACAAAGTGGTGGCAAAGATCAGAAATCAGCTGTTTGTGGAAACTGGGGGCACAATTGGTTGATATAGGTAAAGTTCAGCTGGAATCAATTCCTTCACTTCATACTTCAGACGAGAGGCACTTCTGAAATTTTAGAGAAAAAAAACTCTTTGTGTGGACAAGTGGGAGCAGAGAACAAGGTGTCTGGTTAATTTAATTGAGAAAAGTTATTTTGCTGGAAAAGGGCATATGCATAAGGAGGGCATTTGAACTCTGTGCATTTAGCAAAAATTTTTTCGAAAGTGTTGTAAAAAAATTCAACAGCCTTTAGAAAAAGTTACCAAAACTTAAGCACCATTACAGTGTAAACTGAATAATTTTATTTACCTCTAAATGCAAATTATTGGAGGTTATGTACATTTCCATTACACAGACATTTCGTTTTTTCTCAGTCTTGGAAGCAGAGAGAGGAAATGGAGTAAGGTGTTGAGGAAGGAGTAGCTAAGACTTATTTTAATTAATAGTGATTTTAGTATGAGCAATTTCCAGCATCTTTGTATTTCTTACAGAAAAGAAGAAAATGGTTACTATCTACCAGGAGTTTTATTTTTCCCTTTGATGTACTCTGCATTCCTCCTGTTGATCATAATATACTTAACAGTTGTGCTTGCAGACTTGAAAGTCTAACACATGCTGATTTGTCCTCCCAGAGGCATGCTAGATTTGACATGCAATACACAATTTGACTTTTTAAAGTACTGTATTTGTCACTGTTGAAAAGCTTCTATGACTATAAACATCATTACTTCATAAAAAACAACAACAAAACCAACCGCAAAATGCGTCAATTGCTACAGCTTGCTGTACATATACAAATACATGTATTTGTATGTATACAAAGGTATAAGTTTAGAATATTCATAAAAATGTTGAATGTTGCAATGGTGTAGGAATATGCAAAAGCCATTTTCAGTAGATTTTTACTGCTGAAAAATAATCCCTCTGGTACTAGAATTGGTCTTCCACAGCACCGTGCCTGGTAAGTGCTGTTTTGAGTATCTCTTAGAGATGCCAGAATAAAAGTAGGGTTATACTGCTGCCAGTACAGAAAGCAGATCACTTTCCAGGGACAGTCAACAAAATTTAGTCAGGTAAGTGTGGAAGGTCCCCTGGGAAGTTGATCTAGGCACTTAAATACTTCCTAAGTTTTATAGCACATTATAGAATTTCCTGGATGGCCTTTTAAATCTTGCAGCACACAAAGCAGTGGAAGTGCTGCCAGAAGGATTGGTAGACATACCTATCCATTTGTGGAAAATATTTGAGACTGTATGTAAGTAGGGAGGGTAGCACCCATCACCACAGCCTGGGAACACAATTAATTAAACATTTTTATGTTCTTTTTCTGAACTAGCCCTACTGGCACAATTTAAGCTCAAACTTAACATATTTAATGATGTTTAATAATATTTAGATTAGTCCAGCTGGCATAAGTCACACTAAGGGGAAAAAAAGATAACAGTTTTGATATCATTCACTTAGATACTCATTTGATAGGTCCTAACACATGTCTGTAGAAATGAAAGTGTTAACTTATGGTAGTACTGCTGCAGGGCACTTTCAGGGTGTGGGGAGCAAATGTTAACTTTATCTCTGAATGTTTCATTTGGAAGAGATATCTAGGAAGCAATTTTTGCAGCCTTGGTTCTGCTTCTGTGTAGGTTTTTTGTTTGGGTTTTTTTGTTTTGTTTTGGTTTTTTTTAATCCATCTGTATGAGTTTTTCTTTTGCTGCTTTACCAATTTCATTGTTTTGGAATGTCGCACTCATGTGAGATAGTGCCCTTGGAGGGAGAGAATTAGAGAGAGAGGAGGGGACTTTGAAGCAACTTGAGCTAATCTGATTCATCCCTCAAATTATCCATGTTCCACAGGACTGTCTGCCTAGTGAGTATATGATAGCCATCCATCAGCATTTGCAACTCTGTGGAGGTTGTTTCAGGCAGAGGTGAGATTTGTACAACTTTTGTTAGATGAGAAGGAGAGCAACTTGTTGGAAAATCTATTTAATTTTTTTTCTCCCCTCCATGTGGAATTCTCTCTTTAAATGTTTGGGTTTTTTTTTTTTTTTTCCCACTATCTTTTAGCTTTAAATATTCTCAGAAATGTAAAGTGCATTGACAGAGAGGACCATTTCAAATCAAATCTCACTAACCAATGCTGTTTTCTACTGTTCAGTCTTATTTTTTTCCCTTCTTAAAGCCATCTCATTATAACTATCATATCTTCCATGTCACACTAAGTGATTCAGTGAATCTGGTGAAATATAGACAAATGTGTTCCCTTGGCCATTGGTTCTGTTATCATCAGTTCTCTCTAATTGAAAGAAATTGTGTCGCATTTTTGAACTTGATCATTCTCCATCAATTTCCCTTTCCTCCATTTTATTCTTTTTGGTTGGGCTCAGGATAAATGCACTGTGTCTTAGAGGAGTTTTTTTTACTTCTTCTGAGCAGGTTGCTGGGCCTTCAGCTTTTTTGGGATTGTATATAAAGTGTCAGTTTTTGCCAAGTTGAATATTTGTTAAGGTAAAGGAGTCAACTAACAGGTCAGAGGGCTTTCCTGCATAGTGATTTTAATGCTCACGAATGCTATGGTTAATTTAAATACAGTCATAACTTTAATTTAAATAGAGTCATCTCAGGACAGACTCGTGGACCAAAATAACATAGCAGAGTTGACTGCTAGAGCAGACATAAGCCTCCTGGCAGGAGTGTGCTGGGAGGAGAGTTTCTTAGAAAAGGAATTTACTCCTGTGTTCACAGGATGGGGTTGAAACAAGAATTGGAACAGGGGGGGAAGAAGATAAGTCTCTCTCTCCTGTGATACAGATAGTTCAGATTTGGCTCTCCTTACACGAGGACATTGTGAGGAGAAGGTGACCAGAGAAGAGCCAAATAATGTTTCTTCTGCTGCCCAGGAAGAACAAGTTTTAAAACCCTTCCTGGCATTGTGAAGCTGAATTGTGGAACTCAGTGAAGGAGGAAATTAAGGAGGACAAAGGTGTAAGTTAAAAATGGAATTAGTGAGGTTCTTGGAGGGTAGACATCACAGTGGCTGTAAAATGTAACTGTCATCATGTACCCTGTTCATTCAAGTTAAGCTTAAATCTCCAGTTTAAGCAGAAAGTGGGAGGAATATATCCTAGTTTTATAATCTTCCTTTACTGCCTGCTCTGAGCCATGGTCAAAGACAAGCATACACAGCACTGGCATGACTATTATTGCAGGTCAGGGGGCTTGGATTTTTTTTTCTCCAGAAATGAGATGCTTATTTGAGTGTTTAGTTCTGTATTTTTTAAAGGTTGAACTGAAAATGAATTCTTAAATTATAGTATTCAGCCTTTGCTCTGATTTGCATAAGGAGGCAATGCACAGGTGTTCATTAGGAACGTGTAGTGATCAGGCAACTTGGATCTTTTACCAGAATTGTCTTCTCTTTGTGCAGCTCAAAGTCTCTTGTAGGAATTCAGTTACATCGTTATCATCGCACTCCACGCATACAGAATGAATTCGACTGGGATCTTGGATCCCACTTTTGTGCTTCTAGAAACTGCATCCTGTGGTTTCCTCTATTGCATTTGAGGTGGTTTGTGTTCTTTAAAGCTAAACCAGGAGCAGCTTAATTTTGTGTCAGGCTAGCTAGATTTTTACGTCACACTTGTAATTTTGTGTCAGACAAGATAGATTTAATAGATTCTGACTCCTTCTCTCCCTGATAAGGATGATTTTTTTTTCTTTCTTTTTAATTTTGTACTGGTACAGAAGGAGAGTTTTGGCTATATACAATCTATTTAAAGTTTGATTTTCTATTAAAAGTTTTATAATTAGGAAAGAAAAAATAGCAGAAATTACTTGTTAGTAATTTTTTCCTGTAGCTTCTTGATCAATGGCAATCTTCAACGTTTTTGTAACCAGACCATTACAACATATTTGAAGCTTAAATTTCAGGTTTATGGTAGTATGCTGATTATTTCTGAAAAATGTGGCTGGCACATAGTGAATTATGCTGTTGAGTCTTCAGTCTTAAAACAAGTATCTACAAGTGCATCTCAGACCATTCCCCACTGTTCTTTCATTATTCTATTCTCTGCTCCTGGAAGAAGTAAGATAAGACTCGGAGGCTGGTGAGGATGAGTTTTGGTGAGTGGGAGAGACATTAACAGTACTGAAGGCTGATAGCTACTTTAGATTTTTAAAATCCCTTCTTGGACTTTGAAATTTAGTATATTTAGTAAAGGAAAAAAATATTAATTTAATTAGCATTTTCATTTATGGATAATTCTGTTTCAAGTTGTCCCCTCCCAAGACTAGTTTTAATATTGGTGTTATCTGTTCCAAGAAAATAGAATGCAAAGATTGCTTTTAGGTTGTGGGTTGGGAATGTACTTAAACATGAATCCCTGAGGAGAAGAATCACTTGAGCTCTCTTTAGCTCTACCTTAATTGCATTGAAAAGTTTCAGGAGATAGTTATATGAAATATCCTCAATCATTTAGATATTTATGGAAAATTATTTTAGAGTAAAAATAATAAGCTTACTTGAGTTACTAGTTCACAGTTTTGAATTGTGCAAAAAATAGCCCATATATTTTGGGATGAACATTGATTCTCTTGGTAACTGACTAAACTATATTGAAATATATATATATATATATATATATATATATATAATTAGTACTGCATCCAACGTTTTGGTAGAATTATACCACTTACATGTGTACCTATTTAAGCCTTGAACCTGAGTTCCTGGAAAATATTTTCTGTTTATATTAAACAGTACAGCAGTATGGATTGTTAAAGCCCAGGGAAACATGTCTTTTTGTCTTTATTGCAAATATTGTTGGCATGCAAGTGCAAATGATGGCACATGCATCCTTTGTTTTCTAGAACTCCAACATCCCAGGAACACTTACAAAATTTTGCTATTCTAATCCCCATTTTATACCTGCTTGCACAGCAAAATTTAAATCACTGAAGTCTAGATATTCAGAAGTTGTAAGCTTATATTTTATATCTGGTTCCTGAAAATGCCTCCTTTTCCTGGAAGAAAGTCTGAGATGATTCACATTGGTCAGAAATAGACTCAAGTTCCTAAGCACTTAGTATTAATAGTCTCAAGTTCCCAAGATCTTAGTATTTCTTAGCTCTTCCTAGCTTGATTTCAACCTAATTTGGCGCATAAATTGTAGTTGACCTCAGACAGAATAATTCAGATGTTTGAACCTCTTAGATGTGTAGCCAAAAGCGAATTGTCTTGGTGCATGTATTTTTAAACATCTGCAAGCTGAGCTGAGAAGCAGAATGCAAATTCTAGGACTTGAAGATACCTGTGAGATTATGACAATTCCTTTGGGACTGGAGAGAATCCTGGTACCTATCAACATGATTTTTTTTCCTAGGCACGGTTTATTTAGAAATTTAGAGTTTGCTTTTATTTCTGGTAACAGAAGTAAAAATGACAATAGAAGCAGCTCATCAATAATTTAAAAGTAAATGTACAGGCTGAGATAATAACTTTTGTTGAACCTTTTAATGCCTATTCCATGAGGACTGAAGGAATTGTTTCCTGCAGTTTGTATTTCTGTTTTACTGGGATAGAAGAATAATTTTTTGTTCGTGCATGAAAAAAAAGTGGTAGCAAATTAACACTAGCAGAATTGGTTCTTTCAATAGTTTTCTTTTAGTTAAGTAAGTACCAGTACACAGACAAATGTTATTTTCAATAAATTGCAGAGGAATTCCCATGCCTCTTAGGAATAAGAACTAGTTAACTTCTCAGCTCATGATAAGTGGGGCTTAGGTTGGGGGCTTTGAGTACTCAGAAAATTTGACAATAAAAGTTGTGGTGATTATTTTGCTTAATTAAATGTTGAGTATATCTCTATAAATTCCCTACATTATACAGTAATTTTTGCTTGAGGTATTTCATTCTCTGTGGTTTTTTGGAAGTAGTGGGGGAAGCCTATGCTTCAGCCTAAGTTTGAGGGAGAATTGTGTCTAAACACTGAGTTTTGAAATGCTTTTATTGTCTGAAATCACGGATTGATTCCAGGATGGGATTGTTTGGTCCTTCACTAATATAAAGTCTATAAAATGGGCTCTGGTGAGATTTTTTCTGTGGAGGCTGTTCTTATAAGCACCTATCAGCACAGGATTCTCTTGACTATGAAAGACGTGGCTTTTTTTATAACCGTAAGCTCTTTTGGCCAAACTTCTGTCTAGTCATCAGTCCATAACATACACTTACCCTCTGCTACCAGCCATTTTGAACAGTCACATGTCAGTGGTTGGTGAAAAGACTAGTCTGTGCACTGATTCATAAGATCCTCTCAAATTTTTGCAAAGTTTCAATATGTTTTCAAAAGCATCGCAAGCATCAATTAAAATAAAAGATCTCATGCATTAAGGAAATGGTGTGTGGCACCATGACTTCGTATTGTGTGTTATTACCCAACAACACAAATTCAGTAGGTTCTAAACTTGCCTTGGGCTTCCTTAGTTTATAGGGTCTTAGTCTATAGGGTTACTGGTTCTAAAAGCTCTTGTGTTATGAAACTGAAGGCAATAACTTACATGGACCCCCACAGTTCATCTGGCATCCCCATACAGGATCTGCTGCCAGTATGCATCCACAGATGAGACCAAACATGCTGTCATCTCTCCACAGAGACCCCTTTTTTCTGAAAATCTTGTTTTAAAAAATAGACAAATATTTTGGTCCAAGATAACAAGTTTTCATTTTGAGCCTTAGCAGTAGAAGCCACAGTAGAAATTGCCGCGTGTGTTTTCTGTGATATTGGGATCATGTTTGGCTCTTCACCTTCAGTAACGAGGTGTGCAGGATAGTCCCCTCCCTGATCCCATTGGACTAGAATATATCTAACATCCTGCCAGTGACAACTGAGTGTGGTATCTTTTGCAGCCAGTGGAGGTAAGGAGCTGTGGGTATGATCTTTTTCCCATCTTTGTCATGGAAATTTGCTGTGGTTTTCTCCCATGGACCTCAGAAAAATGTTGGCCTTGAGCTTTGGAAGCTTGAGGTGGAGAAAAAGGAAAGAAATAACTGAGCTCTATTCCATAAAGCAAAATATCCAGGAACAAAATCCAGATGGGAATTAGAATGTATTTTTGAGCACTAGGTCACCATATTTAGGAGCAATAATCTAGTATATCAACAACGAGGACTAAGCAATGGCCTTAGCTGGTGTAATTTCAACTGAGGATAATAGACTGTTGTAGCTTTCCGACTATATACATTAAGACAGGCTGGCATACCAGTACCTGATCCAGAAGAAACGTGGTAGAACTGCATCCTTAAATAACTTTTAACTTTGATAGGAATCTTTTCAAATCCAGGTATGAAAGGTGCCAACAATTCACAGGGATGCACATTGTCTGGGAAAATGAAGCTCCTCTGAGACTGGCAGTTTTGGAATATTGAGCTCAAAAACAGCTGTCTGAGCAGTGTTCCAGGAGAGTGTAAACATGGAGGGAGATCTGCTACATCCCATTTGAAGAAAACAATAGTGTGGTGTGGTTTTCTGGGGTTTTCTTTCCTCAAAACTGTGATGCTTTTGATTAACTAAAGTTTTTGACAATGTCTGATCATGAGATAAACTGAAGTGTAGAGCCTGTTTGAGAGCTAGTTCAGCAATGAAGTGAAGGCTAATTTATTATAAGTTCAAAAGGAAATTATGTTTCAGGGAAAAAAAATTGGGATCTATCAAGTCAAGCTTTTATGTGAGCCTAAGTGTATTTTGCAGGTTAGCTGTTCTTGTGGATTTATTCCTATCATGTCGAAAGACAGAAAGGAACGTGTCTTTGTCACAAAGCAACTCCAACTATATAATTTCAAATGAGGATGTCATCTGTATTGTGGAAGACACCCTTTTTAACTTTCTATTTTTCAGGACTTGCTGACAGAGCAGCAAATTTGCCACCAATCACCTTTGTCTCACCTTGCACTTTCCTTCCACAGATGCCTGAGTCTTGCTGAGCCATTGCCAACCCTCGGCAGCGAGGCTGTGCTGAGCGGGAAGATTGCAGTAAACCTCTTCCCGTGTCCTGGGGGAGCCAAATGCCAAGTGTGGCAAAACCCTCTGGTGGGGTAACACAGGTGCGTGAAAAATGTTGGGAACGTGGCTCCATATTGATTTTATATTAATGTTTGACATGCAGAATGGGAATAATATTCCAGTGGCAGTTCCTCTCAAGACATGCACTATTATACAAAATAAATGTCAGTGTTTGCCCTCCATGCATACAGCCTGCTGATTCATGTAGATAACTTTAAGATTTTGAAATTTAGGTTGTCCACTCTTCTTTCTTAGCAGAGAAAAATTAATTAGTATGTCTTGAAATCATTGTTAAGAAAATAACATAAGGGATTTTGTTTCTACTCCTTTTGCTCTTCTTCAGAGACTTTGAGCAACATTAAATGTTCAGGCTCACCAACAAAATAAATGCTGATGTCTGATACATCCTGCTCTCCTTGTATCTCCCTCAGCCTTTCTGATAACTTCTTAGTGAAAGTCATGTTTCAGATAGTCAGTTTCAGAGCACAGAGACAGAATGCTGATTCTAAGCATAAATATATTCTGATAAATCACAAGTCAGTGATTGGTAAAAGTGAAGTTTTGATAAAAAAATGAGTCAAGTTCTGAAAAAAGCAAGCCAGGCCTCATAAGCAATTCTGATACTTTTCTTGAATATGCTAGTTTCTAGGCTATTACAATTATGTTTGGGTGTAATGTGAAGTTTTTGCAATTTTATGGTCAGTGAAAAGTGCACCCTTCATAGCTGGAGACTGAAATCCACTATTCCTTTAGTCAAAAAAAGTGCACAAAAAAGGGAAAAAATATTTCCACTCTCTACACTGTCAGAGTAAAAAGGCTGATTATGTGGGAATACCCTGAAATTTGCACAGAGAGGTTGTGTTCTCCTCTGCTGAGAATGACATCTGTAAACATCATGGTGGACAACGCTATTCACTGATGCATGGAGAGAAACTTCTAATCAACTTAATATTATTGCCTGAAAAATAATTTGAATAATGTGAAATAATTTAATTGTCTCTATTCTTAACCTGATGGCAAGACTGAAAAATCCAGGGTGTGAATTTTCCATGGTGACTGAAAGCAACCAGACTGGGGGGACTTGTATGACTTGTGCATGTATCTGGTACCTTCTGTGATCAGGACTTGATTCTCACTGCAAATTTTCTGGAGCTGTCTGTTCCTTTCTGTGGTCTTTATTTTCCTATAGATGGGGAAAAATTAAAAGGAGTAAATTATCATGTCAGTAGGCTTTAAGAAAAGAAACATACTATTTTCATTAAACCAGATATGTTCTTAGAAGAAATTACTTTCCTTTGGTTGGAGAAAGGATGGTATCCTCACTTCCGATTTCCCCTGTGACTTAAGAAAACACACAGAAAATCCCCATGGTGAGCTCGGAAGTTTCCTTATTTTAATATTAAAGGATATTAGTTCAGTCACTTTACAGTAGTAAGAAACTGTAGATATTAGCTCTCAAAAAAAAAAAAAATTCTTTTTTGAGAAAACAGAAAAACTGATTTGTTCACTTAAGCTTAAAAAGGAGATACCAGGTGGTCTCTTTCCCAAGGTTTGGGCAGATACTACATTCAAGTCTTACAGAATAAAGAACCATAAGCCTCAAGCATCTCTTTTCCTCATATTCCTTTGAATTACTGTAAAGTAATTTATGTAAGTGGCTTCTGTTGCTCCCTTAATGACTACGTAATTTTCTTGCTGCGTTTCCTCGCATAGGATCACAGGATGACTACACAGTTACTTCAGTCATATCAGTACCGGACTAGATAATCTTAGATTTTCAGACTGAAATATCTCAACAGAATGTCAAAAAAGGGGGAAAAAAAATTATGCTTTTCATGCTTGAACAAATATAACAGTGATGAGAAACTAGGTTTTTAAGATTAAGGCAGTGGAGAGGTATTGTTTGAAACTGATGGCTTTTGATATCTTAGTTTTAAAACGATACCCCAATACATTCCACAAAAATATTGAATAAAAATATGAATTTTGACCATTTTAAGTGCTGTTATATTTACAAATATTTTCATTTCTTCCTTAGTAAGATGCCAATTTTAGAAAAAATTAATATTCCGAGTAAGTTTTTGTGCAGGAGTTTGAGTGGATATTACACCAAAAGTATTGGTTTTTTACTTACTGGCAATATACTCAAGTGTAAATGGTATGCCAAGTTAATTGAACAATATTTTCTTATTACTTATCATTTTGATCACATAAGTTTTTCAGCAAGATAGAAAATGTCTTTCAACTTTCAGTTAGATAAAAAGACTTACACAAATATTGCTTAGTGACACTTTTATTGAAATGGTTTCTAAAAAGAAAATTAGGACTGTTTAATGTTTCTCTTCACTAAGGAAAACAATACTGAGAACAGAAGAAACAGTTTATCTGGAGTACAAAATGCTTCTCTGTTCTTAGGAGGTGCAAATACCTTTTGTTTCATCATATCAACAAATTTTTCTTATGTTGTGGAGCACATAGTTCACTTATAGCTTCCGGTCCAGAAAATGATTTCAAGATGCTGTTTAAGCAGTAAGCCTGTAATAGTTTATTATGTTGTGAATTTCCATTGCTCATTCCTATTGTGCAGGTAATGACTTTGGGGGCAGAGAGTGAAATGAAATTCCCCATTGAGTAGATAAACACTCATTTATTACTGCTTCTCTGGGTGCCAAATTATAGGCTAGTTGATAGTGAGAACCTCTATCAGTTTTTAGCCTTTGACTTCAGATGACTGAGGTAATCACATGACTCATATCACCTCCAAAGGAAAGGCTCCTCTTATGAAAGAGTGGTTGAAAGACTGTTGCTGCATTATTAATAAAAAACAGAGGCAACACAGAATCCCTGATGTCTCAGGATGATGAGGTGAGACTTTGAATTGTCCCACAGGAAATGGTTTTATTTTATTTATTCTCTTCCAGCAAGTTTTGCATTTCCTTTGTTGCCACAGGCAGCTGTAGCGCTTTCATGTATAGAGTACAAAATGCAAATAGCAACTCTACAGTTGATAAGTGGTTGGAAATGCTTCATGCCACAGAATGACAAACCTACTTGGAATGTGTTATCTCATACATACATTTCTATTTCGTAGTACATCTGCTCAGGGTTCCTGGGTAACCTTGACGAGCAAGGACACTCTGCTGAAGTCACAACAGTGGTGATATGGGATGGTAAAATACTCGGAGCAAGAATCAAAATAGAGTCCTATTGCTTCAGTGAAAAAAAAAAAAATCACTCTTCCTAATCACATACACAATGAATTGTTGAAAGGTATGCAGTCAGAGGCTTGGTGTTTCGTTAATGATGGATGATGTAATTCAATAATGTAGTTTAAAATTAACATTTAGTAAGGACTCACCTATGGTTAATTCATAGTTACTTAACTTTTATTTTGATGATTTAGGTTGAATGCTCCAGGAGCCCTGCTTTGGGAATACTATCTAGCAAGTTTAGCTGATAATGTTTAACAAGAGCCAGGGGAGTAATGACACCTAATCCATATGAGATTTAAGGAGCAAGAGATTCCCTCCGATCTAAACATTCCTATTGCTTATGGCTCACTGTCATTGTCACCTCTTTCAAAAGGAACTAGTTATCTTCATAAGATAATACACTTCCTTATATTTCTTATTTAATGGATTTAACTTTTTTCAGGTGTGTGATCACATGGTGTTTATTCTTGTGCCCCCTGACTTTGTGCAGCAACTTGCAATAGGTGTATGTGAAATGTCTGTCAACCTAATAAGTGCTTACCTAATGAAATAATACCGTTTAGAAACAATGTGCCTTGGCTAGGTGACATGGTGTGGCAAGGGTAAGTCACACCACAAAACAGAGTGCAAAATTTAAATTAATGAGGTCTGGATTTAGGGCTTTTTTTTCAGATAAATTTATTTTAAGTTAGGCATATGTTTCTCTTTATTGCCCATTCAACAGTTTTATTAGTAAAAAGTGCTGCGGTACAGTTTTAGTTGAAGAACAGCAGCACTCAGCAAGCTCTAAATGCAGTAGGCTGGTACCATTTGTGTATGTTGGCAATGGAAAGGACAGTGCTGTGGAAGTTAACAGTGTGCTTGTAGTCCCTTATCATACTTTAGTTGATCTATGCAAGTCCAAAGAAAGTCAACCAGGATGGTCAACATTCTAGAAAACTTTCCCCAAATCCGCAGTTTGAAAGAATTAGTCAATTGGAGAAAAGCTTTTGGATTCAGATTCAAATACATGAGAGGTTGTTGCAAAGAGGAAAGTACTAAACTGTCCTTTTGTCTGTGGGGAACAGGAGAAGAATAATAATGTTTTTACATTCTAGTGAGGGAGATTTAAGTTAGACATTGGGGAAACCACTATAAGTGTAAAATTAGTGAAGCGAAGCAGCTGATGGATTAGAGATGCTGCAGCATCTCTATTGAAGATTCTGGGAATGAGTTAGGCAAAATTCTGTCAGAGGCAGTTGAGTGATCCTTGTTGTGAGCAGAGGGGTGGCAAAGATGGCTTGTGGCACCCCTACCCACCCTGTCTAAGTCAACTCTGTTTTTATGCTGTCCTTGGGAGGCAGTGAGGTTAAAAACTTTGAATTGCAGTGGCTTCTTTACCCTGATTTGTTTTATGATTGTGTCTCTTACTTTGCTCTTGTTAGGGTATAAGATAAAACCTAAATATACTTTTGACCAGCAAGTTTCCACAGCTTTCTTTTCCCAAGAAGGGTATTAAAAGAAAATGCAGCATGTCTGTTTAATATTATCTTAGCCCTGGTTTTGTGCTATTTGGCAGTATTCTTTGTTCATATGTTGTGAATGAAATCTGTTTCTAATAATTTGAAACAAAATTTGCATATTGTCATTGGATAAAATTAAATCCCAGATATTTATAGGTTAACTTCCATTTTTATTTAAAGAATATTTGTGGAAATTAATGAAATTGGAGATTGTAAAATGCCCTTCTTTTTTTTTTTTTATCATAGCATAAATAAATAAAGTTCTTTTAGTTCTAAATCCATGTAGCATTACATCATTTCCAACATAAATTTAAGCTTCTGTTCTCTAGAGATGGTGTTATTTACAGTAAAATCCTATGGTATTCAAAGTAATAAAATATGTCTTGTCGCAGCTGATGAAGACACTCTTTTCTAGAATGGATGGTAAAGTTCATTGGAGCATTAAAAAGGGTATTCTTGGTTTCTCATATGTAGATACAGCCTAAGCACTTGAATAACCAGCAAAGTCATTAGGATGTCTGCCTGTAAGAATACTGGTGTTGGTGGTGAGAAAAGAGAAGGATTTTTTGCTCATCGCTGTCCTTTTTCCTTATTTTTCCTTAGTATCTCACCTTTCTTGCCTTAATAATAATTTGTCTGACCTGCAGTTTGCCTTTCCATTTCTTCTTTTTGTTTGAATTCAAGAGTTGTAACAGGAAAATTATATTGGAGCCCCGCTGATATATGTCCTTTGAATGGTAATAGAATTTAACTGACTGATATTATACAGTCCTAATGAATTTTATTTACAGCACTGGGAATTAGAAAAACACTTTCTAACAAAAACCAAACCATTGTTTTCCACACAAGTGCTTTTTCCAATGTGCTCTTAGATTTGGATAAAGAGCAGTGCAAAGTTCCATTAGCATTTTTTAATTAGAAAAAATTTTAATTGTGATCTCAGACTTCGCAAAGATCTGCAGTCTTTCTGAGTGCTAAAGTAGCTGCATATATAGCTTCTGCCTCTCTTAAATCTCTTCTTTGAAACGCACAATTAAAAGTGCATTTTTGCTGCTACTGTCACCACACTGTAGTTCTATGACAATTTTAGAGGAGGAATTTGCTTTGAGTCCAACAGGGTGGGGCTGAAGAGCTACACATGAGAGAGAATATATTCTAGTGGGTTTTTAATAGATTTAAAAAAACCCCACTGTTTGTCTTACAGAAACAAGTAAAGGGCCTCCTGTGACACATAAGATTTTGTAAGCACACTGAACTGGCAATCAGCTAATCTCTGGTGTCAGAACGATATCAGTAATTGGATCCCCTATGAAACAACAGGAGTCAGTGGTGGGTGGATTGTTTCTTTGCAGTGCAGTGCAGGCAGCTGAGTGCTCCGTGCTCAGCTGCGAGGTTGTGGGAGCATGATTGCCACAGTACCAGGAGAATTGAGACAGGTTTTTAATTACCGCTTTATTGAATTATTTGGTATTATTTCTTGCAAGTGCGCAATGAAGCACCATGTGAGAATACTAATTTCTACTCGGTTAATCACGGGTAGTAGGGCTTCTGTTGCATACTTGTAGCCTGCTTGTGTCTTTTAGTTTTATAGTAATCATGAGAGATACCACTTTTACAGTTCTATACTTACTGTAGGTAAATTTTTGGGTCAGAAATAGAATTGTTTATGTGCTTGTGATATGATTGAAAGTCACAGGAGAGATTTCAGCTTTTCAGGGTATCACAATGGGGATGCCTTATTGTTCAAGACCAAAAAAAAATCAAAATGTGGAAGGGAGAGGTAAGAAATAATCTTATTTTCTGTTGTTTGTAATAAGTAGGCCTGTTTTGACTCAACTAATTATCAGAAGCCCCTGTTCTGCTGTGAGTATTTTCACCAAGAGCAATAACTCCTACAAGACAGATGTCCTGATATTTTGAAAGAGTGGTTTAAATATGTATGTGTATGGTTCTTTGCATCTATTTGATGTTAAAATTAATTTTAGAGACAGCCATGATGTAAGATGCTCTTTTTCTTTTACTGCCTCAGTCCATACTTCTGTGAAATAGTATAGCATATTTTCTGAGCCATTTAGGTCCCTAAAAGGCAAACTTTTTAATCACCAAAGTACCAAATAAAGCCAAGTCTTTGAAACTGTGTAAAAACGTTTACTATCACATTATGCACTTAGCATGACTTGAACAACAGCTTCAAGCTTCTGAAGTTAATTTTTTTCCCCAGCTTTGACATAATTTTCCTTCACCCATCACCTGCAAATGTTATTGATGCTTGAATGAGTCATAATACTTGAAAACTGTTTTACTATCTTATTCTAAATCTGGAAGAACTCAAAGTCAGTCCTTATTTAAATGATATCCATTGAGTGGAATTGGAAATGGAGAATATCCCTATGGGGAATAGGGAATATATAGGTGGAGAAATGCATAGAGGGAGCAATTTAAAAAGTGTTTTATTTATAATGGATGTTTGTGTGTCCTATGTTTATACTTTATTTTTATAACTTCAGAAATGAATATAATTTCAGCATTTATCATCCATCCACAGTGACACTTTAATTGTTACTTTGCAGATCAGAACTAGGCAAATAGAGGGAGAGCACTGTTGTGTCTTCTCTGCCATGTGTCATTACTATCTGACTAACAACAGTAACTGTAGTTTCATGCAGTTAAAGCAGGATTGTAACTGACTTTGTAAAGAGATCAAGGAAGGATGTTTTAAGTCCAGTAAGTTTTAATAACCTTTCAGAGAAAGAACAGCTTTTGATCTGATTTGGCAAAGAAAAATTAATTCTCTTTGGAATTAATTGCTGCTCTTCCAAGAACTGTTTCATGGAAGTTAGTTGCTTAATGAAAGAACCATGGATGAGCCCAAATCAGTTTTGTCTTTTCTGCCCTCAGTACTTAAATAAAACAAATTAAATTCAGGTGTATTTGCCTCATTCTTTTATTTTGCCTGAATGAATGCTACGCATAAAAGTAAAGTCCCCTCTTGCAGAGCCCTTAAATATCCGACTATCTTTACCCCACTTCATTGGGGTTCTCTCCCTGAAGCATTGGTTCAGAGGGGGATTTGAGTTTTATCTTGTCCTTTCCGAAACTGCTGCTGTGGTAGACACACACACTATTATGTTTTGGGTTTGGTTTTTTTTAAAGATTTTTTCCTCAACCACTACTTCTCACCATAATTTTCACAACATTTAAATGTTTTTCTCCCCATTGTAGTTTTCTGTGAGAAGGCATTATGTGCAGGGCTTTGCTGCAGCCACTTTTCACATTTAGAGTACTGCTTTTACAGCTTATCCTGGCAGATTGAGCAAAGTGATAAGATTGCTATGTAGAAAAGTTAGACAAATAGATCAGTACTGTCCTTGGCACTGATACTTTTCCAAATACTCTGTTTTCTTAGTTGCCTTTTTCATATTCCACAGAATGTCAGCATCACAGGTTCAGGGCCTTAATCAGATTCCAACTTTGTGGTTATCTCTGCTCTTTTTACGTGTGGTTTTTTTTTTTTCCCAACAGCATAAAAAAGATAGTTTCCTTATCTTATTTTCTTTGTGCGAGAAATGCCATTTAGGTTCTACTTTACTTTGACCAATTATACATTTTTTAGGTTCTACTTTACTTTGACCAATTATACATTTTTTCCACCTGCTGTTTCTGTGGCTGGGTGTGCAATGAGGCAGCTTCCTGGTTCCCAGTGCTGGGTTGTTTGACAGGCTGTGTTGACTAATTGGTCTCTGCCATTTTCTCTTTCTCTCCTTTCTCTCACTCCCCTGGTTGGAGCAGAGCCTCACTGAGAGCAGCCCACAGAAAGCATTCTCCCTGAGCTTCTGACAACCACCTCGTATTCAGTGCCGTAATTAGCGAAACAAAAGCAAAAGTCCTCATGTGGCCTTCCCGCAAGTAGTGAGGAGTCAAACTGTGAATTAAAACTCTTTCCCCTACTTTGCAGCTAGGAAAGAAATATCAGTGATGTTTGAGGCACAGACCAGGTGGCTTTTTCAGAACACCAAAGAGACTGTTAAGTTTTTGACACAAGGTTTGTTTCGTCCTTTCAGGAGAAGTAATCATAACAAGTCACATTTAGTAAGGTAATATATTTAAAAACTGAATCACGAGGTAGGTATAAGTGCAGCACTCCACTCTCACACATGGTATATAAACTTTGAGCATCCTTCTGCTCTTCAAATTGAATAAACCCGTATAAAAATGGCTTTACCGGTGTTCAGAAAAGTGAAGGAAGTTAATGCTTAAAGCGGTTAAATATTTTATTTACCTTCTTCACTAGAATTTTAATTCAGTTTGAAAATTATAGAAAATATTTCTATTCATGGCATTTTATGACATAATTTGAACTATATTTACTGGTAAATTGATGCCATCATACAACAGAACAGTCAACTTTTTAATGTGTATTTCAAGTTGGGAATTTAAACATAACATTTGATGTGTTTATGCTTAAAGTTCTACTATAAAAAGTGTACTGAACAGAATACAGGAATTTACAACTACAGCATCTAACCTGTCTTGATTCCACCCAATCAAAATGTCCTGTAAGTATAACATGAATGTGTTTGAAAAATTTCAGCATTGAATTCTGAAATTGAATTCTGGTTTTGCACATATTTTCTTTTGTTTTAAGAAGATATATGGTCCAAAGTTAAAGCTTTTGTGACACCTTTATTGTGTATTTCCCTGTTTAGCCTGCTGACAGCTCTTTGTTTGCTTCTATTTTTCTTTGGTCTATGATTCTGGACTAACAGTCTATTTAAAACCTATGTATGTATTTTTTATTTTTGATATAAAGGCAGCCTTAATTCCATGGCAAGATATTTTGATAAGATTAGATTGCTCTTTGCTATGCCATATTCCTAATGATCTGAAGTGCCATGATTAAATCTTGTATGAAATAAAACCTTCTCATTAGGTTAACTCAAACTTTAATTTGCAGCAGGATAACATTGATAATATCCCAAACACCTCTCTTAGAGTGACACATTTATCCAAGAGCATTATAAACTGGCCTTGAGCTGCTACAGCTTCTGCAATTGACTTGTTGGAGGATGTGTTTAGCAAGATCAGTGTCTCTGGATATAAAGGATTTTCCCTGTACATCAGCTTCTTTCATCTGTGGACATCTACCTAATGTCCACAGCAGGTACTCAAACCAATGTGGCTGCACAATGGCAGATGGCCACTAAAGTTGTTGAACTTCTGTCTAAATACTCAATTAATTTTAATCTTGACTCTTGGATCAATTCTCCCTTATGCTATTGACTCATAAAAATCAGTGGAAAGCATCAATAGAGAGGTTTCATTTACTTTTTGACCTGACTTCATGTATCTTGTAGATATCTTGTATGTGTACCTATACATAAAAATAATTCCCAAAGTATGTAGATTGAAGTTAATTGGTTTAATTTCAGCTTTTTCAAATTTAAATTCACGAAATATTTAGGTTGAAAAATTTTTAAAATGTGAACAATTGAATTTTAATTGTGGTCACTCAGGATTAAATCTAAGCCTGACTGCTAGACCCCTTAGCCATTGAAAACATCTTGTTTACCAAATATACCTGCACAAAACTGTTTTTAAAATAAATGCCAATCTGCAATTCAAGCTTATGGTGAGTTTTTCACATATTTCAGTTGACTAAATGGCTTATAACAGCTTGTACTGTACAACACCAAAATTATTTTCATCATCATTTTCTCAGTAATATGCAAAGCAAAAGTTTCGTCAAAGAAGTTTCCTAAGTTGTGGGTTTATCTGGCCAACCCAGTGTTTAAGGAGTTAAGATCTGAAATAACTTTCCTGGGAAAGTGAAAGACATGATGAAGTGCCTATCTCTGACCACCGGTGGCCATCTCCTCCACCCATCTGTTCTCTGGGAGGAACTGAGGTCCAACTCATGGATCCATCCCTCTGGATGGATACAGGGAGGCAGCTGATGAACCCTATGAAGTTTGTCCCTCCTGCTCAGTCGTGGTTCCTCTTGCTGGTGTCTGTGGAGGCTTTCCTTGACTTTGAGCAGGAGAGAGCCACAGAAAAGACAAGACTGGGCTAGGCAGCAAACATCCTTTATGAGAAGACAAAAAGAGAAGCTTAGGGAGGAGGTGTGAGTGTTGTCTAGCCCATTTTGTCTGCTGTCAAATGCCTTTCTGTATTTCTAGCTAGTCAGTGCAGGCAGTTTCCTTAAAAATCAAAACGGGTAACATTCTGGTGTATGTCAATGAATATGCAAACAGACAAATTTGGGGATCCTTTGACTTCAAATCTCTTAACCAAATGAGAAGTGTTATCACACTTCACAGGGGAAGCAAAACAGAGCTAGGACAACTTATTCTTTGCTAGAAGGAGTCACTGCTGTCTTTAATTGCTCATAGCCATGGGTATATATGACCACCTTTCTATGCTGTTATTCTGTAAACAGGTATACGGTAACGCCCCCTACAAAAACCAGAATAGAAATAAATCCTGAATGAGGATCCATTCAAAGATTGCTCTTAAAACTAAATATAGTTTTTTTAAGGGAATGTTATGCAAAGTGCCTATGATGGTTGCTCTTGAAAATGAAGGTAAGGTTTTGAGAAGAAGTTAGAAAGATTTTTTTATTTGTCGTAAGTTTTTCTTCAACACCGTATGAACCCTTGTCTGCTGATCAGTTAAGTTCATTTGCAAATATGAAGTGAGGGGAAACAGATCATTCAGAAGAAAATCTGTATGGTATAAAGCCTTCTCTTTCATAAAAGAAATCAGATCCAAATTCAACTAGTAATGATTCAGTAGTTAGCAGTCAACTGTTATTGCTCGGTCAATAGCAAAATGAGAAATCGAGATGATACCTACTTGGTATTTTTTAAAAACTCTTTTCCACCTGAAACAAATGTATTTGTTGATGTTAATGAATATTGGAGTTGGAAATGAAGCTGCAGGAATTTTGTAAGGCATTTGATTTGTATGTATCTAATGCTCATGTCTGACACTTGTGGTAAATAGGCTAGATATTAGATAGAAAGTCCACTGTTTTGGCTGCATTTAATTTTTTTTGTAGACATTGTTTCTGTACTGTTTAAACCAGAGTACACTTTTCATTAACTTCAGTGGATGGAGGATCATGCCCTTGCATCATAATTTTATTGAGTCTTATTGGAAAAAGTTTCCCATAGACCCTGGAAGTGTTTCATGTTTCAGTGGAAACAGACTACACTATGATTATGTTTAGAGAATGATGAAGAAGACTTTAAAGTAGAACAGATTCATATAATATTTCAATTGATGGCAAGTGCTAGAAATGGTCATTCTCACTTGATGACTGGGGATTATAATAAAGATGGAAGGCATTTCCAAGCCATTGCTGTTACTTGTTAGTCTGTTCTATGAGTACAAAAAAAATTCTGACTGTTTATGTGGAAATGACTGAAAAATATTTGTGATATTAAGAAAAAACATCTGAAAATTTACCATCTTCAGTAGAAGCTCATCTAATTTTAATGTATGCTGTGGGTTCAAATTTATGTCCCTTTGTCAGTAAGCTAATCTGAAAGAGTTTAATTGGGAAGTACCTATTACCCTTTTCCTCTGTGGGACTGAGCTTTCAAACCTGTTCAAATTCATCATCAGTCTTGTACAAATTATCTTAGAAAGCCCAAGGAAAATTCAATGGGAATATTTCCCTCAGGATCCACCATACTGATTACAAAAAATATCCATGCTTAATACTGAATTTATGTTTATATCTTCACAAAATTTTGAAGAAAGAGATTCAGTGTATACATTCATGTGGAGCCAGTGATGTTGCAAGTGCTTACAGCTCTGATAAATTTTGTAACAGCTTGCATTTACACCAAACTCTGCTTTGCACTTCTGATAAAAATACATATGTAACTCCCAGGGCATAACGTGTGTTCATTTTCTTACCACACATGCAAATCTGATGCATCAGACTTGACAGTGTATAACAGAACATTTCCTATTTTGAACTAGCTCTGCTAATACTCTGTCACCTTCTGTAATAACCCTTTACCTTTCCTAGGGTGAACCATAAATGGTTGCAGTCATGAAAAGTTGACAGTGCCATGCAACACTGATTTCTTGTCATTACCATCAGCTGCATGATCCTGTAATGTACAATAGCAGCTGGAACTCAGTTGTGAAATAAAGTTGGCTTTTGGGACCTCTTACATTAGTGTTGTGAGATTCCTACAGAGTATGACATCCTTTTTTTAAAGAATACATAACTTTCTTACAGGTAGTGTTAGTGTTTGCTTTATTAGGCTTGCAAAATTGTGACTGGCACAGTCTCAATAGAAGCTTATTTTCCTTTTATTGTATAACTTAAATTTTGCAGTGGTGGGAACTTGACCTGATTTTTCATCAGGTCGAAGGTCAAATTCTTTTACAAATTAGGACAAAATTAGAATAAGTTCCTGATTTTTGGGGAACCTCAGTAATGTTAGCATTTTTTCCCTTCCTGTATCAAATTTCTGATGTCATCAGAAAGGAGGATTAGCAGCGATGTCATCAGAAAGGAGTTCGGGAGTGGCAGGGGAGACCTCTAATCCACTCAGGTATTTTTAAATCCATGACAGAATGGTGAAGGCAGTAGAAGATGCAGATATTCTTCAATGTCCCCCTTCTCGTAGACCTCTGTAGTCTGGTCTTATTTCAGTTTTACAGTAAAGAAGCTGTTAAATTTTGTCCCTCCTGTTCTGTTATGTTTAAACATGTGTGTTTCCATGTCAAATTAGTGACATCTTTAGCATCTCATCCTTTTGCCCAAGAATGCTCTTTTGCACATGATAAAAAGCTGTTCATCTTACTGAAACAGAGCTCATATGCCAGGCTTACTTGAAGTCTCTGGAATGACAGCATGAATGTTTTACCACAAACAATCAGCTGATTGCCTTAGGCATTTAGAGACCAGTTTGCTTCTCCTTGACCTGGTGGGTACCTGAGGTCTTAAATTTCATACTTTCAGAGCTTTCTGGGAACCACAGGCAGGACCCTGAAGATAGTGTCCAGTTTATATCCAATGTAGAATTATGAGATTTCATAGGAAGAATGGAATTCAGAAAGTGGTGCCACAGAATTCCAAAGCTGGGTGCCCTGTGCTGCTTCCTGCTGTGGCCAGCATGTTGTCTCTGCGTTCAGTGGTACTGATGCTCTCCTGGAGGGAGGGATAACTGCAGCTTGCTTGTTGTGGATGCTGGGTTTATCAAGCCCTGCTACTTAAAAGCATTGTTTATTAAACCAACCAAACAAGGGAATTAAACAGATTATAGGCTTATGTTAGAGCAAGTGAAAGACAGAAAGCATGTAATTGGAAGGTGGAGTGTTTTGACAGTTTCTGCAGATGGCAATAGACAGAAAGGAGGATTATGTTCCTAAAATGTATCTTTTTTTTAATAATGCTCAAATAATTCTAGCAGCTCTTTTGAGGGTATTGCATTTGTCATGAAATGTATGACTGCATCTCTTTCTAGGTATTGGTTATGAAAATTTTACTTCGGCTTTTTGGTTTTTTTTCTTCACGATCCAGAACATTTTGTGAGCAGTCCTATTGTTCAGTTTCTGTACTAATTTTGAAGTAATGCTCTGATTTGGTTTTGCAATGTGGTGTTATCCACAAGGATCATGAATTCAGTATTGCCTCAGAAACTTTGTTATTATATCACTCAGCAGTGTTTCATATTTAGTATCATGTCTGACGCAAAATATTTAAATGGAAGATTGTTTCAGAACACTTATTTTTCAGAAACTTACATAAACATAAAAATAATGCAGTGAAGAATTCATTTTTACGTGATTTTGGCTTTTGTATTTTAAAACCAAGAGGATTTCCTGAGGGATACACTTGTCTACATCTATTTTCTCTCCAGCATATGAAATGACAGGCTTTACAAAGTGCCCAAATATTAATTTTTGTGGCATGTCTGTGTATTCATCTGTCAACCTTCAGTGAATTTTCTGGTTTTCTATTAGCTTGTCCCAAACTGCTGGCAAGCTAAATTTCTCTAACAGACATCAATTCACTGCATTAAACTCCTATTCTACTCTGCAAGATGTATTGATTGTTTTTTTCTCAGCAAAGTGACAACTACCATTTTCATGACAATAATAGAGATTGATTACAATTTTATGGAAGAGAGAAGGAGCCAATATTGCTGAAAGAACCTTGGGGCTTATAAAAAATTGGAAAAAAGATCGTTTGAATTAATAAAAAAATAATTCATTCATCTGTTGCTAATGAAGCTGAAGTATTTTTGATATAATGAAAACTACAGTAAATGCATGATCATTGCTGAAGTCGGGCAGATTTAAATGTGTTTGTAGATTTTGGTGCCTGAAATCACTTGAAGAAATGCGAGTAATCCATTTTGAAGGGCTCAGACTATGAACTCTAAAAAACTTCTATAGTTTTTCCTATGCATGTAGGTATGCATGGTGATGTATGCGTGATCATGCTGTGAAATCTTGATCAGTAGAAGTTGAACCTGGGAGACCGAGGAAATATTGTTGGGCTTTGTGTAGGGGCATCTATTGAAAACCTAAAAGGAAATTTATTTATTTTGGTGGGTTTTATTTTTTGTTTTATTTTCTTTTTTTTTTTCTCATTTACATCTCACATTATCTTCTTTGCTCTATATATAAACTGCAGGTCGAGCTCCTTTACTCTTCTCTCACATCTTATCCACTCTAAATGAAGCTGGACAGAGAGACAGCGAGGGATCAAGATGAGACTTTAGATTTGACTGAGAGTTTGTTTATTTGTGACATGTGTCAAAGTAAAGTATAATAACAGAATTCATACAGGGTATAACAACATATACAGTTTACATGTGCCTTTGTGTGTTACCTTATATTTAAACAAAACAGAACCTGTTAATAGATACTTTCATATAAGGCAGCATTTTCTGTGTGTGATATGATTGTAAAATTCACTTCACAATCAACAACCTTTTATCATTTTTTTATCTTTTTTTGACCTCAGAATATATTTTTCTGATTGATGTATAATTGAAAAGCCAAGGTTATAGTGCAATGCATGTAAGACTGTTAAACAAATTGGAAGGTAGGACAGAGAAGAAAAAAAGTTATGCAAATATCTCTAGTCTCTGAAATGATACTTTCTTTTGCATTTAGTTTATTCTGGGATTTTCTCCATCAAGAAATATGAAGAAATACAATCTTAGTCTAGGAAATGAAATTCAGAAAAGTAAGCTTATAGAGGTAAGCCAGAGTAGTATGCTAAACTAATTAATTCTGTGTCTCTTGCACATGTTAACATATGAGTACAACTTGGAAAATTTTGCTCCTACCTCCATATAAAAAGTTGTAAATTATCACAGTTCTTATTTAGTGTTGAACCAAACATAAGCCTGGTTTGAGGCAGACACAAATAAGAAGTGTTTCAGAATTAGGTGTGAGAGTGTACTTCTTGCCTCATTTAGCATATTTACAGGTATGACCAAATGTTTGGATTTTTCTTACAGTTCCACATTAAGTATAAATCTTATAAAGGATTTTTGTTGTGAGGTTTTCTTTTTTTCACTTGAAAGAGTGAAATAACATATTGTTTGCTGTCTGCTAATTCTATATACATATATGTTTAAAAAAATGCAGAGCAACAGAGCTGCAGAGGTAGTATTCAAATGTAAAAGCAGAACAAATAAATCAGTACACACATCCCACTGTGGAATCTGCATAGGAGCCTAGTGGTTAAATTAACAATAGAGACAATTTCTGTATTTGACTCATCATGACTTTCTGAACTCTTTGCATACTGCTCTAAAATTTTCAATAGTAAACTTTCAACACAAAAACTATTTCAATCGTTTATGGAAAACTGTTGAGCAGGAGAAGGTAAAATCATTACCTCATTATAAAAAGGAATGTTTATGACCTTTTAAATGACAGCTGTAGGACCAAAACAGCTGGATAAGCAGGTTGAAATTTTTCAAAGTGGCAGTTCTCTCTTTGGAGAAAAGTGCTTGAAATGTCTCCATGAGATCAGGTGTGATTGGGTCTGAACATTTTGTGGTTTGCCCATGAGTGGTAAAATTTGTGATAGTATATCCACCAGGTTACTTGGAAGAGCACTTGGCTCAGTCTCTGCTACATATCTTATGTGATTTTTGTAAGATGTACATCTGGGATTTGCAGGAGTCCAGGTATCATTTGGTGCTAGCTGTAAATTGTAAAACGTTGGGCTTCCACTTGACTAATTTACGGTGTGCTAACATGTATGTTTATGCTCCAAGAAGTCAGAAACTTGGCATTGTTAATTATTTAGGAACAATCTCAGTTTTCCTTAAATTTAGGAACAATCTCAGTTTTCCTTAAATTTTCTGCTTGGAAAGAAAGCTCTGTCTGGATGAGATTGAGGGGTTGCAGTCAGGCCTGTGTGGAGCAGAAGAGGATCCTGTGACTCCTTAGGTCGGCTGTAGTGCTGTACAGGTGTGGATGCTCTACCATTGGTGTCTCCCTGGTCCACGAACAGGTTGGGGTGCTGTTGTGGGAAGCTGCTGCTGACCAGCCCTTAAGCACCCACATTACTTTCACATGGAAGCAGGGGAGAAGTCTTTTGGGGTGCTGCACTCCCCAAAGAAGTCAGAGAATGACAAGAGAGAGGTACCCCTGCCTCCTGCTGCATACTTCAGCCTTGCTCCTCAAAGCATGGGGAACGTGGGCTCTGCCGTGAAACACGGCCATGGCGAGCTCATTGCACTTCTATCTGGATGGCCTCCCACAGTCTGCTTTAGCATCTGATTTAGGCTACATCTATGATGGTGCTGTCTGGTAATGTGCAACGTCTGCAATGATGCATTTCACTGCTCTTTTCCAGTACAAAATGCTGGGTTCAGAGGAGTTCTGCCAACAAACAGTGTGTTCGTAACAGCATTGTGCTTCCACACCATTTTGTGAAGCAGGGAAGTTCAGTGACAATTAAATGGTGTCAGAAAATAGTTAAAATGCCATATGTGACTTTTTGTCAGATTTGTTTATAGCTAAGTAATTCTATTTGACTGTGCAAAACCAGGCAAATGCTTCTGAAAGTTATTTTAAATATTGCCAGCAAGTTGAACCTATGTAATCACAAGTAATGTATCATCAATTAAATAACATGTGAAATTCCTCATAGGAAAACTGGCTGAATTTTGTTTTAATGTCCTCATTTTGGCTTGAGATGCTGAAAGCAGCACTAGAAATTCTGCTTTAAACTGTGCAACACAAATCAATATTTTTAACTGATTTTGGAAGTATAATGAGAGAACATGCTTGTTTCTTATTTTAATTTCCACTTTGAAACATAAATTGATTTGAAATAATTAAAACTGAATATAATGCTTGTATGTGATTGATGATTAAATTATCATTGCATTTGCTAATTTTTTAATATCCTGTTTTTGTAGTGAAATCTTTAAGTATTTACCCAGATTAGAGACTTTGGGATGAAGCCCTACTTTCATGCAGTAGGTGAAGGACTCTTAAATCATTCTCTGGAGTTATTTAACGGTTACCAATTACTCCTGCATTGTAAACAATCAAAGTGCTTGTATCTGCAGGCAGTAGATAACCTGAAAATCAAATATATCAGCTCTGCCCAGATCCTTGAGGAGATTGTCCTGTCACCTAAAACAAGAATAAAAGATGTGATTGTAAATAACATTTGTGGGACAAGCAGGCTAGTAACATTCATTTGAAAAACAAATATGGAACCACCTGTAGCCCGCAGTGGGCATTAATTGTACATCTGTCAGGAAACAAAGCCTCAAGAAACCTGTGAGCTTTGCTTCCTGATTGTTTTAAGTTATGGTTTGCCATCTTATGATGTGAGGGCGTCCCTGACCTGCTCTTTGCAAGGAGATGTAATGGATAGCACTGATCCTGTCAGAGGTGTTGGAAACCCCTGCAGTTTGGATTCTTTGAGTCGTGGAGTAGCTTCTAGCCCTACATTTTCCCTTTTTCTTTTGTAAGAGGACTGTGTTTTTGGCTACATGCATGTCATAAGGATTTTACTTTAATATAAGAATTAATGAATGAATTAATTAAATTGAATAGCATTTCTTACCTGTTAATTTTTTCTAGTTTTGTTTATTGTTACCAATGATAAGAGAGATAAATTAGTCATAAGCTATAAATTTTGATTGAAATGTCTCCATCCCTATCCATAAAGTGGATGAGAAAAAGGAAGATTTTTATATAACCTTATATTAAATGTCATCAGCATTAGAAATAGTACAAATTTTACTGACCCTTAAAATTAATCCCACAGCACTGAAGTTATTAGGGATTTGGCCAGTTAACACAGGTTCTGGAGTACAAAAAGAGCTTCCAAACCAGTTATATTGTGCCAGATAGTATCATTGTGAATACTAGGCTGATCCTGCTATATATGGATGGTTGTGCTGATAGTTTAAGTGCTAAGCTTTTTTCTTTTGTTTTGAGGGAGTGAGAGGGTGGTGACAACAATTTTTTTATAGTAATTTGTAGTGGAAATATTTGGTAAATAAATGAAATGGAGGGGAAAGAGTAAATCTGTTAGCTGCTGTTTTCTTGTATCAACTCTTTTTTTTTTCCCCTCTTAAAGATAGCTATTTAGTCCATTAGTGAGTTACTTTCCCCTTGCATGCCGGCTTCCTGTAGGTTTCACTGTGGAGTAGCAGGTGTACAATTCCAAAGTGTCTTTACAAGTGGCTCAGCAGGGCTTCCTGTGCCATACATTCATTGGAGACAGCTCATCTGTTTAATCCTTATGTTTTAGTCAACCTTTCTTATTATGCAGACAGGGCTCCCATGCTCAGCTGGATTTTGACTCTCAGAATGAATTGATGGAGCTCTTTGATCTTTGCTGTGTATTGCATCTGTTTCATCTTTCATCTTAATGCATGATCTTCCTAACTTCTAGCTAACGCTTTATTTTGTTTATTTTACCTTTTTCCACTTGAATGCATCAATTTTATTTTGTTCTTTTAGCATGACTTTTTATTTTCAATGAACTTGATTGCACAGCTTTAACATTATGATAATTAAGTTGGTAAGGGCATTTAAAATGCAGGCAAAGACAGGGAGAGCCATGTTGTTTTCAGGGCTGGCACTTTACATTTTAGAGCCTTGATCACAATCCTTAAAAGGGATTAGTGTAATTTTTTTACAAATTTACAGATTACTGCACCTGGTGATAGTGGTGATAAATAGTGGACATGCCAAAGAAATAGGTTGAGACAGTACATACATGTGGAGCAGCCTACTGCTGGGTATTGACACCTAGACTACAGTGGCACTGAGCAGTAGTGGGCAGAGCTGGTACAATGCAGAACTTTCTTGAGATGTATCACCTTGATGACCTGACACATGGGCTTATATATATGTAAGTTCATTCCTTCTAAACTCCTGTTAATTATATCAGCTCCTTAAGAACTGTTAAGAAGTTATACTTTTTCTTAATTGTGGGCTTATTTCTGCTCCAGGCAGTTTAAAGACATTCAAAATTCCATGTTCTAATTCAGTTAAATGCTGAGCTACAGTTACATTTTGGTTATCTTCCCCACCCCACCCCAATCCTAAGTTTAAGTATGACAACCAGAGAGGGATTGCTCTTTTTCAAATAAAGCTGGCAAATTAACAATTTTCATTATACTTTTCACTGAAACTAGCACCACCAACAGAGCATTTTCTAATGGTGTGATTGATTCCTCTACTCATACAAAAGAGTTTAAATTCTGTTCTTAAAAAGATTTAAATCAGTGTTCAGTTTTAAGTGAGAGTAGAAATTTAATTTTTCTCATGATCAATAACGCTGGGGTGGAAAGCGCATTTTCAAATGAGGAAAAAGGTCTACAGCAGCAAAAATATTGAGTCTTTGTTCATAAGAGGTTTGATATATTTCACTCCAGTCTAGCATTTTACATGTATGGCATATTCAGAGGTATTCCCCATTTTGCTGCATATATGGATCATATTTTGTCCCTCTGGGAATAGCCAGCATTTGGACACTAAAGTTTTTGTGAGTTTCTTTAAATGCTCTTTCTCTGGAGAGGGTTCCTTGTACAGAACTTCCACTTCCCTGTTTAGTGTGGTAAAACCTGGGCAGTTGATTGTTACGTGATGGGGAAATCTACATTTAGAAATGGAGACAGATCCTCCAGAGGTGCTTCTTTGGTCAATGATGTACAACCCATTCAGTCATATTACAGGAGAATCTTTTAACATCCTTGTGCAAATACCATCTCTATAAATGAGGAAAAAAAAGCATAAACCAGTAACTTTTGGGAAAGAACAACATTTTTACTTTTGAACTTGTTAGGCTTTATTTAAAAGGAACCACAGCCTCATAAAAGTATTTATTTCACAAAATTATTTATTTTATTGATTTCACTGTGACATAGTGACACTGTTACATAACACTGTTACTTGTGATAATTTCTGTAATGAAGAAGTGAAAAAAGACCTGAATCTGATATAATACGACATCTGCTGTTGCTGCAAAACACACAGTTTGATAATTTTTGCCTGATACAATAAATATCTAAACAAGCAAACTAAACCCCACCACCCTCCTCCTTCCAACCCTGAACTATGCTTCTCTTGCTGTTAGTTCATCTCTTTCAGGTACTTTTTGACAAAAGACACTGAAAGAGCTCTCTGTCGTCTAATATTGAAAACAATAGATAACTGACATGGACAGCAAAACCAGTTTAAAGATATATAAGGAAGAAATTTAGAATTTGGAAAAAAAATGATGACTGACTTTGCTTCCTTGTTATCTTCTTGTTTTTTTTTAATTTGCCTTTGGAGCAGTTGCCTTTTTACTGCTCTGAAAGGAATCAGTTGCAGAGTATTATCTGTCAGGAAATTAACTACTTGTATTTAAAGAAGCTATAATAAGTTAATAATTATAATAAGAAGTTAATAATTCTATATTTTATATAATATATGTATAATTAATATATATATAATTATATATAATTCTTACATAATAAACTATATAAGAAGTTAATAATTTTCTAAGTGAATTTAGAAAATTATTAATATCCTGGATACCTGTGTCGAGCAGTTTCACAATTTGAGACCTATCTTTGTTGAATTCAGACTCAAAATGTAACTACATTAACTCTGTACTTTATTTTCAATGAATTTTTATCAGACAATTTTAGTGGCTTATGTTGTTGGATTTAACGTTTTTTTTCCTGTCTGTTGGGTGTTTGGCTTATGTCACTTTGATTGGATCATTGAAGTTACAACCTTTCTAATGGGTCATGTACCAGAGTTTGTTTCTGCTACATTATTAGTGTTTTACGTGTTTCAATTTTATTCAGACAAAATGGATAATTTTATGAGCCTACTTCAGCTGTAAGTGCATTTTTTATTTTGGGGAAAAATATAAAATGACACATTAAACATAAGTACCATATAATCTAAAGAGATTGTGTGGCTGTAGCATGGCAATATGTTTTCTCCAATGTATTTTGTGTTTGTTGTCTCCAGAAAAAGCATTTGTTTAATTCAGTTGTTTTGTTCTATGTGTGTGTCTGCCATCCCAGTTCCAGTTTACTGCAGGTGAGAACTTTTGCATAGGAGATGCCTTCAGGCTGTAGAAAAGGCTTTTTAACAACAACATTGGGAATGAGTTTCCTGTAAAGCAGTGCAAACACTGCCTTTAGTGAAGAACTATTACTAGCTCCTGGAGTTGTGGTGCTCAGATGTCTCACTTGACCTAGTGAGAGGCTCTCTGGGAAAGGGCTTTTACATGCTGTCATTCTATTAAGACAATGCAAGTTTTTTATTGCCTCATCTTTACAGAATGATGCAACCCCCAACCCCACTTCAAATCCAGAATTTTTAGTCTGAATGTTAATGAGCAGCTTGTCTTTTTTAAAAAAATAGGCAAATAAATAGGTTAGGGTTAGTTTAGTTTTGATTTTTGGTAGATTTCAGCTCAACCTTACTTATTCCAACAAGCATTTCTGATTTACAGATATATTGTTAGTTATTTAAATGCACACCCTTGATACTGATTTTTTGGGTCATTCTGTTATGTAGGTAACAGAATTGAAATTCTTGACAAATATGTTCCATTAAGCTGTCCTGGCTTTGTGCTAAGTTAACTTCCATGCCATGAGTGGGTAGAAGTTGGGAGTAGACATCAGGAATGAAAATCACTCCTTGCTTGCCCTTACATTTTTTCCTGGACACCTGCTACTGGACATTGTCAAAGGCAGGATACTGGAGCATATATATATATATATATATATATATATGCACTGTCTATATTCTTAATAGTCAGTTTAAGAAGAGGTATTTACGTTGACTACTAGTGCAGGTAACAAAACAGCAGAGCATTGGTGAAAGGGGATGGCAAGGAAAAAACTTTTGCAGCTTTCATTCTTGTTAGCGTCTGACCACAGCAGGACAGAACAAAAGTCCTTTAGTTCACATGTCCTAACAATATTAAAGTGGGATAAAACTGGACCTGTTCATCACCCTGCAGGTGGAGAAATGGTCTTTTCTCCCTTTTTCTTTCTTTGTCAGTTCCTAGAATATAGGCAAGATTGTTTTCCTTGCAATGCATTAATATTTCACTTCTGCGCATTCTGTGCTAAGGATTGACACAACATGTGGCCTCTTCACATCTGCCTCATGGCACTTTCCCTCGAGAAGCTACGTGTGACCTTTGCAGGCATTGCTCTGCACTGTAAAATTTTATTATTTCATTTTTTTTCTGTGGAATATATGTGCAATTTAAACTGCAGGCCAGCTACTTAAAACAAAATTTAAAAGAAAAAATGTCCATGGCTATTTCAAGTGCATATGACGTGCCAAAATGAGAAAACCATATCATAAAGTCTCTGTCTGTAGCTGCGTCTGCTTTTTCTTGGATTGAGGGGGGAATCAGTGTGTGAGAGGGTCAGTACCAAAGCCTTTCAAGCTCCTGTTTTCAGGAAGAGCTTCACTATAGACAGGTTTTGGTCCTTGGACCCAGGCTCTGCTACATGTGTTCCCTTAAAGCTCTGCACTGGTATAAGTGTACCCTCCTGCACTGGCTTTGTGCCCTTGTGTTACACTTTTCCTTCTCACAGTTTGTGTTTTCTAGCAGAATCAGATATGTAGGCTCCTTATTAATTGGCAGCCACTAAGCATTAAAAGTTAATTTAAAAGCCCAATGGATTGCAATGTGAAGAGTGCTCCTTTCATTACATTGTTCATTATTTTAAATGTATAATTTACATATATTATTGCTTAATTTCACTTAATTTTTCATAATGAGGTACTGAATGGAAGATTTACAGGATTTATGAGAATACAATGGTTTGTTTATTAGATGGATATTTTCAAGTTAAGCTTACAAATAAGTTGTTTTATTTTTTTTTTCTTTAGATAATGACTCCTACTCTTTACTATACTTTTTTCTATGTTGGATCTTTGGGATTTTAGGGGTCTTTTTGTTTCTTTTGGTGTTCTGGTTTCCCCACCCCCCCAGAATGTAAGAATGCTAAGAATGTAGCAAATACTGTAGAAATCCTGGAGTAATCCTGTCTTTACCAAAAGATTATGAGCCTCTTTTGAGCCTGTACCACCATTATTACTGCCATGGCTCACATTTTCTTTTTTTTTAAACTGAATATACTTTCAGTTAACCACGGCCTATGCTTTATCTCCTTCCATTCTAATGAAATTTTTCTTTTACCTGACCCTGAGTTTACTTCTCCTATATCAAGTATGTTGTCTAGTTGCTTCCATGGAGGTCTTTGTGCACTTCCTTTGTGTATTCCCCTTGATATGTTTCCTTTTCTCTGAACTGCTTATTGAATGGTGGATTTGGTAATTCTAATATTTTTGTCTAAATGGATGGGAGAAACAGCCCCGCAACCAAATACGGCTGATTTTTCAAATGGCTTAAGAAATTGAGGGCCAAAATACTCAGAGGAGGTGCCCTGCCCTTCTGTGAAAAATTACATCTCTAATTCCTTTAATTTGGATCATCTCATAATTTTTACTATTTATGTTGGTTTTGCTTTAGACAGTTCATAAATAAATAGAATAACTCTATTTGGAGGAGACATCCAGAGGTCAACTAGTCCAGCCTCCTTCTTCAAACAGGATTAAAACTGAATTCAGACTAGTTTTGCAATCTCCATGAGAGCTAATAGAGAAAGCTAGTACATCCATCCAGCATATAAGTTGTTCCACCAGTATCCAAGTATGAAAATGGGTATAATAATTCATTCTTAACAGATTCCTGCCATGCTGTCCATCCTAGTGATGACAGAGGAGAGCATAGTGACAAGCCCAGTTGCCTTGTTTATTATAGCTGAGGGTACATGAAGTTAATTCTGTATTTTTCCACAGTGAACTTTGAAGTAATGAAAAAGAAAAAAAATGTGAATAAGAGGAAAACCTATGTAATTGTTGAAAATGGACAAAAGCGTGTTTTTCTGGGGTCCTATGTTTGAGCCTTCATTCCTGCTTCTTTAAAATAATTGGTCAAGTCAATCTGTATCTGTCAAACACCATCCTGTTTGTTTTCCAGTTTTGCCAGCTCAGATCTGTTCTGACAGCTTAGAAGCCTAGTCAGGTCTATGCTGGTTGCTGACTGGAGATACTGCTAGGGATAGGCTTATGTATCTAAGGATTTTGGTTAACCTTCCAGAAAAATGAATTGGTAGTTATGTCATACTCCTCTTTTTGTGTGCTTCTCAAGTCCCTCATTCATTTACAATGCTCAGTTATTTCTTCTTACCTTAAATTTCTGTACTAAAACCAAGAATATTTCTTCATATTTAGCTGCTACCTAAATAAAGCAAGATCTGATTTGAGCAAAACATTAAAAATGAGAACAAATAATTAAGGAAGGTCTTCCTTCTGAGTAAAATCCTCTTGGTGGTAGATATTTTAATAAAGTGAATTAGTCAGGAGTACTTGAGCTAGATCTCAGTTTCTTAACAATTTGGATATAGAATGCAAAGCAGAACTGGTGTAGCCTTCAATATCTGCCTGAGAAACTGGTTGAATACTTCAGTCATCCAAAATGAATGAAACAATGACATCACATTTAAGAATGTAATTTATTTTTTTGTCATCATCCTTTCAAACAAATATCAAAAAGCAATTAGCTGTGTTTAATAATGAATTACAAACACCATTACTATTTCTGTATTCAGCCTCCTAAACTTTCCAAATGAGGAAGTCACATAGGAGAAAAATTTGACTTCTGAAAGGTAAAGAAGGTTCTGCAACACTTTAATTTCAAGATCAGGATGTAATTGTTTCTCCCACTAGCTGCTATTTTCTAACTGTTGGTATTTTCTGTTTGCATTTCAAGAAAGTAGGAAAATTGCAGCTGAACTATATAAGAAAACTTTCAAGAAAAAAATATTGGTTTTAGTGGATTTATTAAAAACACAGGTAATTTTACGCTGTAAAGTCCACAAAATCTTCTTCATGATTGAGATGGTCTTGCTGGATATCACTTTAAATGGAAACTAGCTTTCACTTAAGGTGAAGTAAACATAAGGTCACTTTTTCTGAAAAGAAATAGTTTTGGAAAAGCAGTCTTTGGTCCAAGTGCCAGGGCAGCCAATGTACCAAGAATCCAAAATTGATCCTGAAAATTTTTGCATGTCCTTATAAATTTGTATTCATTATTATACTCTATTTAGTTAAATGGAACTGTTGGCAGGCATTTCAAAATGTATGAAGTTAGTTGGTGGGGTTTTTTGTACCAGAATGCATTATTCTGATAGCTTTTGTTCTATTGTAACCTTTGTTTCTACTTCATATGAACCACCTTCCACTACTTTGCAGTGAATTTGGTGTGTAAAAAAAGGTCTTACAGTAAGAGTGCATGATTGTTTAATGTTGCTCTAAATGAAAAGCCCAAATATATTCCTGTTTCTCGACCAATGCTGAAATTCACCATCAGCTCAGATTCTGTTAGGATGCTTTTATATTCTGGGTTTATAACACATTTGCGTGTTTAACCTTCCCAAAGCATAGGCTTCACTTGTGGGGTTTTATGTACGATCAGACTAGTTGAGAGGAAGATGTATACAGAGAAGCCTTTAATGGTAGCTAACTGCTTCTGTGGGCCCAATTAAGACTATCCAACTGTGAAACAGAGTCCCTGGAGTAACGGTGCAGTCTGCTTGCCTGGGTTTTCTGAGGTGGGGGGAAGGAGGCCTGGAATAAGAGAATATCCAATGCAGCTTTGGAGAAAAAAAAAATTATAAGAGCTTTCTTAGGGGAAAAAATAAAAAAAAAAAATAAAACAAACTCAACACAAAACAAAACTAAAAAAAAAGATCAGCCCTCAATCTTTTGGTATGCAGTATTAATATAGGTTGAGGTCAGCTTTATGTATGCACTGCATTCTAGACTTGACACTGTAGTAGCTGTGCCTGAGATCTTGATGCGTTGTTGATCCAAAATCAATCTTGTTGCTCCTCAGAAGGCAATGAGAGATAATAAGTACTATTCACCTGATTGCCTTCCTGTTCTGAGACAGCTGGTGACGCTTGTCTTCCTGATAACCAGGAGTTTCAGATCTAAGGCAGGGATAAAGAAAAGCTGGGAGCTTGCTGAATCTAAATTTGACAGTCGATGGCTGTGTAGAGGGTCAGGAGGGATAGAATCTGTGACACGTATAAGAAAGGAACAAAATTTATCTGCTCTGGTTGCAATGATTAGATGTCTCTTTGTCTGGCTTTCTTACAGTGGATGATTGATTGTACCCGCCAGCTGGCTAATATCATAATTAACAAAGTTGCTACCATGTCTGAGAAGTTTAATCGAAAAAATTGCCGGCAGTATGATGCCATTGTCACAGAGATCACAAGCACAGCAGTGTTGACTTTTGTACTGGTGGAGCCGCAGGACTATGTAGATGTGCTGGAAAGTCGTTCGCTGGGATAACTGAAGGTATGTTTCTTTCCCTATACATTTCTCCACTGTTCATTCTTTTGAAAAATAAAGTGCATGGTCCTTTGAGGATACCTTTCATTTCAGGGTCCCATGTGAAGCTATTCTGTCATATTTTAAAGCAGTTGCAATAGCAATCTGGAATATGTTTTATCAATGCGTCAAGAGGTGAATAATCAACACTGTAGTTCAGTGATACTCACCCTTTCTAAGTGGTCTTCAGTGTCTTGCTGGATGCTTTTTGCAAAAAACGTGGATGCAGTTGCTTCATAGCTAATTTTCTCAGCTTCCAGCTGAGAAATGCTGTTGACAGTCGATGTTCTAGGAACTTGTAGTTCAGCTTGGGTTTATGTTTTTCAGTATTTATTTTCACACATTACTTAAAGTTAAAATGTAACTTAAAAGCATTAAAAAGTAAAAAAAAAAAACAACCAAAAAAACAAGGAAAAACCTGTGTTCTTGTGTCCGTAATTCAGCATTAGAATGTCTTGCTAAAATGCTCTCTTTTGTATATGTGTATTTGTCTCTGTTTGTGTGTGTGAAAAGAGAGGAGCTAACTGATGATGTTAGCTGGGAATTCACAGCACCTTTGTAAAATACTGCCTGAGAATCTCACTCGCTCCTTTTGTATATTTACCTAGTTTTCCAAGTTAAACATTGTTCCGCTGAGCTCTTTTTCTCTGCAATTGTATTTTAACATGTGTGTGTGTGTGTGTGTGCACTGCGTGGTAGTTCAGTTATGCTCTGGAGTGTGGTGGAAATGCCAGCCTGACATATTGCTAATGAGTGTGCATATTGACAGTGACGGGGGCGTGTGTCTGTCTGTGTGCCATATATTAAAACAAAAAGAGGAGAGAGACGGAGACAGAGAGAGACAGAGAGACAGAGAAGGAAATATTGGGATGGGAAAGAACAGTTTGTTTACATTACGGTATGTCAAAATGTTATTATGGCTAAAAAATCCATTTTAAATAGACAAGATTTCTTTCTTGCAGGAGCTAATATGACCATGGTAGGAGGATAAGGGAGACCCATGTATTTTGGTGGTATTAGTATTTTTCTGCCCAATAAATTCTGACTTTTTGGTACCAGCTTCTAAATTTGGGAAATGAATTGTTTGCGTTTTGTTTCGGTTCTGTAACGAGCTCTCCCTGAGTTTTCTGTTGCTGTTCTCTGTGTCTTTACAGGTAAACTAGTTCTGAGCATTCAGATGGAATTGTTACAGTAGACTTTTGAAGGAATGTATTGTTTAGTAGCTAGCATAGCTCATGTTTATCTAAAACCAACATTTCTGAGGGGATGTGCTCTTTTATATTGGCTAATTTTCTGTTTCAAGTTAAACAATTTTCTCATTTGGAGCTGATACTATTGCAATGGTAGTTTAAAACTAATGCTGATGTGAATTTTTCAGAGAGACTTTGCAGTTCTCAGTCAATTTAATAGCAGATAACTTGTTCTTAATTGGTAGACCAAATTGTAAAAACAAGCTACTCTTTTTTATTATTTCTTTGTTTTTTAATGGGTTATACCCCAAAGAGACTTCTGTTTTGTGAGGAAATATTTCTCTGCAGGCCAGAAACACATTCCTGTCATCATTATTATTCCTATCCTCGGTAATGGATTTTAAGTTATCCTTGTAAATCTATTGCTTTTCAAGAGCTGCTAAGCAAAATTAAAAATCTATATTTTGTTTTGAAAAGAAAATGCTGTGAGCAGTGACAAAATAGATTAGTATTGTGATTGCAGACAATAGGGAAGATTAAGTTACTAAAACAGTATATTGTTGTTCTAAACTAAAGCCTGTAATATTTTCTGTAATTGAGACTTCGTGCATTGTTAGAACTCAGTTGGAGTATCAAATGGTTGTGAGGATTAGAGCAGACAACTAAAGCAATGTCACAGGAGATGTGCCTGGTTTTTAACAGGATTATCTTCTGAGATGTGTAGAAATGAGCTCTTGTAATAGTTTTGGAGGAATTAATAATTTTAGTAAAATGTTAATGACAAATGTGCTAATGTAAAGAATTAGAAGATTAGCGATGCATCCTTTTGCATGGAAATAAGAATATAATAAATGTCCTGCAGGTGACTGAAGCTACTGCAATTTTATTGGAGATTAAAGTTTGATTGACCTTTGCTGAGATGATTAACCCTTCTGAAATTAAAAGCCAGTAGTAAATTATTCTGTCCAATTTAAATGCAAACACCAATGATATAGCATACTGTTCTAAGTGTAAGAGAAAAATACATTTTAATTTTCGTTTTGCACTCAGTGAGATGTGATTGTAGACAGCGCGCGGCTGGGCTGTGGTGGAACTGGCCAGTGGCAACCTGCCTTTGCTCTGCTGGCTCCCGCCGGAGCAGCCGTGCCACGGGGACGCTGAACTTGGGAGCAGCTGCCTGCAATGGACCTTCACGTGCAGGAATGCCGGCAGGAGAGCGTGGAAGCGTCAGCGAGGTAAGCAGTGCAAATCCCTGTGGATGTGCTTGATCTGCGAGCCGAGACCCCGAGCCAGATGAGGCGTGCAGGGGCAGCGTGACACAGGTGAGGGTCCCTGCCCAGCCTCACGGCGTGGCGTGTTGGAGATGGGTTGCTCACCTCACCTGTGCGAGCCATCGCAGAATTAGAAATGAAGTTGCATCCGTGTTCTTAGAGCTGCTTTTTCCTTCTCCCCGATCCTTGAGTGTCGGATGTACGAGCTTGCAGAACTGTACTTTTTGACTGACGGAGCGCTTCCTCCAGCGCAGGCTGAGTGCAGGTGTGTGAATTGTTGCTCTGCTTCAGGGATGTGATTCCCATCCTTCCTGCAAGGGTGAACAAGCAGCTTAGGCTGCAGCCAGTGCGTCGTGCTGGATGGGTAGGATCAGGGCATGATCTTAGCAGTTGTCTAAAGCCTGTGGGATTGCTTGCATGTGTAAAGTCTTGCAGATGGTTGTCGGAGTTGCTGTGGCTATGCTATTGAACAGCATTTAAAAAAATCTAGAAAGTTAATTTCCAATAGATCTTATACTGCTTCACATTTGAGTCTGTGCGTGCAAACTTTATTACTTAATATTGAATTGGAAAGACCCCAGTAATATGCTTGCTGCATTTTTTATAAGTCTTTCATTAAAAGTTAAACACTTAGGAATTCCTCCCAGAGTATCGGCCTAACTCTTTGTTTTTATTTAGCAGAAAAATGAATGTCAGAGCAGTGATTTGGTTTATAATGAATTACTCTTAACTTTTGCAGAGTAAGAGATCAGGGTGTTGTTATAAAGCAGCATACTGTCAAAAAGTCCTTCTGGAGGACTATAATGACTCTCTGAGGGCTTAAATTTACGCTGGCTACAGCTGTTACAAACGGATCCAGTTCACATATTTTTGTTGCTTTTCTTAGGAAATTATATTTTTGTTAAAAGCACCAAAATAATAGTAAATTAGAAGTAGTTTTGTTATTTGGGGTTGGTTTAACTTGCATGAACAAGTCCTTCAAGGATTACCGTCTCCTTTCTTCACCTGCTGGTCCCGAAGAGGGAGGCAAGAGAGTCAGGTCTACACTCAGGACTCTTCATGGTCTTTGGTATACACTGTACTGGATAAGAATATGATGGATTTTTTTCCTTGCCTTCATTTTTTTCTTTCTTTTTACTTCCTCTGCTTGAATCCACCTCTCTCTGACCACCTGAGAAGAGATAAAATAGCTCTTTGAAGGTTTTTGCTTGCATGCCAACAGCAGCAGTGCTGGGAATTGGGCTGAAGGGCAGAAGGGCTGCTGCAACTGTTTGGTCTTGAGTGGACTTTCTGCCTAGTAAAATTTCCTATTCTTTCATGCAGCTGTAAAGCATTAAAATTATAATGAATTTGCCATCTGCATTCCATATTCAGTTTATCTCCTCACTTTTCATCAAGGAAGATTTCATATTGCATCTGTCAAGGTAGGGAAGTCCAAGGAATTGCAGTTCAGAAATTAAGGACCCTGAGGTAGCAGCTCACTTCTGTCTTGTCTTTTCATTTACACTTTAAACAGCCTTCAGAGAGATGGGTTGCTGCTTCTGGGACCCAGTGAAGAAAGTGAGGAATAGATAAAAGCTAAACTTGTGGTGGAGTGACCTAAATGGAACAGCTGGCAAAAGTATAGAGGGGATCCTCCAGGGTACTGAATTATACCTTCAGGCTTGGATTAGTGGGATGTTTAACAAAGAGATCCATTTGCCAAAAGGATCTCTGGCTGATTTTTAATTATGGAACTAGCACTTCCTTCAACATTTGCAAATTATTGAGCTATTTTTCCTCATGTAAAGTGTAGAGTACTAATTGTTGGCTTTTGGCTCTTGCTTTTGCTTTTCTCAAACTAAAAATTTTTGCATGTTCTTGAATTAACCATATGAATACCTGGAACATGAAGCATTTCAACAGTTTTTATGTTATGAATAATGAGTTGCATGCTCTGTGGAGAAAATAAATAACTTCAAATATTTATTGCTTTGCTTAAAATTCTGGAATGCTCTTAAGTCTTTATAATAGGATGAAACTTTTCTTTAAATTGAGGAAAACAGTATTTATAGATTCTTTGTAGTCATACATATCCACTGTATTTTACTTAATGGTAAATGGAATGTAAAATCCAATTTTTAAATTTTTTTTTTTAGTAGAAAGATGCCTCAATTATTTTCCATATTTTATGGTAGAGCAATGCAGGAGAAAAAAATAATGGAGCTACATCTGTCAGAAACACCTATTTACCAGCCAACTTTCACATATAGCATCTTCTCTTTTGAGATAGGCATTATTTCCTTGTCTGTTATCACCTAATACTGCCGTAAATTTATTAAACCTCTGTGGAAAAATCTCCTCCAAATTGCATGAAACAATGATGCTCTAGCATGAGATATAATTTTCCAATGGGAGGTGCATCAGGGAAATTCATGATGAGGTAATAACATACGCTAAATACATATGTGTTCAGTGAAGAGATTCTCCTCACTGTGTCCACTTACATTTTCTGAGGCAGTCAGGCTGAAGAGACAGGGCAGTGTGGTAAAGTATTTCTGGGAAGTTGTTGGAATACTATACCTGATTACTTTAGGCAGAAAAAAGTGCTAACAATGTGGCTGGTGGAGGAGGCAAGGATATTGTCACTGTCCTCACTTCCTATGAACTATAACACCTAAACAGTCTTAGTCATTGCGCCTTTTGCTTTGCTCTTTTGAAAAAGCATTTATCAAGCAGGTTCTTTCAGAGACAGGTCACATAAGATTGTTTTGGTGATCTTCAGTGTATGCCAATGTTAATAAGTCATGTGAGAGATTGGTGAGATGCTTAGCATGTGGTATGTCATATAGGTGATTGTTTCTCTCTTGAAAAAAACCCTGAAAAAAGGTGCAGTTAAAACCTTGTTTGCCCTCGCTATTGCTCCCAGTGAGAATGGCATAGGGAACTACACATATTTTTATGTTGGTGTGGTAATTGTTTAGAAATTATTTTGTTCACCATTTCTAACTTTAGCAGTAGTCATTATGATTACTTGAAAAGAAAACAACTCCAAATTTTACTTCTGTCACAGGCTTAATTTTTCCTCTTCCATCTCATTTCAATATTCTTTCAATATGTTGCTCAGCCAATAGCTAAATGAAAATTGGAGGTTTAAAGCCATTTTAACTGAAACATTTAAAAAAAAATTATAATGGAACAAACTGCAATTTTCTATATACAGGAAAGTTTGAGTAGTGAGATTTGCACTGCATTACATATAATTGGAAAACACACTGCAGTTTCAGTAGCTACTTAGGCTTAGACCTTAAAGTTGTAAAGAATTCTTTTTCCTCACAATGTTGTATTTAGCAGAAGCTATATGTTCCATGTTGCAAATCTGCACAAAATGTACTGCATATTTTCCCCCACAGCCTCGAATCAGGGAGAAGATACAAAAACTGTAGATTAATTTTAGGCTTCTGTTAAAAATCAGCAATTGCCTAGGTATTTCTTTTCATCATGGAAAATTAGCTGCAAGTTGATAATTGCATTCCATGTTCATCAGACCTGTGTAGCTTTCTGAAAGTGTGCATAACAGAGAATTGAATTTGAATAACTTGAATAGCTGGATATGAAAACTCTTGGAGTATAATGTTTCAATGAACATTTCTTCATTCCATTTCAACAGAAATTAAAATTCTCTTATGAATATGCAGTTTCTTACACTGCTTGGGTTTGGGGTTTTTTTTGTAGTTTTTGGAGGGTTTCAAATTTTGGATTATGTGAGAGAAAGGGAAGGAAATGGACATGAAACTTTGTAGATCAAAGCAGGATATTTTCAAGGTATTTACCACTTTACATTCTTGAAATGGATGGTGGTAGAAATTTCTAGCTTTTCTTTAAAGTAAACCAAAACGCGCCTTCTTTGAGGAAATTAAACTTTTAATTTAGTTGAGGGCTTTCTCATTAAAATTTCCCTGTCTGAAAATGAGAACAAGTCAGACCATCATGTTCAACAGTTCAAAAACTGCTTGAGAAAACATTAACTTTTAAAATTACTAAAACTTTCATCAGAAACAAATCCACTCTTTTGTGTAGAAACACTGAGGAAAGCATTTATATGAAAAAAAAAAATTGTCAAATATCTGAAAATACAGACCAATTAGTGAGGTTTAATTTAGATATTTGTGACTGGCTATGTATCATGTATATGTTAGAGCTGATTTACCACTATATTCTTGCCTTATTTGCAAAAAGAGACTCCTACTTATTGAAATATTACTGAAGAATCTAGCTTTCCCCACAAATTACACATTTTTTGCATAAATGTGCCTAATTACCTGAATTCAGTTTTGATTAGCAGTGTTAATTGATGCAGCTGTGGATGGGCTCTGTTTACCTAAATTACCATGTGCAAACAGCAATACGTTTGAAAGTGAATATGCTAAACTGAAAATACTAATTAGCTAAGACAGATTGTTATTCAAGTCACATCTCAGAGCTTTTTAATGAAACCCTGAATGTGTCAGGGCTTTATGATATTCAGACAGAAATGTCTATATTACATATGAATTCTAAATTTAATTCAAGGGAACAGATGGGATGTCGACCGGGGTTCTTCTCCATCGCTTCCAGTATTAATGTGAATATTTTACTCTACTGGATAAATTTTTGAGTGTGTGTATGTGAGAGAGAAAGGAGTGTGTGTGAGAGAGAGGAGGGAGCATCCCTCATTGTGTGCCTTGACAATGCGCCAACCAGGAACATCTAACTGGTCTATTTTTGACTGACATATTTGCAAATTATAGGCACCTACTTTCCCAGAATGAAGATAAACAAGCTATTTTGCAAATGTAATAAGGCTAGATAGTAAATGGAATAAAACCAAATAACAGAAAGATTAAACAGATCTCATTAAAAGAACTTTTGCAACAACAGAGATTTCTCCTTTTGTAAGAATTAAAAAAACAGTCCAGTTTTTTATATAATAGGACAATTGGGCTACATGTTTCAGATTGTCATGGAAAGTCTTTTAACTGGACTAATCCGTACAGGAAAATACAAATACAATCTATTTTCCTAATTTTATTTAGAGCAACACAGATGAAGTTATTCCATTATTGCACTTAATCCGTCTTCGTAGTTCAGTTGGATGCAAACCTGTAAATAAGTCTTAAAGTATGCCACACGGCATATGTCCAGTTTTCAATCCATTTATTCTTTTGCTTCAGAGCTTACATATTCAGGGGTCAGCTCCCATGTGAAATTCAGTAATTCCATCAGAAGCTTTACGCAAAATGTCTTTACAAATTTAAAAGCAAGGGTTGTAAGTACTGCACCTATTTGTACCAAAATAATAATTAGACTTGTAATGCTCTAATTTTCTTTTTTGGACAATTCTTTCACAAATGTTCTCAAGATATTTGTTGTGGTCTGGTTCAATGTAGGTAGCTACGTTTATAGTTATAAAGAGTGTCAGATCTTTTGATCTCAACTGGTTGGAATCTATTTTCTTCTGTGCTTTGCAATGAGAGAGAGAACTCTTTTGACACTGTTATTCCACCATTATGGTGAATAGAAATTGTCCTGGTTACTTTAGTTTTGTGAACACAGTACTCCTTTTTAAAAGGTTCAATAGTTCTGTTTTTGTGAAAGTTGACACATAGAGCTGATGATATTTTCTGCAAGTAATTATCTAAGGTCTTAAACTTTATACCTGAATCCTTTAGTCATGGCCTCTTGTACTCCATTAGCAGAGGCTTTACAGATGGAACATATTCCTAAATAAATTAGTTTCAGGTACCTTCATTGTTCAGCTGACAATTAACTCGGGCTGAAGAGGCAAACAGTAGTGGTACAAGTCAGATTTGGACCACCATGATAAAAAAATTGCTTCATTCCTATTACATTGCTAAATATGAGTGATCCTCTATAATGAACTGTCTCTTCAGTCCAGACATCTGACCTAGGAAAAAGCTTTTATCCCTAATAAATCACATTTATCAGGAGCTCTGAGTCATAAAATGTTATACTAGACCATTTAATGTCAAGTACTTCACCACCCTCAATAGAGTTTGATTTCTTTATGCAAGGAGTTGTTGGAAGAGAAAAACAGAGAGAGAGAAACATCAGCTTCAGGAGCACAGAAATGGAAAGAGAGAGACACACAAATCCAAAGATTAAAGTTTAGTTTTAAGATGGAGTTTGAAAAAGTCATGAAAATTTGCATCCAGACGTTGCTCTCACTAGCAAATTTCTGGAATAAATGATTCATAGACAAGATATTTTGGGCAGTTGATGATCTTCAAATAAACTGGTAGATGAAAGAAAGAATGGATTAACCCATAGCTTAAAAGAATCTACCAAGGCCTTTTTTTCCATAGAAAATAAATCAGCAACTTCCACATAAATGTTTAATGAAAGACAACACTTGATATAGAAAGTCTCTCCAAACTTTGACCTTTACTCAACCATTGTTCAAGAGCAAAATCAGTGTGAAAGAAGTTTGCAGTATTTGCTTTTGGCCTTTAAAACAGAAGCTCAGGCCAGAATCTTGGTGGCAGCAGTCAGCTGTTACTCAGGGCATCCAGAGCTGAAAAAAAAAAAAAAAAAAAAAAAAAAAAAAAAAAAAAAAAAAAAAAAAGGATATTACTGCAAAAGCTGATTTAGCCTTGCAACAGGTTCTTGTTTCCAGTCAACAGTGTAGAGGTGTGTTTGATGTCTTCTGACACCTGCTGTGCCCAAACTATGCATTCTTCAGAATTTGTATAAAATCACTTTCACATATGTGAAGAGATACAATAGCATTTTTAAGCTTATATCTTTCTTTAGTTCCTAAATTAGCCAGTTTAAGCATAAACTAACCAAATAACAATAAATAAATACTTATGAGCTCTGCAGTCAACCCTCAGAAAAGAAGGACACAAAAAATCATGCAGGAAAAAGAACATAGTGCCAAGACTAATTGCCTGTTTTGCTTTTATTTCTCAAAAAAAATCTGCCTCAATAAAAGTGAGTGGCCATCAAATTCCTATGAAAAAAATAGATCACTTTTGGTTGACTGGAACTGAAATGGTTTAAAGCCTATGTGAAAGCCATGGATATAAGCACCCTCGTAAAAAGATCTGAAGTATCCAGGAGACTTGGTTACTATGAAATGTACTTAACCTGAACAGCAGACATGAACCAAGGAGGAATAATAGAAAAGGAGATTTCTCCTCTTCACTCAGCATCACCTTTACCAGTTTTACATTCCCACATCCTGTAGGGACATTGCATCTCTGGTCAGGGACAAGCCCATCTAAGAATGGAAATGGTTTCTAGCACAGTTTATATGTATCTTTGATTTGAACTCATCTGTCTTGCTTCTTACTTAGCCATTCATGTTAAATTTCACTTTTTTTTCCTACAACAGAAAAACCAACCTGCTTCTAATGCCGAAATTCTCTCCATCACCACCTTAAATGCCTTTGGGTTTTTATTTGGCATTCCACATTATTGGAATTCTTGTCATACAAGGTTGACTTGGAAGGAAAGATTAGACACTGCACTGTCTTGGTTTCTGCTCTGTGAATGAGTTGAGTGACTATATATATTCATCCCCTCTGTTTGGATATTTTCAGTGGATTCCAGGAATTTTTTTTGTTCCAAAATCAGAGCAATGTTTGTGGTCTTCCAAGCTATTAATGTGTCAGTTTTGGCTCTGTGGGCTACCTCTTTGACTTGTTAAGGTATTTCTCAAAACAACGAGACTGCTGTTGCTGCATTGGGGAGTGCTCGCACTTTTACAGAGTGCAAGCCAAAAAGTGTCTTCTGCTTTTATGGATATTTTTTGACATTTTTTCATATCTATTCTAATTTCCAGCATTGAAATTTTGAGATCTGATGCATTCTGAAGTAGTTTTTTTTGTTATAATTTTACTAGAACACCTTACAGTTCACTTATAGAAAAAAACTTACACCTCAATTACTCACATGGGCTTTTTTAAAGTCAGTTTTAGTTTTTTTAAAGTCAGTTTTTTTAAATTTAATTATTGCACAATTAAATGTTCCCTATTTTCAAAGTTCATTGTACAACATTAAGCAATTAACATTCCCCTCAAAAAAGAGAAGCACATATTACATATCTTTTTCTCTTTCACACTTTGCATTTCAAAGTATCCATTGGTATGAAAGGTCCCTGTTTAAAAAATGCCTTCAGGACCCTGCCAGAAGTGAAGTCCTCTAGTCTCTTCCAGATTCTGTGTCCCTCTTCTCCAGACTTCTTTTCCCTTTTAGTCCAGTTGCTATTTTGTGTTCACTCTGTTTCAGAGATACTATCACTGTATCTCACCTCATCTTTTACCCTGATCCTCTTTCATGTCTGTCCCTTTCTCCTTGTGCTTGGTACACAATTTGGGTAATTTTGATTTTTCTTCTTGATCATATTTTTCTTCTACTTAAAGATCTTAAGGCTGACCATGAGTTTTAGTTTGGTGTTTATTATACTGCAATTTCTCTGTCTTTCTAATAGTGTGTGGGTAATGCTAGGCACCTGAAAAAAAAAATTCTTTAACCTCTGAAAGGCAAAACCTAAATGTGTTATTCTACTAGGCTACTCTAGACATCTGGGAATGCTATCACTATGGGTGAATATTTTTTTTCCTAAGTTTCTTGTGTCAGCATAGATTTCAAAAAGTCTTGCAAACTCCTACTTGATCAACTTTCCGTGCTATCACAGAATCACACGCACTTTGTATGTGAACTTTTACATGTGCTTTTCTCTGCTAGATGTTCTTATGCCTCTTCTGTTCAGATTCAGCTTCAACCTTCATTTAGTCATTCATTAATTTACTTCATGTCTATATTTAAACTCACCATGTGTATGTCACAAGGGCAAGTGTAATAACTGTATGCTATCTGCAAACTTCAAATCAAGGCTGATAACTAAAAATTTCTTTTTTACATCAGTGGTCTTCGTTAGTTCTACCTTAAAAATAAATTTCCTACATTTTTTTCCGTTCTTCAATACAGAATAAATTGTTCCTCTGGTATTTCTTTACACTAATTAGAAACAATCTGCTTTTAATCTGAAATTACTTTCAACTATCTAAAACTACACAAGGTAGTAAAAGAAGGAAAAGCAGAGTAGGTCAGTACCACCTTTTCTGCCACATTAAAGATAGTCTGCTTGTTGTGTTGCTGTCCATGTCTGTGCATAAATATGTTCAGAAAGGAAGACTCAAGCTATGTGAATAAATTCCTTTCTTAGATAACTCCATTAGCTCTTTTGTCAATGACATAAGAGATTTCTTGTGTTCTTTTCAAGCTCACATAGCTTTGTTCTTACTACCTCTCCTCAACAGTCCCTCATTTATTATTGTGTTTCCCCCATCTACATTCCTCATCATCAATCACAATGATGCTGCAGCCCTTTCTTCTGGTAGATATTGTCCATGTGTGTTTGTGTGAGCATGCACTTGTGTGAACTTGTGAGGTTCATACTTTGGGCTAGTTCCTGTTTCAGACAGAACTGGCATGAAATGAGTAAATCCTCAACATAAGACAGTAAGTTTTCTTATGTTAGAATGTCTATTAATGAATTATTTAAGTTTTCAATCGTCAGCTGTGCCAACTGAGAAGTAGAACAAACATTATGAGTATTTGAATTTAGGTTGATTTCTCCTAAGTGTGTATGTATGCACTGAATCATACTTGCACAGCAGTTATGAACCAATCTGTGTGTGGCATTTTTATGTTGCCATAAAGACAGAGTATTTAATTTGAGTGAGTATCTACTGCAAGAGACATTATTTTTGAATAATTGTTTCTCCAAGCCTATAGCTTCTCAGAAGGAAAATTGCATGACCAGATAAAAATATGCCTTACTGCATTTAAAGCAGTGAAAAGGCCTGTCTGAAAGTTGTGGTTGCATAGTATAGCAAATGTGTTTCTATCTGTATTTGGCATACTCATGTGTATGCATGGACAAACACATAGCCCATCAAAATGCCTGTGAAGATCACACAGAAAATTTATCAAAACTCTCACCATCTCTCTTCTTTTTCTTGACAATTCCACTTAGGCTGACCATTTGTGGGGCATTTGGAGCATATTCCAGCAGTTGCCAGTGTCTTTTTCCAAACTGCCTAAAAAGTGCTTTTTCTCTTAGACAAAAATTATCTGTATGCTTACTAGTCCCCAGAGTAGTATTAGACTGTGTTTGAATCAGAGACTATTTTAATGTTAATTTTATCTCTGGATATGAGAATGGAAATTTTACTTTTGGAAAGAAGGAAGAAAACTTGGACAAATTCCCAGTGCAACAAAATACTTCTTTCCAAGCACATGAGCTCTCAGATGTGTAAAATCAAATCTTGATATTGCTTTACCCTGCCTTTTTTTTTTTTTTTGTTAGATTGTGTAATTTTTAAACCTTTTTGCTTCAGTTGTCCTTTTCCTTTTGTACCTATACAATTTGAGTCTGCCTTCAACAGTGCTAGTGTGCTCCAAAATGTTATGCACAATATTAACTCTTTCCCCATTTCCTCATTATAGCATGAACTTTGATTCCTTACTTGTTCCATGTATTTCTCTATAAGGTCTCTTTCTTTTATTTAGAAAAAAACCAATTCTGTTAGTCCATGCATGTGTGAAGGAGAGATAAAAGAAAGATTTAAGCAAGTCACTGTGTTTCTCTTTCATTTCCATCTTCAGCTATAAGGCCTCTGAGGGAAGAAAGTAGAGAATTTGTTGGGTTGTGGTCTGTGCTGGAAGGAGCTGGGGACTCCAGGTACCATTTTAATACAAGTGAAGGAAAAAAAGCCCCCTCCTTATACATAGCATGACATAGAAGGGAGTCATAAATATGAATGGTACCATTTTAACTCTTGGTCTTGTTTGTCAAAGAAAAATATGCGGTAACTGATCAAATACTGAAATGTTACAAGGCTGCAGTGGACAGCTACAAAAAATAAACCACTGTATTTTTTAACTTCAATGAAGACTCTTCAGGGCAACAGGTGCATCCATTCTAGCTTGTACAGTACAATGTAAAATGACTTCTTGATGGTCCTGACCATTCACCAATGGTATTATTTATTGTTTGTAATATATTATGAATTTATAGATGTATACATATTTATATGTATGTATTATGTAATCAAAAGGTTAATTTCACTTGACAAACAAGGAAATTCAGCAAAAAGTGCATATTACTGCTTTCTAGCTTTTGTGTGGCTGGAGATAGGTCAGTGCTGTGTCAGGACAGAAAGCCAAAAAGAGTCCTCCAAAACTCTTTTAAAGAAATGATTGAACACCTAAATTAATGGTAGATGTTAAAGAAAGTCTGCCCTTAAAAAGAGCTTTTCTTACCACAGCTACTAGGTTTAATGATTTCAGAGTTTGATTTTTGGAGTAGAACTCACAGAGTCAACTTTACTCAGAATGAAATCTGAGGCCTAAAAGAAAGACATTCATCTATTAGGAACACAAAATTTGAAAAAGAAACCTGTGGTGCCTGTATTGCATTATATAAACTCTAGTTTGCTTGATGATATTAAAAACAGTATGAGAAGAACCTTGGCTGCATCTCCATTATACTTTTGTAGGACAGCCACTTTACTCACCTATATGTTCTGGGTTCCAAAACCAGTTCTAATACCAAGGAAAAAATGTACAAAAAATTGACAGTCAGTTTTATTAAATATTTATTTATAGTGAGTACAACTTGGAGAGGATTCAACAATATGCTGAATAAAGATGCTTTCTGACAGTTGATTTAAGTTTACTCTAGAAAAGTGGTGAAGGGCTTAAAGCTCAATATGCAATGCCCAAATCATTAAGAACTGTGTATCAGAGAACCCTTTTGAAACAACTGCTGATTGGAAATATATATACACCTTTCTTCTTAGAAACACAGGAGAATTCAAGTGATAGCAACGGTTGCTATCACTTGTTTATCAAATGATAAACATTTTTAAATGTTTATCAAATGTTTAGATTTTCATTAATATGATCAACCAACACTGAATTGCTAGCTGAAATGCTGAGAGGAAAAATCAGTTATATATTCTTCCTTTAGTTATGTATATTTTTTGAGGTCCCTTCATTATAAATTTAATAACAAGAAAGGATTTTCTTCCCACTAAACCTACATAAAATGTTATATCTGCTGCAGTACATATGGTATTTTAATTGCATTTCATTGTTCTCAAACTTAATTTGTTGCATGTTAAGTCTAATTATATTAGAGTTGGGAGCTGAATCAGTGCTCACATGAGAGAATTTAGCAAAATATACTATTATGCATAGTAAATCCAAAAGTGGTTTTTTTTTTCCTATGTCTTGAAGAAGGTCTGATTTATTTTAAGAATGAGTTGCCATTCAAGACATAAACATTATATCTAGTAAGTGTATTGCAGCCTTTTTTGACAGTGCTTTATTTCTTCTGTATAGCAAAAAATTACAGGTTCAAGCTACACACATCATAGAGTGGCTTTTAAGAGAAAGCAAATGTTTGCTAAGTGATTACCTGACAAATAATCATGGAGTCATTAATTTGGAAAAGACCTTGAAGCCCATCAATATTTGGGACCTATTCTGAAGGACACAAAACAGGTTTAGCTGCCCCAGTATGATTTAAGATGCTGAAATGTTTCCTATGTCTTCATTGAGAAACTTTTTATATTGAGTGTAACAAAAAAGGCAAAACCAAAATCACACAAACAAACAAACAAAAAAAAAAGCTCACCAGCCTTTTCCAGTAGCTAGACCATTCAGAAAGAAAACCTGTTGGAATATTTGGAAGTAGTAAAACTGGTAGCCACCACCTAACGCTGCTTGCTGGAGTTAATCTTAGTAATTATACTCATATCCATCTCTCAAGCATTTCTTCCTCATCTGTAATATAATTACCTAATTCTTTTCTGTGAGCTATGTATGTGAACAACATGGCCTGCTGCAGGTTGAAGTCATGCTGGTGCTGATCTAAAGCTAGGATTGTGTCTGGGCCATGCTCTGAAGCCAGCTTTTTGTTGTTTTGGTTTTCGAGGGGTTTTTGTTTGATTGGACTTTTTCCTCTTAAGAAGAGGGGTACAGCTTAGGCATGTCAGCTGGTCAAGGGAAAACTGAAGAATACACGAGTGACATCTAATCTTGGTGAAACAAATATGAGAATACAACCCTCCCTCAAGTCCTGTGAGGACTCTGTCTGTTGGTCAGGACAGACAAATGGCATTTTTCTTTGTTATTAGCTGTTTGGGGAGGAGGGGCTTTGCATCAGAAATGGAGGACAGGATTCATTCAAGTGAAAGACCTTACAAGGAGTACCTGTCTTGTAGCTCTCATGGTTATGTGCTTACAACAGAAAAAAAATATTGTGTCGATTCATGTTTTTTCAATTGGCTAAAATCACATTCTGGATGGGATTCAGGTATCTAGTGTTCACAAGACAAAGGCACCTACAGTTCTTTCATTATTAGGACACAGAATTGCAAGGCCTTCAGTTTCAAATGGAATATATATAAATGCCACAGTCTCCTGGTCACACACAGAAAAACCAAATGTAAGATCCTACTGGTGGGATCCCGTTACACCAATTGGTGTTCCACTTGGATCACAACATTTTAGTTTTAAAGGCTGGAGAGGAAAGAAGTGTGATTGCTGCACCTAACCAAACAACTGGTTGTTAAACTGTGAGAATATTGTTTAAAATGAAATCCTGATTAGAAGTAACCAAACATTTCCTGCCTTTCTGAGCAAACTGTTTTGGTGGTTAATTAAACCTATTGTTACAGTGCAAGTTAGCAATGTTTTGAATTTTGTGCAATTTTACCATCAGCATGGCTAATAATCATGGGAGGCAAGCAGTATCATAAAAATTATAAATTAATTATAAAAAGGTAGAGTGCTGTCACCTGTGTGTGAGGGTTAAATAGGATCAGCTTCTCACACGTTTTTTGTCTTAGAATGAGAGGGATGTCATATGGAACATTTTAAAGATCTGCTTCTTCCATATGTGGTACAATTAAAGTTACTTGTCTGTTACATGTGCTGCCCTTGAGGAGATGGGAAAAAAGGAATAGCAACAAAGGTAGTGAGTGTCTTGTAAACATGGCATCATGTTAATTTGTTGCAAATGCCATCAAAATATGTTGATGGGGGAATATTTTTGGAAAATTGAGTTCGGATGTTTGTGTCTTGGACAAATATTTTTTCATGATGAATAAGGTTTTTTTGGCAAAAAGAGTGATAAGGTACATGAGTTTGACTTTGAGCTTAAGTCAGAAGGACAACAGAACTTAATTTCTCTGCCTCTCCTTCTGTTGGGAAAACCAGTTTGTTTCTGACTTCCTTTCAGAGGCATGAAGTTCTGGAGGAGTGAATATATATATGCAACTCTTCTGCTGCAATTTCATGTTACCCTCTGATGTGCAGGGCTTGAAGGGAGTGAACATGACCATATGGAAATGGCTTTCTTATCCAAGTGGAAACAGGTTTAGTCAGCTTGCAGGAGGGGTCATAAACCCCTCAAAATATTTCTTAAATAATATAGTAGAGGAACTCACAGAAATGTATTTTAATGGCCATTAATTGCCTCTGATGTGCATTCAGGGTCAGGATACGTGGACTACATATGCTTGTATTGTGAATAGAAGGAAAAATATCTTCTGAGCAAAAGAAAATCTAATGTTAATTAAAAATTTCCAGGGGTTGGTTTGGATAATTCTTTTTTTGTGTTCTTAAATCTCTTTTGATTTTAATTGCATGACAAAAATTGACTGTAAGTGTAATGTGAGCAAATGTTAATATTTGATTACAAGCATCTGTGAATGCTAAGTCAAAGAATTGAATTACTTTAATTGGGGTGTGTTTGTTTTCTGTTTCTTTATGAGGTTTATTGTACACTGTTTTTGTGGGTTTTTTTCCCAAGACAGCCACACTGGTAATAAAGCTTGTACTGTCAGTATGCTGAAGGTCATTCCTATAATCTATTCAGTAAGATCTGCTCCCCTTTAGATGAAAAAGAAAATCAACTGAGCATACCTAAAAATGTCTAGAAAATCCTATTACACTTACTGAATTTCAGTTATGTATTTCAGATTCACATAGAATTCAAGGAGTGCTCAGATCAAATATGAACATTTGTAGCAAGTTTCCAATGTTATGCACAGGGTTTCCCTCCCTCCCCCCTTTCTGCGCTGTCTTAGAGAAACAAGGAAATTCTTCTCAGATATGGCAAAGGATAAAATGAAATTATTAACATTAAAACATACCTAATACTGTGTGATATGTTTTAAAACTGGAAAGAAAGGTAGGATATGTCTTATCTGTCTGTCGTGACTCCCTGTGCATCTGTCTGTCTCTCTAGAGCAAGTCAATAAAAATGATTAGAGCTGGCATCTCACAATCGTACACCCTTAAAGCATCAAGCAATAATACTGTGAAGGAAATTTTTTTTCTGACCTTTTCAAATTACATCCAACTGTCTAGGGAATTTCTCAGTGGCTAGAGGTAATAAAGTTCAATCCGTTTTGCTGGTCGGCTTCAAATTTAGCTCCTCAGAAGCCCTAACTTATCTATTCTTTTTATCTTGGCCTTGGCATGTATTCAGTACAGTAATCCATGCATCTAATCTTTTTTTTCTCTCCCCTCTCAGGTTTAGCTGGTGGATCATATTGTGAAAACTGCAGCCATGAAAGGCCCTCCATTTACTGCACCCTTCAAAACGAAATGTTAGCATGGGAGGCTAAGCTGGTATGTTGCCTTTGAGAGGCTCTTGTTGAATTTAATTAGCTTTTAGATTTCATCTCCACCTCGCATCTCAGCTTTCACCATTGTGTGTGATTTAGGCTTCACTGATTTCCATTATTTAAAACTTTTTCAACTTAGCTGGGCCTTTTTAGAATAATGAGGGAAAAGTAAAGTTTAAAGTTCATTGTCTTAAATTGATTTCTAATTAGTTTTTATGATATGAGCTCAGAAACAATAGAGACACAGACTCTCAGTAAGTTAGGATTCAAGTGACGAAGCTAAAAAACCATTTCCTCATGTCTTGTTCCTCATTGTACTCCATGAAGTAAAACTAGAAACAGGCAAAGAATCTTTTTAGCTAAATACTTCTTAAATTATTTTTAAAGTTATAAAAAACTGGGCTTTACTGCTGTCTTTTCCCTGAAATATTGAGTCAGTGTTTAGATATATATGTGATCTGCTAGTGAATGATCTGCAGAATACTCAAAATGCATGCATATCCAAAAGCACCTGTAAAACACTTGCTTTTAATCATGCAAACAATACATTGGAAGACATATGTCTTCCATATTAGCTATCTTAATACAGTTGCAAGGGAAATGAGTAGCTACAAAATGGTTTGGTAAAGATAGGAGGTTTGGAGTTTTTTCCTTTTTTTTCCTGAATCATTGCTCATTTTGATCCTCTCTTCTGAAGTGAAGGGAAACATGGTCAGATGGGTAAAGTACAAAATTGGGAGTTTCTAGATCTCCCCCCTGTATGTAAATAGGCCTCTATTAGGGCTGTAATGTTTGTCAAGTCACTCAATCACTTTGTACCATAACCCTGGCTATTGTGAAAAGCTCTCTGGGAGTGCTCAGCAGAGGATGAGCACAGGGTGGAATCTGACTATTTCACTGTGTTTAATTGATTCAGCTAAAATGAAATAGGTTCATTTATAATCAAAATATATTGTACTCTATTGATACTAGCCATGTTGAAAGTGGGATAATCAGTAATCTGAAGGCCTTTCATGCCTAAAAGAATGGCATTCTCAACAAAATTACTGAGAATATCTTTAATTCTGAAATTAATTTGGGAAAAGCAGTACCCGACATTGGTAAGGCTTCTCACATTCTCAGGTATTTTTTTTAGTGTCCTTACTGTCACTTTGTGAAAATAAATGTTGCTAAATTGACAGATCCAGTTATATTTTTAATCAAGCAGGAGTAAGCATTTCAAAATTCTTTTATTAGTTTAGTGCAAAAGATAACATACCTAAATTTGCAATATGCTAAATTGTATCCTTGTTTCAGAGATAATATGGAGGGACAAATTAGAGTGTACACGAACACTCAGCTTGGTATTAAAATAAAGTTAAATAAATGTTTGTGTGGATGGGCTCATTTACTTTCACATCTTGGAAGCTCGACTGATACATGTAGAGTTATTTTTTAATAGAACCAACTGTTTTTCAGTCTACATGAATTAGGCTTCTCCTGACACTCCAGCATTCAGGTTGGTCTCTAGATATGGAGACAAGCAACCCAAAAGGGTCCATAGTTTACCAAGTATGAGAGGTCTGAGAAAAACCTCATGGAACAAGCAAGTTTTACCTTCTCAAAGCAATGTCACTGTTGTTATTTCTTTATCTCTATATATAGAGATTTTTTTTTTTTACAGTAGGTGTTTGAAAAATTTACAATAAATATCTCCCATAATATTTCAGGCAGAAATAGATTGGAATGGGATAATTTTGCATCCAAGTGGAATATTAAGGTGGTGGCGATGTGGGTTTTCTTTCACTGAACAAGTTCTTATTTCCAGAATTCTATCTAATTTGCAAACCTGAATACTGGGTAGCAGCAGTTCTGCTGACAGGTTTTTTCTACCATACTGATGGTTTTCAGCTCAAAAGAATTGAAAATTAATTTTAAGGAGAAAATATTTTTCTTATTTATTTACTTGAATTCCATTCAGCACAGTATGTATTACATAAAAGTATCTATGTTGTGATACCCATACACTTACATTTCATTTCTTGGAATGTCTGTGTGGACAACCATGAAGCTAAAGGTGTTGTTTTGCACTTGGAATGTAGCTATGTTTTACTTTGTTTTACTTACCTGGAGAAAGCCAGGTATTACGGATTACTGAAGGTCTCAACACCTCAGAATGATATTCTAGTTTTTATTATTACTGGGGAATACTGAAATCTTCTTTGCAAATGAATCCATTCCTTAAAGTAGCTAATTAAAAACAAACAAACCACAAGTGTCTTTCAAATCAAACATATAACATTATGTCTTGTAGTGGGAAACAACAGATGTCCTGATGTTTTCCTGGTTTAATGTCTTTATAACTTTCCTTTCTATTCTGTCTTTCATGATTTTCATAAATAGGGAGTACAATAATAGTATGCTAGGGATAGGTATATGAAAAATGGTGTTTCAGCTTTGCTTTGTCCTCAGTTAGAAGATACCTAGTTGAACAAATCTTTTTGAGAGGAAAATACTGTAGATTGCATCAAAGTAACTCCTGTCCATGCATCAGTGGTGTTAAAATAGGAGTTTGCATTGTGCATATCAAAGGGATTGTGTGAATGTTATTGATACACTGTTGTTCAGAGTTATTTATATTTTCATCATTAGTCTATAAAGTCTTAATAATTCACTCTCTAATTTCCCAGAAAAAGCATGGTAATTTGTTGAACTGGTTGAAGGAAGGAAAAAAAAAAAGCTGACCAACCTGGCATTGTAAATTAATAGTATAGAACAAAACATAGTCATAATTAGTCGAGAAAAGGACTTTCCCTGTTCATTCCAGTTCATAATAAAAAGTGCCTCACTAAAGTGACTTAGAAAATAATACATTCAGACTGAGCAGAATTACTGCCTAGCAGATTCTATTTATCTGTAGCTTAAAAAGCAGCTGCGTTTTTGTAAAAAGCAATGAATGTGGCAGTCCTACTTAAAGGTAGAAGAAAAAGAACACCCCTTGTTTTGTAATAAGGGGATTTTCAATTTAAAAGAGAGAGAGAGCCTGTTGTGTGAAGTATGGTTATTACATTCACTGTATTCTATCTCACCCACCAGGAGGCTAATAACGAGGGAGTCAGTGAAGGAGACCAATGCCACAAGGGTTATCTCGCAGCCCCAGATGCTGGATAAGTTGAAGGAGGCAGAATCGCTTTTGGATGACATTCAGGAAGGCCTTGAATGATTATCTGGTGAAGAAAGGACTATTCTTTTCAAGGTAAACAGTCCATTTCATCTGTCTGCTGTTGGTGTTGGTGTAAAATATGTTTATATAAATACCTCTGAAGTTCATTTTTTATCATTTTTTCAGTTTTTTTTCCTAGATGCTGCAATGATCTATTAGGAATCCTTTTTGAGACAAAGGATCCACTCTACCTCCAACCTAAGGAAATGCTTTGAAGGAATTGACAAGCTCACTTTTAATCACAAGAGAGAAATTACCCACATGGAGTCAGCAGAAAATGAAAAAGTAGAGCTCGTGCTGCGAATAATTCCAGCAAGTGCCAAGGGGCTAGTTGAGAAATGGCTTCATGAGGTGAATATCTTTAGCTCTTACTTAGGGTTTGGTTACTGTATGATCATTTTCTCTTTTAGGAGCAATGAATATTATAAGTGTATACTAAATAGTTCTCTGAATATTTGTCAAGACGTTGACAGATTTCAGCCTTATTGTTGTTATTTATTGCAACTAATTTAGCATCTGCAAACATGCAGAAATTAATTCTAATAAAAAATCTCTTGAATCAGGCTGTCAGCAGAAGTTGGTCTGTGTCTGAAACCATATGTGTGAATATATGTTTGAGTCTACATGTATGTGTTTTTGTGCTTTCATGGTGTGATGTCTGTTGTTCAGGAGGATAATATGTAAAAATATAATCAAAGTAATGCAAGATTTGGAATGCTTCCCTCCGCCCTGCTGGAAGTGTGTCCCATTGTGTTGGAAGGGTTTAATATCCAATCATTTTAACAAAAGGGAAGAGAAATTATGTCACTGATAACATCCTAACCTTTCCCCTTTGGGCCTCTAATCTAAATTCATTGGTTTCAGTATGAAATTAGTTTGGTGACCTTTTTTGTTTGCTTTATTTAACCTTCCTCTCCCAGTGGATGGGAATGGGACCTTCCGTTCTTGTTTCTTTCTGGGCATTTTTCTTCCTTGTGCTTACCTTTCTCCTGGGGCATGATCACCCCCAGGAATTCCACTTCCCCTTTGTTCACTCTTGTGGGTACTGGTCTGGTCCTCAGTGGCTTGTCCCTGGGTGTTCTCTAGGCAAGAGTAAGTGACAGGGGCCAGCACCCAGCTCCAGCAGGAGAAGTGAGGGGAGGCTGGGGAATTGCTGTTTGTATAGCCAGATGATTGGGCAGAGACTGGGGGGGAATCCCTGGGCAATGAAACCTGGAGCAGGTGGCAGGTTAAAGGCGTTTGGCCCTATTCCATACTGTGTTCCTACAGGCTGGGTGAGCAAAGCCAGGCTGCATAAGCCCACTTGTGAGTCCCCTTTTCCCACACAATGAAGCAGCAATGTGCCAGCTTTGGATGGCACTTTGGTCACTTTAGGGAGTGATGGCACATGGTTTAAAATGATCCATCTGCATCATTATTCAGGATAGGGAAAGGAGAAGAGAAGGAGATGATTTAGGCAAGCCCAAGCACTTTGCACCCTGCTCTCTGTGTCAAGCCACTAGCTTGGTTTTGGACTAGTTTGAAGACAAAGTTGTCTTCCATTAAAAAAATCAAACAAGCAAAAAAAGAGTGACAGTGGAAAAGTGGCCATCCTCAGGAGTTCAGGAAAAATCCAGATTCTCAAGCCTATGATACAATTTTTAGTTTTCACTTTCTTCCACAAATGAAACAGGGTTGAGGGAGGTGAGTAGGTGTGTTTTAATACGACTATTTTAACACTCAGTTAAAAACAAATGGGAAGGTCTGGGAGTGCATTAATCTGGATCAGATTAGTGTCTCTTTCTCCCTCAAAAGCACAACCTGAGATTAATGAAAATAAACTAGAGTTTCATATGCAGTCTTTAAGTCATTTGCATGTTTTATGCATGATAATTGAATTTATTTATGCACTTCCTTTCATTTAATGATTTCACACTCTTTTCTATGCTATCAACATTATATTATGCAAGAAGTAGGATTTGGTAGGCAAGAAAGGATAGCAGTATATAAATCAAACCCGAGTTAATTTTGAGTTCTAGTGTCAACACTAGATCAGAATTAATATTGGTCCTATGCCAGTGGGTTTACATGGCTGGGAAGATGTAAAATATTTTCGGTAAAGCATAGATTTTAGCTTGAGACATTTCTGATATAGCCTAGTTTGCTTGCAAGTGCACAAGCAAAATTATTTTCAAATGGCAGTTAAATTATTGTATTGACTTTTCAATGACCCCAGAGACTTGTGTTTCTACTTGGCCAATTAGTAGTAATAAGAAGATGAATAGCAATTACACTAATAAATAACTGTGTTCAGACCAGGACCTCAGTATTATAGTCTGGGTTATAAAATAAGGATATTTTATTGTTTGTCTCATTTGGTCTTTCATCAGGAGAAATATGGACTTTGGAGCTATAGTAAATTTGTCATAGCCAAGATGGTAAAAGTCCTAGGGACGAGAGGGTCATATTTGACAGGATCTCTGTGACAGTAGCTGTTTCAGTATCATAAGCAGGGAATCTTGTTCTGCTTCTGCAATTAAGCTCAGATGTCTTAAAGATGTCTTAGTGTTGGAGTCCATTTTTTTTATAATGCATGCCAGGAAGTTACTAAGGAAAATTAGGAAAAAGATGCTGGTAGTGGTGCTTTCATAGCCTTTATCTATACCAGTTTCTTTTGTGTCTCTTGTCTTTCCTTATGTCTTGAAAGATTTATGTGGAAGTGATATTTTTCTGTGGTGTCCTGTCTTTTATCAGTGAATTAAATGGTTGTGTCTTGTGACTGTTTCTTGATTCTCATAGGTAGGAATGCATTTAAAGGCTAAAGCTCTGTTAATTTGTGATGTAACCATTTCAGTGTCTTTCTTGTCATTGAAATGTAGTTTAAAATGTTCAGTAATGTAGCATGAAATCATTGGTTAGTTTTGGAATGGTGATGAAATCATGTGAAGAAAATAAGTATTGCATCTGATCAAGATAAATTCACTCTAGTGTTTTATGGCTTTTTATTCCTATGTGATAGTAATAAAGTCTCATGTAGGGATGGAAGCCATGAAATACATTGTGAAAAGTCATCAACTCAGATGGGGCCATCAGGATAGCATGCTGTAGTTGCAGAGTTATGGAGAATGATTGGAAGATGGTTTAGTGTGTCATTACTTTGACTACCATGTTTTTGCATTTTGTTTCTTCATCCTTCACCCATGTAGTTTGATGAGAGGAAATCAGTTTGCAACAAGATGATCCATCTTTACATCAGTGTTCAGTATTTAAATTGTTCATACATCTTTCATTTTCTGCCAAAGATAACACTGTATATGAAACCCTTAGCTAAGAATTTAATATAGCTAATAAACACATGCCAAAAGGAATACAAAGAAATGCCAATGAATTTCTAAGTGCTTGGAAATAAGGAAGGAAACAAAGCAAGGTCTACCCTGTTAGCAACTGGTCCAGATCCTTTATTTCCATGTTTAAGAGCAAATCTGAGATGTAACCAGGGATTAAAAAAGAATTCTTTTCTCTGCTTGCATGTCTTTCTGAAAGTGCTTGTTCTTTTCCTCTCTGGAAATGGGATGAAGGCTGACAGTGTTGGGGTCAGAAAACAATTTCTGACAAATTTCTTATAGTGCTGCTATTCCACATGTTGCCTTACTGCTCTGTCTCCTTGGGTTTTGTATACCAATTTCCTTTGGGAATGTTTTGGGGAATGTTATTTATTCTGATGCAACTATTTCCAATTTTTCTGTTGTAATATATCTCTGAAGCATATGTTAATAAACATTATTTATTTTTTGGTACTTTGACTCCTTTATTATTTCTCTTAGGTGTGATTTTTTTTTCTCTCTGCTGTAAATACTGACTTTATTGTAACTAAGGTCATCTTCTGGTGAAAAGCCCCAGCAATAAATAGGCAGGATGTATATTTCCCATTTTATGATAAATTTTAATTTCTTCTTTAAATCAAACAGCACATGGAGAAATTAACCATGATTAAATTCCCAGATGTTGTGTGGCAACTATTTCAGTCTTACTTTAACGGGTTTAAAAAAGGTAGACACAGGTTCTCTTCAATGATGCCATGTGGAAGAAAAGTATAAAAACCTATAAAACACATTATCTTCAGACTCCTATTAAAAGAAAAACTTTTTCCTCCCCATGTATTAGTAAAATTTTTTCCAATAGTAGCCAGGGTGTACAGCCAAGGAAATAAACTGTGTTTATTTTTCAACTTTGTATTTGGCTAAGATAAAAATTGTCTTCATCTTTTCAATACCTACTTTGGTTGTAACTTTTCAGAGACCTGAGACAAAGTCCTTTAAACATGGTATCCTGTAGTCTTTTTCTCCATTTTTATCAGTTTAATGACAAATTGCAGTTAAACTATTCTGTTGGTAAATATAATTCATCTTTATTGCAAACTATACTTTGAAAAGTAGTCTACAATCCCACCTGTAGAGTATATTTTCAATACTGTATTTTGTTTCCAAATAATTTCAAGAGTCAAAAGTTACAGGACTCTGAAATAACACCAGAGGTGAGTTCATCCTTGTTGACTAGTTCAGAAGCAGTTCCAAGTGTCCATGAGTGTTCAACCCTGGAGTTAATGAGCAATGATCTGTCCTGGAGCAGTCACAACTTAAGGAGTTAGTGGAGGAGAGAGTGTTACTTTGGGATTATATTTTCTTTCTAGTAGTAGTTCATTTGTAGGTGTTGCAGATAACCTTCTTCAGTCTATTCCTTTCTGAAAAAAATTTAGTATTTATATCCTAATTATTTTCCTTTCCTTCTGCCTCCAGGGTGGAGCTGATCTATTTTTTTTTTTTTTTTCTGAGCAAGAAATAAGCTTTCTTATATATCCTGAAATATGATATATTCAGATATACTTCTTTAAATTATGCATTGTAAGACCTTGACAATCAGGTTCTAAGTGACACCTTGCCATGATGGCAAAGAGAGTATTTTTCTTGTCAGTGTCAAATTGAGTAAAAACTGTGTATGTTTAAAATGTAGTCAGTTGTCAAAAAAAAAGCAAGGTCTTGTCACAAAGATGAAATGTTAAAGTTGCCTCTTTGTTAAATGTATTGTAAATGTCCATATTACGTGTGTTCTTAATAAATTAACAACCTTAGTCAAGAGCAAGAAAACGTTCTACTTATACCTCCAAAATACTGTCTGAGGTAGTGGGCATAACAGCTCTCAAGAGAAGCAGCATCTTGGTAATCTCAGATCCAAGCAGGATTTCCTAAGTCTTTCTTGGATAATGCAAACAGCTTAAGTGTCCCCTGTTCCTAATTGTCTACATGGGCAGCTAAATGTTTTGAGAGGATTCTTTTTTCAACTTTGAAATTAAACACTTTGGCTTGATGTAAGTTTTCAATAGATTCGGTCAATCCTACGTGTTGTTTCAAATGTGCTAACTTGGTTACTTTTAGAACATCAACAAGTAGGGAAATTCCAAGAATCATTACAGAAAAAATGTTTGATCCCTATTTGGGATAAATAGGTTTTTTATTGTTATTTCACTTATGCTTCCCAGTGTTTATGGAAATTTTTCCTACCTTCACAAGAAAATATAACGGGGAGGGTATCTCCTTGGTACTTCAGCTGTGAAGCACTTGTACATCTGAAAATTGTTAGAGGAGGTATGTGGGGATGCCCTGGTCTGATAAAATCTGGAGACTGACTGTACTCAGAGGTGATACAAATTTGGTGCTTCATCTCTGGCCAAAGTTCTTGCATTTTCTGCAGAATTTTCTGTGAGTCCAGGTCTGGTCATGCTGAGGAGCTCCTCACTTTTGGTCCATTTCAATACATTTCTGTGGGATAATTTTGCTGTCTTCATTGTTGTCTTTTTCCATTGGTAATAAGACCAGACCAGGAAACAAAATGTAGGGGGACAGGGAGAGTTAGGTAGGCAGTGGAGATGGAGAGCCAAAGAAAGGATCAGGGGGTTAGTGAAAGCTGCATGGCTGGATTCATTCCAGCCCTCCTCTGCAGAGAAGCTTTTGTAAAACTCACTGTGGCTTCTGAAAGGAAGGTCCCTATTCATCCGGCCACTGAAGGAGATCATACTAATAGGCTCCAGGATCACAAAGACACTCACCACCTGCTGTCAGGAGTGCAGGTCAGGCTTTGTTTGCTGTGCTGAATGCTTTTTTTCTTTAAAAACTGGAGTGTAGGTATATATTTGGTAGAGTTTATGATTATTTCATGTCAGCGTTTCAAATTTTAAAAGATAAAAAAGAAAAACAGATACTGTCCATATAGTTGCAGGTAGACATAGGATCTATTTCTTGCCACTGACACAAGGTAGAGCGCATAAGAAATTTCTGTAATGTGCAAAAGTGTAGATAATAAAACATATCTCAAACAATTTGATTTAAAACTAAGACGTTACATTTAATGTCTTTTTATTTCCATAAATAAAATGAAATTTTATTTAATTTTTATTGAGGATTAGTATTTTGGCTGACAATATTAGTATGCTCAAGTTTTCTAAAGTAGCAATGTATTTAAGTGCTCATTGAACTTTTTACCTTAAAACTTTTGCATTTAATTTCACATTAACAAAATGGATCTTTAATTTTATTTGGCTTGTTAGAAGGAAAAATATCTACATTTGTAACAAGTCTATCAAATTTTTCCTTTGAGAGAAATAGAAAATAAATTACCTAGAACATAAAAAATGTTCAGTGTAGACTGTTTCACATTCCCAACATTTAATTTATATAAATCCAGGATTTCCAAGATTGTTTAAATTTGTCCTGAAATAAATAACCAAATTTGAAGTGTAAACATCATAAAGAATATGTATTTGAAATCAAAGGAGTTCTGCCAGTGGTGTCTGAAGTGTGTAATGAGTCTTGTATGTGAAACAACAGACAGTGTCTCCTTTTTCTTGTGTGATCTCATGAACGCCTATTTTAACAAATAAATTTCTTTCTGTTTTGAGATAATAGGAAACTTTTGAAGGATATATTGTGATAAAAATGGAATTAAATCTGTGCTAGAAGCACCAAATGTAAACATTGGAGGTATCGCATGCTTGATCCAAGAAGGAACACAGCTGCAAATAATTTGAAAACTAAACCGTATTTTTACATCAACACGGTTAGACAAAAATGCCTTATTAAGTAATTGCTATTGTGACATAAGCTTTATGCAGTAGCTGAATTACTTGGCAGAGCTAAAACGTCAAGCTACCTTGGGAATCTACCACATTCTTTAATTTTCTGATTGATTAAATGGATTGTTTGACATTTTGGCAGAGCTTTGAAATCACAGCATAACAAAGACGCCTTTCATCGCTCATTATTTGCTCTCTTCAGGCTTAGCGCAGATTCTTTGAAATGAAAGGTTTAAGGTGCTTCTTCCCTGGGTAATTTTTGTTCCAGTTCACATTTTTGCTAGGAGTGTCACATTTCCGACTTAAATTCCCTACTGTGTAGATGCAGTTCCTTATAATGACAGTATAACCTATGGAGATATGTAATCTTGAAAAACACTTTTATATATCTCACAATGGTGATATTGAAGAATTCAACATGACCTATCTGCTATTAGAGAGGCTCTTAACCCTTCCACCACCAGCATTTTCTGGAGTGTGGGAAGCTGGGCAAAGTGGTGGGTGTTTTTGTTCAGGCTGTGACAATGTTCAGCTTTCTGCTGACCTAGGGGCAAGAAGACAACATCATGCAGCAACTTTGGGGGACAGTTCAGAGACAACCAGGTAGGTTGGAGGCCAATTGACACTGTCACCTTGATGCCAATGAGCGGATGCCCTGCCTATTTGCACTTCATGTCAGTAATCAGCAATAGTCAGACAAAACAATCTTACTTTCAAAATGATTGCACAGCTGTCTCTACTGAAAAGCAGCTCATGAGGGTACCTACGGCTTGTAGGCAGTTCTGCACCATGCTGATTCTCAGCCACAAGTTTGGTGGAGCTGAATAGCAAGCACATAGGTGAAATGAGATCTTCAGTATCTTCTACTCCTGCATTTTAATGGCAGAAACTCTTGGGCATGCTGAGTGAGGGACTCCTGATTTTAAGCCTCTTTTCTAATACTGCAAATACAGTTGAGTCAAATTGCTTTGATAGTTGGCCTCAGAGGGGTCTGTGTGTCCTCCCTCACAGCTGTGGACAGCAGTCTGGGGCTACACAATCCTGAGGACATAGCTCTAAGAATCCCAATGCCATGGTAAAATTCCTGTTCCACAAAATTCCTTCCATGAGCCTGCATCAGTAATGGAGTTTCTAACATACAGCAATATATTTACATGGTCTTCTATGACCTCCAGACATGTTTTTTGAGCTGTGATAGGTTCATGAACAGTTAGGATTGTACACACTGCTTGCTATTCACAAAAACTTCTTGCTAGGCAGTACTTTCTATAATCCATCTTTTGTGCTTTTCAAGACAGAGAAACTCACAAAAATTTAGGTGTGATTCTTTCCTTTTCCCATACCATGGGAAGAAGAAATGCCAGTCTCCTGTTCAGCCACCAGGCACTTACAGATGCAAGGTATGAAGTTCTGCTTGTGTGTGTCTAAGAACCCACATTTGTTTCCAGTCATTACAACTGCTTCAGAGGGGATGCTCATACCTGCCATGATTCCCTTCCTGAGAGTGGGAGCAGCATCCCAGTAATTAGCAATCTTTTTCTGAGGTTATATCTTGAACTGGAATTTGTATGGTAGCCAGGTCTTTCCTGACTTTGACAATTTTTCTAGCTGAGGGAAAACCAGTGTTTCTGATATTTCTCTACTATAAGGCAGTTTCAAATCTAAGACACTGTGTAAGTCTATATATAACTTTATCTGAAGTAGTGATTCTTGAAGTCCAAGCTGCACAGTGCTTTGTTATAATAACTTTCTTTCAATTGTCAATTCCTTAATTAGGCTGAAATTTTCTATGCCTATTATTTTCTTCATCGGATTACCAAAAATATTCAAACCCAAACCCTGGAACCACAAGCTACTTAGGAAAAAAGTATCATCATTGCTGTAATGGTTTTGGGTGAGGGTCTATCCACTGAATGTAACCTTTCCAACACTATTAATGAACTACATTACTGCATTAGTTCCTCTATATTATCTATGTTCATATGACAGAATTATGAAACAACATAGAAACTTATGAAGCAACATACACAAAATCAAAGAAGGGCAAAAAGATGCCCAGTTCTCTGTTTAAAAGTGCAGGCACATACGAATCTTAAAAGAAGGGAGAAGCAATCTCTTACATGCATTTTGGCAAAGTCTTCAGTAAAATATAGTAGGTAAGTTAATAGAAGGTCCCACACTGCATAGCAAACCCAGTGGAAAGGGCACTTGGGACCTAACCTTCTTTATGGCTACAAAGACAGGTAGGGTTTCACCTGAAGTAGAACAACTTTAGCTGGAAAGGGTGAGGAATTTCCGCTCCAGATATCCCAACTCACATATCCGATACCAGTTCAAGAGCTTTCAGATAAAGCCTTAAGCATCCTAATAATTCATCAGCTGGATAAATAAGAACACCACCAGTATCACTTCTGCAATGGGGTGTTTTTCAAAGTCAAAGGGTTTAGAGTAAATTTAGAGTTCAGCTCTAGAGAACATTTATGAGTTGTGCAACTGAGGTTGGGCTGTATCAGAAGGAAATAGTTAATATGTGAAGTTTAGGAATAGGTAGGTACCCAGAGCCAGAAAACAAAGGTATTTCTGTGCCTGATTCATGGAAAGTCATATAATCAAAAGTGAGATTTGTGGGAGGAAAAATGTGATTGTGCAACATATAAATGGCAAGGGAGTCTGTGTATAAAACATTACATGTCTCTTCACATACCATTATGGTTACGGTTTTAGACATGTGCTTGAATTATGGCTGAGGCAGCTGCAGAACGGGTGTTTATTACATTATAGCTGTTCATGTACATGCTTTTAGTATGCTGCAAATTAAAGGAAATATGACTTTGTACCTCAGTCGTTTCAATTTGCATTTGCTGAGGGCTGGCAGCAGTTACTGGAGTTCAGCTGATGTGGCGGCTGGACTATAGAGCTGAACCTGCCACTGCAGGATATCAAGTGCATGCATGAATCCTGCATGTGCAGCAGGTTATAACAGTGACAAAGTCATTACTGACTTGATTTAAAATGAGAGAAAGCAAAATTCCCAAAGGTTTTACATCTTACCAATAATGAGATCATATGGCAGTTTTATTTAGTGTAAGACTGTTTAAGCCGTGACTCCAGAGATAAAGTCATCCCCTTTGGGTCACATATCTGCATCTGGTGTGCCTCAGCTCTAGAAAGGTTTCATTGCCCTCAGAGCAGTACCATGTGTGTGATCAGCCATGCTGCTTAGAAAGACCTTGCTTAAGCACTGGTCTTAGTCTTTTCAGTAATGCCACCTTGTTGTCAATTTTAGTTCTCACTTTGTTATCTTACACCTGTATTAGACTTAAACTGTCTACCACCATGCAAATAGCTTAGATAAGCTCTAAACTTGCTGAAAGATGTTTCTGTCTTTAAATATAGGCAAGCTGGTGCATAAAATTTTGCTTGAATATGTCACAGGTCAATTTTCCTCAGTTTCAACCTTGTATCTTAAGCCTAAGATTCACCTTGGCTGATTGTGCTTTGCTAAATATGCAGTTCCTTTCTTATGCTTTATGTTGCAGCATCTGCTTCTAGATAGCTCAGTTCAGAAAAGCACCCTATGTGACAAAAATATGGTCTCAAAATGAGCTCAGCATATTATTTAGTTGTTTTTTATTTTTAAATGTCCATAACATTTATGTTGTATTTTGCATTGTGCATGTATTTGAGAGGAAAAGCTTGATGGATTAGCTCTATCCAGAGTAGGTGGTAGTTAATGAAACCTTTTATTATAAAGTTTAGATAATTATCTGGGTAATTGTACAGACAAATAATTCAGTAATTTGAAATTATTTATTCTGTGTATAATGATACTTTATTCCCTCTAAGTGCAGTTTAACATGTTAATTACAGAGACTCAAGGGACTTGTGAAGAGTTATTCTAGTGATCATATGCTATTAATTCTCCAAGGACAATGCTTTTTTGGAATAGCACCTACAGAATGAGGTTCAAACCTCCAGCCAATATGCAACATTGGCAATTAAAGATTAAAAAGCCCAACAAAACAAAAACCACCCTACGTTGTGAAGTGGGTTTGGGGGGTTTTTTTTGGTGGGTTGATTTGAATTTGAATTTGATTTTTGTATGAAAACACACCACATTATTTCATCCTGTCTTTCCATATGACAATTCCTGTAAATTGCTAATCTTACAGCTCTTACAGTTGCAGACACCAAGGAGATAAATCTGATATTAAATGAAAAAGATCAGTCAGTGTTGCTAGTCAATAATGCTAATATGTACCTCTGCTTTAGTCTGTGACAGCATCTTTTCCATTGATACCTCCATGATATCTTTTGCAAATGCAGAACACAGAAGTCTTGCAAGCACTTGCTCTCTGTAAGTAATATCATGCATCTGATCCTCAGGTGTGGAAACATCAACCCCTGTGTCATTCAAACTATTGCTCTCTGACAAGAACCTCCATTTGTGTAAATGAATAGGTTTGGTGGGGTTTTTTGCTTCTTGGTTTCTTTTGGGGTTTTGTTTTTGTGGTTTGTTTTTCATTGCTTTTTTTTTTTTTTTTTTTTTTTTTGGTTTCTGGGGTTTGTTTTGGTATTGATTTGAAAAATCTCTAATTGCTGCAAGGCAGAACTTCATGAAAACCTGACTCATTCCTAATGGCTGGTAAGAGGTGGCACAGCTAGAAGATTTGTCATCTCTGGACAGTCTGGGTGTGCTGGAGCTGTTATGATCCTTGTTTTGATGGGGTGGTTTGAGTACCAGCTTCATGCCAGGCAGCTGGGGGCTCCTTGTCACCCCAGGATATCAGAACCCCCAGATCTTTTCTGGGCAGCAGGGAGGGGAGCTGCCAGGCTTGGCTGTCACAGATGTGACAGAGGCATTGCTGCAGGCTTTCTGGAGAGTTGCTACTGAGCAGGGGTAAGTCCTCAAGCGGGTGCGAATTAAGGCTCTCGGCTATGATTCTACTCCATGTAAATGGGAAACTGAACAACACCAGAACACTGACAGTTGCTATTGATCATCTGTGCAACCTGTGCTTCAGACAACTCTCCTGGGGAGTCATTTGTCAACAGTAGTATGTTCTGCCATGTCATATTCCACCCATGTGAACTGTGTGAGTTTGAATGGAGGCAGAGGGAGGGAAAATGGAATGATGTATTAGTAATAGGTATTGAAACTGCAGTCATGAACACCAAAATCCTGATGGTGAGTTTGCCACCTCAGCCCTGTCATATCTGCAAATCCCAGTGATCTCTTTTTAGACCAAGTTATAGGTAACAATTTGTTGTTTAAATGGTTTACATTACTCTAAAATGTCACCTGACCTTAAAATTGATAGGACAGTAGGTGCATTTGAGGAGGCATCTACTTTCCATTAGACAGAAATGATTCTTTGCATTCACTGTGTTTAGACCTATCATGCAAAAGACATCAATGCCCAAAGGCATCCCACCCACTTGAGAAAACATGCAGTTTCCCTGGTCATAATACAGGATTGTCTGGTCCCAGGTTTCACTCTGGTGGAAATACCTGATCCTCTGGATAAAAAAAATATGCAGTTCTTAAAAGCAATGTATATTGTATTATTTCTAAAATGTCTAATTGTGAATTTTTACACAGTTATAAGTAATATTTAGCATACTGTAGCAAAGATGAGGGGATTCGAGATATAGCAGAGAAAATAGTGACACTAGAAGATATTTCAAAAATTGCAGCAAGAAAAATGAAGTCCCATGGAGTAGAAGAATATAGAGTATGTCATTTATTTAGTAAATATATAGATCACCATTCATTGGTATTCAAAATGTGCTAAACTGAGAATGTACTGATGTTATTAAAAAACCTTTGTAAGTTTTTATGTGATGGCTCATTAATGATTAAATCTGTCATATGGTTTATCCATATATAAATATCCATATAAATTGTGGATATTTATCATGCTGTTATTGTATCTAATACACTAAAGAGATGTATATCTGATTAAGCTAGGAAAAACTCTGATAGCTGATCTTTTATCTTTAGGGCAATATATAAAGGGAGCCTATCTAGCCATGCATAAATGTTCAGACATTAAAACCTGCAGAACAATATTGATCTCTCAAAATGATGACAGGTGGGAACAGCAATGACAAATCAGGAAATACCCAAAGGGATGGAAGTTGTGACAGGTTTCCAGATCTTGCTTGCAGAGATTTCCCAAATCCATTGCCTAGAGATGCTAAAAATGGGAAGAAATGTATTGGTATTAATTCACAGAGTTTGAATTCCTGAATCAATTCCTGAATCAACCCTATTCCTAAAACTGAGTGGAGAAGTAAAATGGAATTTTTAATGTGTTTCAGTACAAGGTCTTGCTTGTGGGAACATGCTGGGAGCTGCCAGCATGGGAGCAGGAAACAGAGGTTGTCCAGAGGATGACCTGCTCCTAGGTTATGTTTACCTGTGGTTCACTAGTTGTTTTCCCCTGCTGCTGTTGAGAGTTCGTGAAGGTGCCCTCAATGGGGGCAAATGGATATAGTGCATTGACATGAGGAATAAATAATTGCCATGAACTTACATCAAAGCAGATAACATGAAAAGTGAAACTAATTGAAGAGCTGATATACAGGACTACAGATAAAAAAAGTCTTCAAAGTAACTTGGAATGCATAATAACCAACACCTTCTCAGAGGACATTCATATGTGCAGCAATGTTGGTTTATGTGTTTGGACGCCTAACACTGCAGTGTATTGCATTACTGAACTATGTTAAAATCTCATGAAGTTCTTAGGCAGTAACAATGAAGATGGATTGAAAAAAACCAGAAAATAAAAGCTTTTTGCAGCTATTTTTCATCTCAAGGCCTCACTTTGTCTATTCTACATTTTACAGTGTCCTCTTTCCCTGCATTTGCTTTCAAATCAGGGACAACTTGGAGGAGATTGCTGAAAGAAGTAAAAAGTACACAACCAAATGAAAACTCTAAAGTGAGTGTTGTTTTTGAATATGTTATTCTCATTGAAAGCCTCTCAGGAAGCAAAATCAGATTTCTTTAAAGAACATTTTTGAACAAAATAAAAATCCCCTTTTTCTCTTGTGTTTGGCAAATTACCTTCAGGCAGTCTGGTAAACAGAAGGGGAATTCTTTTACTGAAAACTCAGGAGAGGATTTGCTTGTTGGCTAATTCACCCACTAAGCTATTAATTCTTCTGACCTTGGAGAAGAACATGTATGACATCTAAGCACCACTTTAGTGCAGAAAGCTGAAAGGAAACTTAAATTTATTTTTATTGTGGAAATTTACATCCAATCACAACTTTCAGCCAAGTGTCTTGCTGAGCCTGACATGTGCATTAAAATGTTTTGGAAAAGGATCAGTGTGATGGTAGAAAGATGCTCTTCTGAAAGGTAGCTGCAGAGTCATTGCTTGTCTCATTGCATGAGACACAGTAGTGCTCTTAGGACTCCAGGAGCTATAAACCAAGATTTTACTGAGAACTTCCTTTGCATCATCCTGATAAGAATTTCTGCTACAACAACATATTTTGATCACTTTTATAACCAAATACTTGTGCAGTGAAGATTTTTTTTTCACTCTGATGTTATATATTTATAGTAAGGGTGAAGAAAAAAAGACAGTGGCTCACTTGGTTAAACACCTTCTGTAAATTATGTTTATTCTTCTGTTAATTATGACAAATTCTGTTGTTAGAACTGTCCATGATTTTTACTGTTTGTGCTATTTGTTCTGGACCTGCACTTGTTGTCTTTTCTACTGAGACCTTTCCCCTTGCTCCTACCACCATGCAACAGTGTGGCTGTTTTGGTGATTATTGCAGACAAGTCCTAGGAAAAGGCTAATGAAAGGAAAGTAGATTTGCCATAGCTTGACTTTTCCCAGCCTTGCCTTTAAACCAGTCTTTTTCTCAGGAGCAGTTGGCATTGGCAAAGATTTACGAATGACGATGGCAGCATAGACACCCAGGTATACAACTTGTGCTGAACTTGCTCCCTGCCACCAGCCTTGTAGAACAGAAAAGCCCAAGAGTTGCACACACAATGATACAGCTTCTTGTCTCTTATTTTTTACTGAGAAACCCCAGGTCTTCATTACCATTGAACCGTGGTTGGTTCTATGCACCTCAGTAAATTATGGTGCTGCTCTGCCTTGTGCCATTGGATTAAATTAATCTGGACATTATTCAGCACTATTTTGTTAAAGCTAGATCTACATGCTGGTGGGGTAGGTTTGAGCTAACTATTCTTTCCAAATGAAAGTCTCAAATTGTCTTGTGCTCCTTGAGCGATAGTCTTCTCTGCAAGCTTCCCTGATTCCCACTGATGACCAAAGTGGCCTGCAGGTAATTTAGAGAGCATGTCCTGACACACTGTCCTGAGCACAAGGACAGGAGGCCTCCAAACTCAGCTGTAGAGCTACCTCAGCCACAGTGTGGGCTCCCCCAGTTTGGATCAGGGCAACCGTAAGGAGCTGTGAACCACAGAGAAAGTCACAGTTCAGGCCATTTATGAGGCAAGAGACTCTTGATTATTATATAAGCTTTTAATGCTACTAAAAAAAGGAAGGAACTAAAAACCTGAGGTTTATCTCACAGGGGTTTCTCAGAGATTTCACCTGTGCCATGCAGCAAAGCTGCCACCCAAGGGATTCTTTCTCAAAAAACCCCAAAGGTAAAAATTACCTGCCCTATCAAACACTGAATTTGAAGTTGTTCTTCCAGAGGGAGTTAGCTATATGGCATTGTTGTCATGAAGACACCTCTAGAATATTTTAATGAACAAGAATTTTGCTTAAAGAAGACTGAAGACTTGAACACAGTGTTGTCTTGCCTCTCCGCTGCAGAAATATAGATGAGATTTAAAAGCCACAGTAATTTATGAGCTGTACTTAAAACCTATAAAGAGATATCTTGGATTCAGAATTGTTTCATTCCCGATGTGATTTAGAAGATTAAACTGTCATATTTTAGCACAGATAGATGATTGCTATAATTAATCATGTACCATGAATTTTATTATTTAGAAAAGACTTCATATAAAAGTTGAAAATACTTTTTATACATTGCAGAATTAAGTAGCCTTGTAATTATGTTTTACAGATATATGTTGATTTGTTTCATATTCAGCAGATATTTACTTTACAAAATAATCCAATATACTAAATGCATACTGCAAAACAATACAGTAATGGAGTGTTTGCTAATGACTTCAATTTAAGTACAGCCTGTCTAATAGCTGAGATAAGATTTTACTAAAAGAGTGTGCTAATGATTTGAAAATTACTACCAAAATTGTATTCAGTCTAGGAGGGGTTGCAGATGTAATTGTGCTAATAAATATCCAAGTCAGCCCTGATTTTGAATCTTGTATCCTGATTACTATGAGTTTTAAAAATGAGACAGAGCTAAATCATGCTGTTGTGCTCACATGAATAGCTTCTCTGGTGGCACTGCTCATTTGAGTAAAGAGAGCAAAACCACCTATGCTAGACAAAAATACATTAAGCATTCATAAATATTTATGCATTGGTTAAAATGCTTAACTGTGCATGTTCCTTCCAATTCTATCCATTGAAATTTGGCATATATACAATCCTGAATCTAAGTTTGTTTATAGATGTATAGAATTTTAAAATTTGGCTCCTCTCTGTACCTTACTGTAAAGCATTGTGCATGTACCAGTGTCACTGTCATCTTCTAATACATTATTTAGGTGCTCAAAGTGCTCATCTAGGACAAGATAAACCTGAACTCAGTTTCTTTGCCTGCATGGCACTAAAGTTAAGTCTTACAGCTTCTAAGAAAATGATCTAAAAAGCAAGCTAATAAAGAGGGTAAATCATAGCTTCTTATGGGAGAAATGTGTCAGTTTGGCTATGACTCACAGCAAATCTGATTTTGGTTTCTGTTTTCTGCTATGGGCTGCATGCATAGTTTACCTTATATACGAAGAGAATAAAATACATTAAATAGATCTTGGGACAGAAACAGAACCAAAATTCATTGTTTCCAGTGAGCCAGCCCCAACATGACACCACCCCAGAGGACCCTTCAATTTGGTAATTAGCCTGTAAGAAGAGAGCTGCCTATTTGTGCCCTCTCATGAGGCATGAGCGTGAGATAGGGTTAGAGCTGGATTGCCTTAGCAACACTCAGATATTTCTGGCAGTCACACAATGCAAAATTCTGCAATCCCAAAGCAGATGTTTGGGAAGCTATGGTACTATTCCACAGCTGGACCAGCAGTTAGTAAAGCAGAATTTGGTGTCTAAGAGTCAAAATCTCCCAAAGCTTTTGAACAGCCTCCTATTTTAGTGTTAAATAGTATTTCAGCCTGTGTCCATGAAAAAAAAAAAAGAAAAAAAAAAAGAAAGGAGCTCTGGCACAGTGAATTTAATTTTTTTTTTCATTCAGACATAGAATTAAAACCTCTGCACAGCTGCTCATAAGATGCAACATTTGAAAGTGTTAGTTCAAAACTGAAGATGTGAAAAACATCCACCACTTTCCCAAGAAGGTATGGATTGTGTGTTCCTTCTGCTCCCCAATGCAAGGTGAGGCAGTGGACCAACTAACCTATATCTATGTCAACCCCCTTGCTGCAAATTGATGGCTGAGACTGACTCCTAAGGCACTTTATTAGGACACCTGCTTTGCAAGCATGAGGTCAGTGGTGTGTGCTGGAGTGGTCTCAGGGGTAGGCTGGGAGGATGCCAAGGAAGGCAGATGTGCCTTTAGAGGAGCAGGTGAAAGGAGCAGCACCGTGGTGTACCTGACCAGAGGAATGCTACAAGGCTCCTGACAGCCTCAGAGTGCTGCAGCTGCAAGCCACGAGGAACAGTGGTAAAAGCCTGTATTCAGCTATAGGTCAGAGAGAGAAAAGAAAGGCTAAGCAAGGAATATGGGAGGCTTAATTCACTTGGCTGCTTCCCTTCCCACTGCAGCTGCTCTACTTCAGGTTATTTACCAGGCCTGAATTCTTTCTTTATTCGTCATTGTTGACTGTAGCTAGCTTGCTTTGGGGTTGAAAGGAGCTGGAGTCAATTATGTGTCTGGGTGCTTTTGAATGTCTTAAGTGTAGTAGATGGCTGCAACCCCTACTGCTCATGTCTAATGAGGCAAGGCAGAGACCTGCTAGCCTCTGGTCCAGCAAAGGCCTGTGGAAATGCTCCAAAGAGCCAAACAAAAGCAAGCAGGAAGGGAGAGAACCATGTTGCCAGGGGTTTGTAGGGCATCTGCAGCTATAGCACTGTTCCCTCTGCCTCTCTGCCTGCTCTGGAAGGGTCCCTGTGCAGGACAGGGTATTGCTCTATGCCAGTTCCAGTGCTGCCTAACACAGGTGGACTATCTTCAGGTGGCTTAAAGGTTTAGGGCAGGTAAGTGTAATAAGCAGTGAATGAGGGTGTGGTATCCTGTCAAAGGTGAGGCTGCAGGTGTGGTATCCTGTCAAAGCTCCAGCAAGCACTCATGGTGCCTGACATCACTCACCACCTGCTCATCTGATGGGTTCTATCTTGCCTCTGCTCACCAAAGCTAGGGCTGACACAGTGGTGGTTACTGACATATACTTTACAGCATCATTTACCTCACCCCTGCTTCTAGACCTCAATCTCTTGGATTTAGCCTAGAGAGTTCACATTGCTGTTCACCTCCTCTGACTTCTCTGGCTTGGATCTTAGTTAATTATCTGCAGACGAAGCCATAGTTGATGCCTTATCAACTAGAACGACTGAATTAATCAGCTTTGTTAGGCAAAGGTTACACAAGGGGGTGACCATCCTATCCATCTGTTCACTCATCTCCTGAAGAGTAACCATACAGAACTCTTAAAAATCCTATTAATGGATTATAGGTCAATAAACTAGACACTCCGATAGCTCTGCAAGGAACTATGGACAAAATATCTGGGATTAATGCATTTTCTGAATATTCTTATAGAGTCTTTCACAGATTTTTCCCTCTCAAATGCTAATGTGTTCTTCAAGTAGAAAGAAAACGGCTTTTTACCACTGAATTGCCTTGATGTGGCTAGGCAAAGCTGGGAGGTACCTAAAACAATGTTAAGGCATTGAGCTGATCAATTCATATGTAAAGTTCAAGGAGAAAACTTAGGCCTTTTGCTTTCAGAAGTAATCACCGGAGCCACAGAATTGTCTCATCCTGACGAATGAGGAGTCTCATGCATTGAAATCCAAAAGTTCACTCAATTTGCTACCACTGATCAAATTGGCAAAATATACTGAGGAAGCATCAGACAATTCACTGTGCAGCATGCCTTGCTGAGGTAAATCCAATCTCCCTCAAATTCTGTCTTTTAGGAAAGTGTTATACAAGTAGGTGAAGAAATTCTGTCACTTTTTTTTAATTACTAAAGCTTTCATTTGGAGGTGGCATTGTAACATATTCAAATGTTAGGGCTCTAAACATAGCATTTGTGCTTAGTTTGAAGTAAGTACAGCTGTGAGGCAGGGTGACCATTTAGCTCTGTTCTTTTTTGCCTTGACAGCTGCACTTGACATCTCCAGTTGCTGCAGGGTAGCACACGGACCCAGAATAAGGCATAACGTGCGCAGAACAGTTTATCAAATCTTTGTCCCTAATGTCCATTAATTGAAAGAACCTGAATGCCTAAATATGGGAAATTGAAGGTTTATGCCATTGTGGAGATTTCTGCCATTGTCTCCAGTGCTAAAATATTTTTTAAAGTTCTCACCTTTCCCTGCTATTATTTTACAAGAAGGAAGGCATCTGCAAGGACTGAAGATGATTTGGACTTGGTCTCAAATAAATATATGATCCACATCTTTTCTGGAACAAAAAGTAATGGCAAATGTTTAAAATATTTAATTTATGCTTTGGAAATAATAGTGCTGTTTTCCCAGGAGTTTTTTCATTGGGGTGTGTTTGCATTATTAAAATTCCTGATTTTAAGCAGAGCAAGTTTTTCTGTTCAGTAGGTATGCTAGTTTCCCAAGGCCTTTCTGTGCTTCTTCCAGGCTTGTAGAAAGGACCCAGTACCATGCCATGCTTTTCAGTCTCTCAGGTTGAATGTCTGGGCTCTTACAGAGAAATTTCTTCCTTCTTCCTGAGGCATACCCCAGAGAGCAGTCATGCTAAGATCGCCTCCTCTCACTGGGCTGAACCTTTAAAAGGAGCTAGTCTGCCCAAGTTGCTGAGGTTTCTTCTGCTACCTGAAGAGCAAAAAAAAGTTTACAGAACAACCCTCTCCCTATCCCTCAAGAGCAGAGAGTTTAAGGGGAGCCTGGAAAGTTGGCCACGAAATTCCAGTTCTTCCTCCTCACCAGAGGGGTCATCATCAGAGAGCAGACTTTTTTTTTATTTTCAGGAGCAACTCTGGAGAAAGTTGGCAAGCAGAACTGGAACCAGGTTGAGGAAGTGGGGACACCTGACTGAAGTGGCAAAGGTCCTTCTGGACAGCATCAAGCAGTTCTAGCAACACCAGGGCAGCCACTGTCTCTCAGCACCACGTTGCTGAGGTGCTTCTGGATGTGTCTGACCCAGGAACTGACCCAGACTGCTGAGATGTAGCTTTGAGGTGTGAAAAGCGATCAGCATGAGCTCATCGGGCTGCTCAGAGGGCAGGATCCAAACACAGAGCTGTGTGGTGCTGCCAGGTTGTTTACTTATCGCCCTGGCCTAAATGACTGCCCAGCAAGATCGGCACTAAATTCTCTTTATGTCACACATTACTTTAGGAAAACAAACAAAAAAAAAAAAAGTAAAATCAACTTGAGAACATAGTTGTACATCTTTATGATTTATAAATTACACACAAATTTTCTCTGAATATCACAAATTCTTTCCTGCCTTCTCATTTCTGGGAAAGGTGATGTAATTGTTCCTAAGGGATGAACAATACAGGTATTGTCTAAACATTTCTGTGCAAATCTTCCTTGACTGACTCCCAAAAAATTGTGTCAGCAAGACAGTTTGTTTTGTCAAGATTTTGTTTTTAATCTGAACCCACTGATCTGAATGGATGTTTCTTTTTTCTGCTTTCACATCTTAGCTCTTATCTGTCCCACATTCCTTTTGGAAGCATATGAGTAACAGTTTCTCTAGAGAGTAGGACATAAAGAGAAAGTGTCTTATAAAGAAAGATAATTTAGACAGTAAGAGGTGAGGGCAAATCTCTTCCACAGCCCTGCTGCGTGAGTGTGACTAGTGTGAACAAAGCAAACAGGATTTGGCTTTTGCTGCAGTCCTAGACACCTTTTATCATTGGAGAGAGAGAAAAACACCATAAAATTAAATAGGTATCATCCTCCATGCATTCCTAGTGTAACTATTTTAACTGGAATGCCTCATAAACAGATAAAGGCACTCTTGAGCTTTGGGATGATCATTTTTTAAATGACCATTTAGGACTGGATTATGGTTTTACATTTTTACCTTGGAGCTTTTAAGGGCTGTTTGGGACATTAAGTGCTAACATATCAGAGCTTAAACTGAAAGGCAATGTTGCTTGCGGTCGTACTGCCCAGCAAAATAATATAGTTTTGCTGCTGTTAATAGGTAAATACTTTCATTTGTGGAAGGAAAATGGTGATTCAAAATCATTTGATGCCCCTTAAACTCTCACAGCAGCTGGATATTTTGCATTGGTTTCTATAATATTCTTGTGATAACATTCCTATCCCGCAGGGGTCTGCTTGAATATCGGAGCACTCATCTTTTTTTAGTTTTGCATAATGTGAGATATTAAAATTAGGGCTGGTGTTTACTGTTCACTTCTTACACACATATTCCACATTCACAGCTAGATATTATTTCCCTTGGAAATGCTTTCTGTCCCTGCCAGTTACTGGATGCAATCAGATAGCTTTGCATGGGCCAGCATACCAATTAAGCACCGTGCCTGGGATGCACGCTGCTGCCTCCGTCAGAGGCTCAGTGGTTCATCGGCAAGTGAGCCGTGTATATTGACAAGGAGAAAGGCTGAACCCACAATGGAGGCAGAATCTAGTTCTCAAAAAAGCTTTCAGAGAGTGGTTTCAGGGGGAAAGGGGAAAAGGGGCAGGCGGCATGTAAAATGGCTGGAAAAATGAAACAGGAGGAAAAATTAATGGAAGCAGGATCAGAAAAATATTCAGTTAGAACTGAAGGCCTGGTCACATTACTCTGTGTTATTGTACATCTTGTCATTACCCAAATCTGTTGCTAAAGTGTTGGCATTTGTCTTCATTATGCAGCAAAATGGTATAATGAATAGGTTACAAATATGATGGAAGAAATGCCCTGGAATTATCACAATGCTTGAAAATGAAAAATGAAAATGAAAATTTAAATGATTGGTGTGTGGCATCTGCCAAGTGCACAGACTGATGTGAAGAGTGTAACATGATTTTGTTCTGATGATGTCTTCAAAGTTTCTGTTCCCCTTCAAAGGGGTTTTTATGCTGAATCCTTCCTTAAAAGCCAATGTCAGGGATGTGATACACAGAGAGCAGCATTTGACATATTTCTTAGCTGCAAGGAACTGCACAGCCTGATACCTTAGGTCTGGTTTTAGAAACTTCTGCAAGCAGCACTCCCCCACATTTCAGTTGGAGAGCTGGTTTATGTATAGATTATAGCTTTTAACAATTAAATTAAATTTGAGATAGGAAAAAAACCCTGCTATCTCAGCCTAGTTAATTTTTAACATGACTAGGCATGATTTAGTCTTCAAAATTGCAATGATCCATATAGACATTTTACCTTTCAAACTCAGTTTTGTATTTTACTGATTATTATCTTCTAGAAATACATTTTCAGGATATTTAAACCTAAAATTTGGCCTACTTTAAAACTGCAAGATTCTGAAAATCAGTACCAGTTCATAATAAAGAATTTTATATTAGGACCAGGATAGGAATTAATATTTTACTAAAAGTTCAAATAAAATCTTTAATAATATTGAAGTACTATTTCAGTAGTAGGGATCATAGCCATCCTTTTCCTAGGTGTGTTCTAACTTTAATAAAGCTTCCAAATGGCTGCAGGGACTGTTCAACTGGGCTGATGTTCACACTTCCAAACACCTTAGGAAGTATGTGTCATAAAAATAACATGTACATTAGAGGAGGATAAATAAAAAGTCATGCAGTCATCCAGCAAGGATGCAAACCTGAAGCTGGATGAAAGTCTATCAGCTTAGTCCTCTGCTAGAGACTTTTTATATGATCTTCAGCAGGTCTTGGTAGGTGCCTGTCTTCATGTTCCCACCTGGAAAATGGGCATAAGGAGGAGTGGAAGAAGGAAGGCTGACAAGGACATCCTATCAAGAATTGGTCTGTCTAAACTGAAATTCTTGAGACACTCAGAAGTTAGAGCATTGGGTTTGATAGAAGCAAGTTATTAAATTGCTTTCTTCAGGCTTTGAAGACTGTCACACACTGCCACGGTTCATGGCACTGCATCCAGCTAGTGTAGCACATGAGAAGTGGTTTTCTACCTTGTGTGTGAAAAGTGAAGTACTCTGATGGAGATTTGTACAGTTGTTCATACTAAATTCTTTATCTTGTGTTGCTATCTTTGTCTTAAAATTTGTTACTTTGACATAGATCAAACACTTTGGTGAGATATCATTTCTATAAGAGCATAATTTTTTGTTCCATTAGATTTAATGATATATAGGTATCTTTGCTTCACTGTGAGTAGTAGGTATATTTTGTACATGTAATATGCTGAAGTTGATGGGATTATCCTTTCAGAGGTTAATTCTAGTCTTATACTTCATAAATGTTACTAGATTATTCGTGGTAATAAATAATCTGGTTTTAAAATTTAACCCTTCACTGTTAAATTGCACAAATTTGAACCAGATGACTCAGAAAATTGATAACATGATACCAAATCTCTCACTTCTCAGACACTGTTGGGTTGAATCCAGCCTTGATTCTGAGTAATCAAAACTTGCTACTGTATAACAGCTATTTTTTGGCTTAGATATTTCCAAATGAACAGGTGTCCACCACAGAAAAATAAATCACCTGCACAAATAGAGGGTTACAGCAGAAGAGATTTTATGGGCACTGGAAACAGAATAACTTCTCTGATCATTGGATAAAATGTGTTGAAAAATGGAGTGCACATCTCTTTCTGGAAATACCTAAAATGTCTAAATCCTGCTGTACCCCTTTGGTGCATCCATAGCTGTGAGTAAGGTCCTGTAATGTCTTTCATGAAGTGCTGGTCAACAGCAGCTGAACAAGAGCCAGCTGTGCCCAGGTGGCTGAGAAGGCCAATGGCATCCTGGCCTGGGTCAGCAATAGTGTAGCCAGCAGGAGCAGGGCAGTGATTGTCCTCCTGTACTTGGATTGTACTCCTTGGTACTGGTATAGCCCTAACTCGATTCCTGTGTCCACTTCTGGGCACCTCACTACAAGAAGGATATTGAGATGCTGGAGCAAGTCTAGAGAAGGGCAAGGAAGCTTGTGAAGGGTCTGGAGCCCAAATCTGATGAGGAGAGGCTGAGGGAACTGTGGTTATTTGACCTGGAACAAACAATGCTCAGTTGCTCTCTACAACTACCTGTAGAAAGGCCGTAGCCAGGTGAGGGTTGCGTCTCTTCTCCCAAATAAAAAATGACAGGAGAAGAGGAAATGGCTCCACGTTGTGCCAGGGGAGGTTTAGATTGGATATTAGGAAATATTTCTTCACTGAAGGGGCTGGTGAGGCATTGGAACAGGCCCCCCAGGGAAGGACATATCCCTAGAAGTGTTAAAAAAACGTGGATGTGGCTTAAAGAAATCATTTAAGGTTGAACACAGCACTGCTGGATTAACACTTGGACTCAATGATCTCAGAGCTATTTTCTATCCACAGTGATTTTATGTTTCTATTCTATGATTCTACTCCATGTTTTAAATTCGCCTAAACGTTGCCCTGGTTTTGGCTGGAATAGAGTTAATTTTGTTCCTAAATAGTAGTAGTATGGGAGGAGTTTTGCTGAAAACAGTGTTAGCAGATGTTTTTACTCTTGGATAGTGGTCTTACCTAGCCACATTCATGTCTACTCCAAAGCAATTGGAGACCTGGACAGGTAAGTGCAGCTGACTTTAAAGGTTTGTCTGTATGGTGACAAGACTTAGCTGAATGTGAAGTTTTGGGAGATGGTTACTGCTTGTGGCTGGTCACAGGTGTGGTATATGGCCAAAATTTTTTGGTGTGTTGACTCCAGTATTGTGTTGCATCATCTGGTTGGACTTGATCTTAAAAGTCTTTTCCAACCAAAACAATTTTATTATTACTTCTGAGTAGCACTCACACAGTGTCAAGGCCTTTTGGGCTTTTCACACCAGCCTGCCAGTGAGGGGGCTGGGGGTGTACAAGTGACTGGAAAGGACACAGCTAGGACAGCTGACCCCACTGACCAAAGAGATATTCTATGCAGCATGGTGTCATGCTCACATATACAGCTGGGGAAAGAAGAGAGAAGAGGGGGGATGCTTGGAATGACAATATTTGTTGACTGTTGTCAAGTAATCCTGGTGCATGATGGAGCCCTGCTGTCCTGAAGATGGCTGAGAGCACGTGCCTGTCCATGAGACTTGCTGAATGAATTCCTCGTTTTGCTTCGCCTGCATGCACAGCTTTTCCTTTACCTACTAAACTCTAATTAAACAGATTCTCTTCCCTATCCTATGGAGGGGGTGGGGAGCAAGTGAGCGACTGTGTGGTGCTTCCTTGCTGTCTGGAGTTAAACCACGACAAATGTGCATAAGATGAAATGCTAGAATGTTTTCCCTCCCTTTGAAATAAAGCTCTGATCTTTACAGCTTACAAGTTAGCTCCCTGATGAACAAATAGTTCATTATAGAACTCGTGTAATGGTAACAGTGTAGGAAAACATTTATAATGATAGGGATGCCAGAACTAAAGAAGCAGGATGATGTACATGTTTTTTAATCATTATTTCTTAGCATAGTGGAACTGGTACAAAAGGGAAAAAAAAAAATAGTCCCTTTTCTGAAGATGAAAACAGAGGGGAAAATCTATCATTGATTGTAGTTAGACCTATATTTACCAGAAGGATACATGGTACAAGATCTAAACATGTAATTCTGATTACTTACAATTAATGCTGGGGAAACTTGGTGCAGGGGTTCATGTGGTAGCCAGAAACATGGGACTCCCATGTCCTTTTGCTGCTTTTGCCCCAAGAGCCTTTTTTTGTGTGTTTGAACCAGTCCCTGTGCTTTAGTTTCCTGAATGTAGAAGAAGAAGGATATCACTCCTGTTCCTAAATGCAGCCGCTCAAGTTAAGTATATTCAGGTTTATGTACAAGTGCCTCACAGGGATGGCCCTGGCAGAAGCTCCAGCTAGGCAGACAGAGCTCCTGTTAGACCTTGTAGGATAGAAAAGATTAGTGAGTCTGGCTGCATTTGCTTTGCACTATATTTTTATTTATTTTCTTTCTCACAAGTTCGTGTTGATCCTGCGCAGCATGGCAATGGTATTCCCAACCTGCCAGCATAACCTTGGCCAGAAGTACCTCTGCCTGTGCTGTGAGTCTCCTCCAGGGGTAAACCGGAGCAGGGATGGATTTTTTTGGTTCCTGGTATTATCCCTTCATGTTCTTGAGCCAGGGCCACACAGGACTACCTGGCAGAGCCAGCTAGAAGGGTGTTGATGCTGAGTTAAGAATGATTGTAAGCAACAGAAATCTGATCTGCAAATTCAGCTTGGTGTCTCCTTTCAGAAGAAAGGCACTACTTTTTTAATGGGCACTACTGGTGGACTGAGTATCAAAGTGGTAAATGTGGCAAAAGTAAAAAGTTGTATGCTTTCCAGCCATTTGAGAATAATTACACACCAATTAGTTGAAGAAAATGACATCTCACAATGTCAGTGTTCTGAAGTGTCACATATTAGACCCCAAAAACTAAATGAGACACATATTCATTTTAATTAAAATGTTATCAAGAGGTGCTGTTGACCAAGAAGCCCATTAACAATAATCTGCTTTAGTAGCAAGTGAGCAAGTCAATTTATTGAACTGAACTAAAAAGCAAACCCAGTAACAGCTGCCCACTGAGCAAGCATTTGATCTTTCAGCTTTCTCTGATTAGCAGAGGGAGGCGTTCCCTGAATATTACAGACTTTTGTCTACTTTCCCACTACTTTGTGGTTACTTGTAGAAACTGTCTCCATGGTGCAATCAGCATTGGCTCATCAGACTTAAAAGGGAGCTTTACTAGCAGATCCAACTTCAAAGAAGACGTTTATAGAGAGAGCAGTTGCCGGGTACCATTATTTTCTTTTGTGCCTCAGCTGTTAAAATCTTTGCACAGGATGGACTGTTTTCCTTGGAGATCTGGCTCTTTTACCTACAGAGGCTAGTGTACAAGATTAGAGGGTTGCAACAGAAGCAGGCTACTTGCAATGTAAAATTGCATGGTTGCACAAATTTAAGTTTTCAACCTAAATTCATTAACTTCACTCTTTAGGATTGATTACTATGTGCTAAGGAGCATTAAACTGGCCAGATACTTCCTGAGCAGATTTCCACCGTTATAGGAGATCTCAATATGAACATAAAGCTGGCAATGGTGGCCAAATTACTGCTTGTACCAGTGAGCACCAGGAATTTTGATGAAGTGCACTTTGGTCTGCTGTTAGCATCAGAAACAGGAGCAGCCCTGCTGCAGCCCTCTACCTGGGAAATTTTGGGGAGCTACCACACCTGTCTGCTTCCTTTTGGTGTTCCTATACAATGGTGCCAATAGTTTTCCAGCTGAAGAAAATCTTAAAAATCACTTCTCATGTTCCTTTTGCTCTTGATTGGTGAAAAAGGACAAAGTCTTTGCTATGTAAGCAATAGGTATGGGAGTTTTTCTAGAATCACACATTATTTCAGAATAAATTTTAATAGTTTCATACAAAAAAACCCAAAAGCAGAGGGGACTTATATGTCCAAAATATAGTACTATTGACAGTAGGTTAATTCTCTTTTTCACAGGAAGGTGTTCAAAGCTTTGAATTCTTCCTGAATCCATCATCAAGATGCATCAGCTTTCTCGAACGTGGGAGAGCATACCAGGTCCAGAAGCCTTCCAGATGCCTTTCTAAAAGCTCTGCTTTAATAGTTATGATCCAAGAAGAAGGACTTTTTATAGCAATTCAGCCAACTTCTGTCTGACAGAACATTTTAGGTGGGAAAATGAATCCTGTCAAAAAAGCACTGATGCCTTTTAAGACCTACTGTGGACAATAGACACATCTGTCACTTACTGCTCAGAGGGCATGCCATGTTGGGCAAAACTGAAAGTCAATGAGATTTAGTGTACTTCAGTCATTTTGAAAACACTATCCAGTAACCACTGGTCCAGAAGTTCACCCAGGAGTCTATTTAAGGTAGAAAGAACAGCAGCAGCCACTGAAATGGAAAAGATTGATGCTAAAACTGAAATAAAAGTTTCTTATTTTTTCATGCTTAATCAGTCAACAACCTTCTTAGAAATGTATGAAAATAATCTTAAATATTAGAATCTGAGGGATTCTTCTCATATTTCATTGCAAAATATTTTAGAAGATTTGGCAAGAAATAAAGAAGTGAAGTACTAAAGGAATGACTTCACAGAACTTTAAAATATCTTGTTAAAAATAAACTTCAACATTTTTTTTTTCTTTTGACAATTTTAAGGCACCTGTATTGGCACTAGAACTTTTGCAATTATTTCCAGTGGAGAAATTGGAGTGAGAACTGAGTAGACAGAGGAACTCTTGAAAGAATTAATGTAATCCTGTTATCTTATCTGCTGTCCATCAGCAGGGAAGATTATTGGCTCTACAAGACTGTTATTCTAGTTAAGTGGAACAGTATATCCAAACTTTAAATGCTATGCTAAAATAGCATCTAGAAATCTATGTTACATCCTCCACACGTTGTTTAGTGAGACACTGGTTATTCTTCACTTGTTTGCACTGAAGTCTTTTGAAGGTCCTTTAAAAATATAATTTTAGATGTTTGCAAGCTGATGCATTTCATAGTATTTTGAAATTTAGGTTTCTTCATATCACTTTTCATGGATATCCCAATCCAAGTTCAGTGGCCAGTTTATTACCCACATACATGCATTTTATTTTTAGGACCAATGGGTGGTTTCTCACATGGGAAGCTGGCAGATCATCTTCTTGTGGGGATGGGGACCCAGCCCAGAGCTAAATGCCTTTATCTTCACCAGAATAAGCATCAGGCAGGAGCAGCCAATGGCCCTGTCACAGCCTGGTATGTGCTGCAGAGGTCCCTACTCACCCAGCCTGCACAGTGGTAAGTGGAAGAGTGAGATAATTTGACTTAGAGGCTGCAGTGGTCAGTGGTCCCAGTGGGCTCTCTGGGCATAGAACAGCAGTTGGTCTGAACACGTTGCAGATGGTGTTTTCCTCCTACAATCCTTTCCTCAAGAAAAAATTGCCTGCTTAAGCCTGCTTGGTTGTCTTTGGAAATGATAAGCAGAAATAGAGCTCACTGAGGATCCAGACCTTTTATTGTGTTTTTCTGGAGTTTTTGTGATGACTCAGCTACCATTTAGCAAAAACTCATAGGAATTAATTAGGCCTGTTGCTCATAATCAATGGCTGACAACAAGTTATGTAAAATCTGCAAAATATACTGGGCATGGGAAAAGTTACTGCCTACAATAGATTTAGCATTTAAGGGCTTGCTCTTTAAATTTTAGTTGTTACTTAGTATTGCAAGAGTGGTGGCTCAGCCAGGCATTCAGGGCATAAGTGCTATTGATGGTAAACACACAAATGGAGGTCCAGGAAACAGGTCTGCATTCAGAGGATCTTCTACTTCTTTCCATTTGCTGCATAATATGATGTTAACAACATGAATCAGTGTGTTTGGACTTTACAGGATTTTTACTTTAAATATAAATCAATGATGAACCATCTTAATTAAATAGCAAGGCCAAAATCTGATGCTTTTCCAGACAAGAATCTCATTAAGAGGAATGCACCTCTGGATTTTTAATTTTTTTAACAGATGAGAAAGCAAACTGCAGAGGATAAATTGTGTTGAAAATTGTCTTGTCTCAGCCAGGTCCTAACATGTGTATGGAGGAGGAAATGGGAACACTGCGGATGAGTACTAACTATAAGCAGCCACTGGTTTACTGGAGGGTCTTTGAAAATTATAATCTTGTCCCTGACCCCAGGTGCAGCATCACTGAGCTGGCAGCCATTCTCTGTCTTAGTCCTGAGCACTGATTCCAGCAATGTGGCTGTGGTCAGGCATCCATTTGTGTGGTCTGGTCAGGTGAGATGTTTTTTTGTGTAACTTGTAGCAGTGACCAGGGATGGAAAAATATAAAACCATTCTCTTCATAACATACTTTTTAATACATGAAAAACATAGAGTATTAGCAAAGGGAGGTAATATAAACTTGTTCAGCCCAGGCATAGCTTTCCAGATCCTCTCTGAGGAGCCAGGAGTCCACTAAACTGTACTGAACAAAAACATCCAATACACATTAGCTACTTTTATTACAAGTTCCTACATTGCCAAGAAAAGAACAACCACAATGATAGTAAATGCAAAATTGTCAACTTTCCCCATCATTCATACAGTCTTTGGCAAGAAAATATGGATTGTAACCATGATGAACTGAAAACAACATTACCAAAATAAGTGGAATTTTCCCATTACCAGCAAAAGTGCAGCTATTACAGTCTACTATTATGAGTACAGTTGAAAGTATAGACATGTTTTGGATGTACAAAACAGCCTCAAGATTGGACATCTTGCAAATCATATTTCTGAAAACTGCTTCTGTCTTAGTTTCTGTACTGATGCTAAAATATGCAGTTCGAGTCAAGCCAAATATTATTCCCTCTTTACTGCTATCTCTTTTTCTAAATATCTTTTGGAAACTTGGTGGGGGGGCGTGGTTTGTGGCTTCCTCATGCTTGTCGTGGGGCTAGTGAAAGATGACACACCTTTTAGTAAAAATGTCATCATCTTTTAAAGTGCATTCACAGCCTGGGCCATTGGCTACTGAATCTGCTAGTGGCACAGTAGACTTTTTTTCCCCCCTCTATTGCTTCAAATCCAGGCTTATTTATGTTTGCGGACAAGTATCTGTGCTGACCACCTGCAACGCTTTGGCTGAAATCTGGAATTAATAATGGCTCTCAACCTAGTGCAAGCCCTCACTTTCCCACTGACAAGTGTCTGCTGCACTTTTGAAGATGGAAGGGGGAATAGCCCTATGGCCCTTCTGCTGTTGCACTGAAGCAACTTCTCTCATTGCCTCAAACTACTGCAGGAGAGGCACTTGAGCTTCTGTTTATAAATATTCCAAACTTTAATTTTCCAAATTTCATGTTGACTCATATTCCCTGGCTGACTGTTTCTTTTCTGGAAGGTTATCTGGTTTAACCTCTCTCTTTCAGAAGAACTCATTCTCTTTGGCAAAAGTACACTTCAGGAAAAAAGAAAATAGATTCTTAACTGGACATAACACCAGATTAGTAAATACTAGTTTTCACCTACCTTTGAGAACAATCACGACATTTTACAGTGAAAAACAGCATGGGAGCCAAACCATAATTTGAAGGTACAGTAAAGACTAAATACATCTTTTCTATGCAGCAGAAATGTTTTCTTATGGCTCTGAAACATTATGAATGAAAATAAAAGATTACGCAACTTTCCCCTTTATAAGAGAATGTGCTGTATTTATTTGATAGAACAATTAGCACAGTTTAATTAATTTTCTCTTTTAAGAGTCAGAATTGTTTTGGCTGTGCTTTTTAACTGGTTTTTTTTTGTTGTTGCATTTGACATTATCTGTCACCAAGGTTAAATAAGGGAGACACTGCCTACTGGTAATACAACAGAAAGCTTTAGTACAAAATCAATATTATTTTAAGGACAATTTTCTCTAATTGGATTGAGATGATAACATGACTGATCTCTCAAGAAATAAATTAACTTTATATATATATGCAGAATTTTGGTAAAAGTATCATTAAAAAGGGAAACTCACCTCAGATCAGGCAATTCGAGTTGAAAAGCTTCAGCTCCTGACTGACCTGGTGATAACAATGGCAGGGATTTTCATTTGCAAAATATCAGATTCTTCCCTAATCTATTATTCCTTAATTTATTTATGTGATGAGTGATTTAGATTTAAATGTAATCTATTACCAAGAAAAAAGAATATGTCAGTGCAATGAACTTACTGTCAATGTGTTTTCTGTCATTAATGCCTGTCTGGGCTGAAGAATGGTTTTTTTTTAGTTTTGTTCTTTTTTTTCCTAAGATGATTCATAACTATGTGATATAAAATAAAATCAGTAAAATAAATAAATAATAAAATCAGGATTGGCTGCAACTTGTAAGAGTCTGTCTGAAGGTAGATTTCAGAAGATGCTGGTCAAGTGAAGATGCAAATGGCAACTTTCTTAGGATCACGGAATCATAGAATATCCTGAGTTGGAAGGAGGCCAAAAACTCTATAAAGTCCAAATCCTGGCCCTGCCCAGGATACCCCAAGAGTCACACCCCGTGCTTCACAGATTGTCCAAACCCTTCTTGAGCTCTGTCAGGCTGGTGCTGTGACCACTTCCCTTGGGAGCCTGTGCCAGTGCCCAAACACCCTCTGGGTGAACATTTTCCTACCCCTTTTGAGTCAAACATTTGTTTCAATAGTGGAAACACAGTGGGAGATGATGTGAATAAGTGGTGACGTGATGAAGATGAAAAAAAATAGATGCATTCTAGAGACGTTTCTCTGCAGTAATACAGAGATTCCTTTGCATATGGGTTTCTGGGGGAAAAAAGAAATAGGCAAACAGCTTCAATATGAGGACATGGAACTTAGCAAAATTAATGATTTCCTGTGGATGCAGAAAAGTGACTCATTTTCTACAAGCCATTACCTCTTTCACAAGAAAGGAAAACTGTTGAAATTCCTGTCCAAACCACGGACATGATCAGAAACTGCTTTAAATGAAGGGCATGATTTTATTGTCATTTGTACTGTAGGTAGCCCAGATTTACCAGCTAAGATTTTTGACTGATTTACCAGCAAAGGATCAATTCTAAGTTTTCTTGTCCAGGCACAGCTACTTGGAGTACTGCAGCGTTGAGCTCAGGCCTTGTCCCTTGCAGAGGGAGTACACAGTATGTACTTCAGTATCTTTGTGTACTAAGACAATTTTTCAAGTCTGGATGATCTGATGTGATCTTCTGTTCTGCCTGATCAAATGTGAAAGGTAACACAGAAAATCATTAGTATTATTCTGATCTAAAGGACACTGCTCAAAGCTGCATGTATCTATGTATTAAAGATTTAGTCAATAAAAGAAAAGAACAATGTACAGTTTCTCACAGTATGTGAGAAAGAATGTGGTTGAATTTTTTGTCTACAACTTCTATTTACATTTGTGATTGAATTTCGGTAGCAGACGATTGCAGCACATAATTTAATAAACAGCTCTTGGATAGTTCTGTAAATATAGTAAAGATCACTATCTCATTTAGGTATGTAGCTTGTTGAGTAGATGATAAACAAGCCAGGAGACTGATAACAACAAAGCTGTGACAGAGAAAGTGGTGGAGATTTTCTTGAGTTTTTAGCGAACATTACATCTGAACCCAAGTATCTCTTCAATCTCCCTAGGGTCAGAGGAAGAGAATCAAAGGAGAATGGGACTCCAAATCTCCTGAGAAATGAGGTGAAAAGGGCATCAATGAAACCAATTTCAAAATCAAATTGCTATAGGTTTTAGAGATACCGATAACCTGCTAATACTCCAACAATAAAAAAGCAGATAAACAGCACCACCTGTTCCTGTCTTTTCTTTGTCATCAAGAAAAGTAAAGAGGTATCCTCATTTCACTGGATATTTAAAATGCTTAGACATTCAGTGACAAAAAGCAAAACAATTATTTAAGTGACAATCGTGGTGGCAAAAAATCAAGCAAGTCAAGGCTTTGTCAGGAAAAAAAAATACTTTGCAGGACACACAGCTGTTTTTATTTCTTAATGCTCCCCAAAACTTTTTAGGTTAATAAACATTAACATCGCTCCAGGTTAATATGGCTGTGACATTAATCTACTTTTCTATTGTCTCAGTAGCACTCATGACAGAGTCAGTTTAAAAGATCAAACTAAATGACGCTACCAAAGATGTCAGTTACCACTTTCAGCCTTTGCTGTGGAGCTGTGATGGATGATGGACCACCTTCTAGATTGCAGAAAAATCAGACCCTGCTCTGATGGTTGATTTGGCTTATCCTGAGATGGAAGTTAAATCCATAATACACCTTCCTTTCACTATGCTGCCTTAGGGCTATCTGCTTCAGGAATACTAAAATAATCAGCAGCAGTGTAGCTCCACATCTCTAGGCTCAACTCCGTCCTCTTTGGCACATGGTTTCTGTGACCTTGGACATTCCACTAATCTCTCCACATATTATTAATATTTTTCTCTTTTGTCTTTTTTGATTTTGTAATCTCCAGGGCAGAGAAGCCTGTTGCTTATCACAACATGGGGATATCTGGCTACTATTGTCATGCAAAGTAAATTATGAAGTCATTAATACTAAATGACATACTAGTAGAAATTTAGCATTTAATAACGCTTTCCTGTTTAAAACTGTATTCTCTATCCAGCTGCTTTTAGGGCATATTAAGGCAAAAGGGCATAGAGTTGAAGCTGTAGTGGAAGGGAAGCAGTGACAGCTGCTGGGTTTTCCAGTAGGTCAGAAATTGGTTGAGATTGTGCAGTCAATAGATTGATCCTAAAAATTTCATCACCTAGCCTAAAATTTAAGCAGTATCTGTCTAAGCTACTTACATGAAGTTACAGTGTGGTCATAAAACAGTCAAATGCTGCCTCCGGGTTCACCTCCCATCCTGGCAGAACAGTAGTTCCATAGGTCATTGCCACCTCCTCAGCCATCAGCAAAAGTTGCTCTCTTCTTGTAGACATCTTTCCCTGAACTTCTGTCAAGACTTGACCCTGGTTATATATCTGAATGGCTGCTTTTTGTATTGCCCTGAGTTCATTTTCACAGTACCTGGAAGAAATCTGAAAACATACTTTTTTATAGGTGCACACTCGTGGATGGGGTTAGTGGGGAGCATCACTGTGTCTGGTGTTTTGCTGAGTGCACTTTTCAGTGCCTTAATTTTCCCCTCACATCCCTGTTTTCCTATAGTACAATAGAATATACTATTTTGCAATTATTGACAAGCAAATGGAATAGACTTGAATAAAATATTGATCTCAGTATTTGAGGGAGCAAATGTGTGGGCAAATGACATTTCCTGCTGCTTTGGTGCAGTAAAAAATGTAGGAAAAGTTGCTTCTCAGGTCTAGTCATGTTTGCAGCCTAACACCTAAGTACCAGATGAGCAGAGGCAGGAGGAATGCTAGCAGGGATAAAGCAGTCTTGGCCAGGACTTTCCCAGGCACTAGGATGCACACTGAAAATAATGCACCTTCTTATCTGACCTGCTAAAAAGTTTTTATTCTTTGATTAATGCATCTAGCACATCTTAACTCTAAATAACTTTGTGCTGCCAGTACCTGCTGGCCTGTCAGTGCACTCACACGCATGACTGAGGAGGCAATTGTCTGCTCTGCAGCTGTAATTCAGCTACATCGTTTTAAAAGTTAGCCACAGTCGTTTCTTGGAGGGTTTTGTGTAGGTTGCTTTTTCTTTTAATGTGCTTTCTGCAATGCAGCTGTGTCTCGCTGGCACTCAGCATTAGTCTGCAAGCTACTTTTTTCCCCTGTTTTCAAGTATTCATTCTGCATCTGCCATCTCTGCAACAAGGACTGTCCAATTTGCAAGTGGGCACTGTTCCATTTGAACAGACGGGGAGGAGTGGAGACAGACAAAAGATCATATGGAGTAGTCGTCTAAAAAGTGTGGTGGTGAACCTGATCAAGTGGCATGGATTTTTCTTTATTAATGTTTCGGGTTTTGCTTTTGTTTTGGTTTTTTGTTGTCTTTTTAAAATATAAAACTTATAAAATCCTTCATAAATTCCATTACAGGGCAGCCATGAAAACAATTGACAGTAATGCTGCACCCTGAGTGAATGCAGGGTTTGAAAACTGAGTTTGACCTCTCCTCTCAGGCTGTGATTTCGTGTTCGAGGGATTAAAACAAACAAACAAAAAACCCCTGCTTTCTGTATTTTGTTTCCATGCCTGTGTCTAAACTGTATTCAGAAGAGTTCTTTTCAGTGGTCATGACACAAAGGCTTATACAACAGTGTGAAGGACTGGTGTCTAACTCTGTAACTCTTCAAAGTGAAAAAAAGCTTCCGAGTTTTTAAGCTAGTTATACAGCTGGTTAGACTGGAGTCAAACAGGTAATTTAAAAATCAACCCCTGCCTATGCTTATGTTATTACAATGTAATCTGGCCAAAAGGCTTAGAAAACTATTTTATCTGAAGCGGATTTTTTCCCTTTGTTTTATTGAATTTGTTCTGAGCTTTTCCAAAGTCCTTTTTGTTTTCAGTTGCATGGTGTTAAGTGTCATAGTGTTCAGAAGGTTTAAAAAGTAACCTAACTAAATTTCTTGCCTTTTTCATTTCCTTGTTTTTCAATCCTAGCCAGTTCCATCTCCTCTTTCCTTTGCCCTTGACTAAGCAAGCACAATTTAATCAGATTTATTGAGAGATAGGAAAGCAGAAATTGAGAAACAGATAAGGGAAGCAATTCAGCATGGTTACAAGTTACTAGTGCATCTCACAACCAATGTGAGCATTTTGGGGGCCTTGTTTACCCTCATGTAGACCTGTGGGTCATTTTAAATTGTTGAGATAAGTAATATTTTGGGTGGAACAATTTCTTTTCTTTTCTTTTCTTTTCTTTTCTTTTCTTTTCTTTTCTTTTCTTTTCTTTTCTTTTCTTTTCTTTTCTTTTCTTTTCTTTTCTTTTCTTTTCTTTTCTTTTCTTTTCTTTTCTTTTCTTTTCTCTTTTCTTCTTTTTTTTTTTAATACTTCCCAAAGCTTTCTGAAGATACACTGATTTTTTGGTTCTTAATAGCCTACAAAACCTCCATTTTGGTCAGTTGTAATGACTTTAACTTGTGTGTTTCTGAATAGAATATATTCCTAACAAAAATATATTAGAGCCTGTGTTCTCTAAATTTGAAAATTCTGTACCAATGGCTAACATTTCTGATGATTTTAAAATGTAATAGATGTGGTTTTATTATTTTTAACACTGGACAACTTTTATTCATAGTGGTTGAAGGCAAAAAATTACCTGCCTGTGTAGATGAGAATTTATCCCCATGTGAAGTCCTGTCTTGGTAAGATGAATAGTAGATTGTGTTGCTGACTTTTTAAAACTCCAGACCTTGGTGCATACCAGGTCTGGAGCAAGGCACATTTGCCATATCCCAAAATGATGTTTTAAAATTAAACTTCAGCTTTTTATTTTACCAGGTTACTTTAGAACCCGTTACTGAAAAACAAACAAAAGCCCAAAATAATACCCAACCCAAGTTTCAGAACAGTTGACAATACTAGTTCGTTCTTTCCTGCTGAAGTTTATTTACTAGGTAGATTTTAACTACTACCCTGAACTACACAAGTGTTGCCTCATCTTATGTTTCAAATGGGGCATATGTTAAAGTTCCAGATCTGTGTCTCTTTGTTTTATTTTATTTTTAAATGAGAATTTTAGTTCTTCAAAAATCTAAGTAATTTTTTCTTAGCTCTTCTACAGGGAAAAAAAATGTAACTTGAATGCACCTTGCAGGCTTAGAAACCTGACCTGCAAATAAAATCAACCTGAAGCTTTTTAGGAAATCTGACAGAGTGGAATCCATACTCTGTTGAAATCAAATCTGCCATCTACTTTTCTGAGAATACATCTTCATCTCAGTTGTTTAAGGTGAATTTATGACTCCTGAAGGTCATGCATTTGTGTGAATTTTTAGAATGCTTGGAGCTGATACGTCCATAGTTTCTTTAAAAGTTTCCTTCATATATTCAGCTGTCTGAAAAAAGAATTTGCCCTTCATAATGGAATGTAAAAAAAATATGATAACTGCAAATGCTGACCCTTAAATTCTCCACACTGGGCTCATTTTATATTGCTTTTGGGTAGCTGTTGCAAGCACTGGTGGAATACCTTCTCTTTCCCAGACACAGAGACTGGAGACTCTTCTGACTAGGAAAAGGCTTGTTGGCTGAATAATCTGGCTACTTTGCTGAGCTCCTCAACCTTTTATTTTAATTTCTTAAGACAGCCTTGCAATTGCCATTTGTGATTTTGACTGTCTCTATTTTGACATTTGGGGCACTAGTGATTCTGAGGCTTTTGAACAGCTAGTGTCCAAACCAATGTACAGGAGCTGTTAACGGAGATTTGAAACCTTGGCATTACACAGCACACCAAGCAGAACTGATTTCAGATTTACACTGTATCATTCATCTCAGCTGCTGCATCCCTCTCCATCAAAAGGCGTGTAAGCAGTAAATTTCAAGGAAGATGTGTTTTTGTTATGTGTATCCTGGTGCATTTTTCTTCCTTCACCTTTACACCAGTTCCACCCACATATCTTCCAGTTGCTTCAGATTATAATGATTTCAAAAATCCATTTTATTTGTTTGAATTGACTAGGGAATGTGCAAAAGTGTGGAAGCTGTAATTGGGAATTTACAGAGTTTCTTGTGTATTGCAGTCAACAGGGGAACAAAACAATTTAGTTTTCAACTTGCATGATAAAACACACAATCCTGTGGTAGTATCTCCAGGCAATTCACTGCATACACCTAGTAACACAGTCTCATTTGTTAGAAATATGTGAGCTGTGTCTGTTGCTACATAGAAATATAAGTAATTTCATATATATCACTATATAAATAAAAAATATCCAGGAAATCACTACAGTTATAAAATAACTTCTATATAGCTCTCATTCTAGAAAGAAGATTATCAGAGAAGTTAAAAATATTTTCACAACCTTGCTGGTACATAACCCCAGAAGTCCTGCCAACTGAAGGGACATTTTTATATGTAGTATTAATACAGGCGTAAGAAATGAGGTTTTATTTCCCACCCACTGAAAACAAGAACTTCTTCCATCCTGGTGCTGACAAAGGAAGGAAGATAGATCCTCATGCCTTGGGAATCACATGGATACTGTCATTCTGGCGAGCATTAGGCTCGTCCTTCGTGGCAGGGAATGTGCTGTGACTGCTCCTTTGATTGGGTCAGGAAGCTGCAGTGAAGCCTGTGGCCTTAGAGGTGTGAAAGGGAGGCCTTTCACACACCCCTTTCATGCTTCACATTTTTCTGTAACAAGCCATCTGCAGGGGAATACTTACAATATGCTGCATTTTTACATAATGCTCAGAAGGCAGGAATTCACTCACAGTACTTTTGCTATCAGCGATGCTTTCAGAAGAACAGTGGATGATTTTGTACTAGAAGCCAGCTATTTGTAGAAGTTGACAACTATTTGTAAGCTGGAGCAGGGAGAGAGAGCAGCAGGCAGATTCTGCCCAGCTTTGTCTCTAGTGCAGAGCTACTGCTGTCCTCCAATTCACAGCCATTCTGGATGGATATTCAGTGACAAGTTTGTAGTCCCATGGAGGAAATAGACCTGAATTCCACCTGTTCCCACACTGAATGTTACAAGCTGAGGTCTCAGGAGTATATTATGGATCTCAGTTTTCTGCTCTTTGGGGCTGTTTATTAAGCAGCACTGCAGAAAGTTACTTTGGTTACCAAATGCCTGGTAGTTATTTCAGCGACACACATGGAAACAGTGGCCTCGATGTGGACAGGTAATGTTTCAGCTAGGGGTTTGGATGGGACTTTGCAGTCTTGGTACAGGAAGGGAAAAGAAATCTGATGTTGAAAGCATGAGAAAGAATAGGAAGGAGGAAGAGAAATAACAAGAGAAGAAAGAGAAATAACTGCAATAACAAAGTTTCAGTTCTTGGTGATATTGATCAATGTGAAGTGTGTGGTAACTGCCCCCGCTTCTTGTAGACCAGCAACCATTTAATTTTCACTGCCTGATGAAAGATAGGAGGGTCTTTGGAGGCACCAAAATACAGTGATGTAAATGTGCTAATTTTTTCTTATTCCCCCTTTCTTTAGGGGAAAGAGACCACCAGGTCACAGGATGTTTAGGTGCAGCAGTTTCCTTTTTGTACACAGGCCCTTAGTCCCTTTAAGTTGCTATTAGATGAAAGGGCACTGCCCTGGGATATATGGGTATAATTCTTCTATTTATAAGGGGACATTGCATATGATCATTGGGAAGTGGGCAGGGGTGAAAAATAGAGTAGGAATTTAGGACAAAGAGAAAAGTACAAGAAAGTAAAGAGTAGCCCAAGGGTAAATCTTTCGTATATTCATAAAATGAAAAAAGCATTCATGACCTTCACAGAAGATGGTTGGTCAGATGGTGCCTAAATTATTAAAGAATTGCAAACACACTGGCATACTAATATAATGGAAGAAAGTTACCATGATTGCAATTTTAGAAGAATTAAAATATGGAAGTACCCTGAGAATTACCAAAGGAAAACAAGATTATATGTTTAGCAGCTGGTATGTAGTGCTGGCTGTAGTTCAGCAGCTGATTTTTGTTGTCTGGTGCCCCAAAAGCAGAATAGGAGAGGCAAGTACCCATCCCTTGACTCTTTTAACAGTTCTAGAGGAAATGCCACAAAGCTTAATCAGAGGAGGTCTAGGTTAGACATCTGGAAAAAACTTTTCACCCAAAGCACTGGGAGAGCTCCCCAGGGAAGTGGTCACAGCAGCAAGCCTGACAGCGTTTGAGAAGAAATTTTTCAGTACTCTCAGGCACATGGTGTGACTCAGGGTGTTCTGTGCAGGATCAGAGGTTTGAATTAATAGTCCTTCCAACTCAGCACGTTCTATGATGCTATGATTCAGGATTCTATGATTCCATGATCTGATAATGCTGTGGACTGGGGATAGTGTTGCTTAGGCTTGCCCTTTCTCACCTTGGTGTTTAGCACAGTGAGGCAATGAAGTACTCTTTGTCCTCTGACCTTTCTGTTGAATTGTTGGGGCCCATTAGAGGCCTGAAACCAGTATGATGGAGTGGAGACTGGCAGTGAACAACATACAGAAAATAAACATGACCTGTACCAGATGAGTCTCTGCCTACAGAGTTTGCAGATTCAACTATGTCTCTAGAAATTGGGGGCCAAAAAAAAAAAATTATTTATTTAAATAGAAACAGGGTCTGAACTCTATGACTCTATGCACTTTCAGTGCCTTATACATGGTTTCAATCATGCCTTTTGAAGTATTTCTGTCTGGCTAATTGTCTGGCTGTCTAAGCAGCTTTAACAATACAACTTCTAAATTCTAATATACCTTTTCTGTACATTGAAAAATAGCCAGAGATTATTTAATAATACTTATAAACAGAAATCTTACGTTTCATCTTTTTAATCAGAGTTTGACATGTAATGGTAATGCTTTTGAAAATGTAACTGCTCCACAAATAGTAAGTAGTGACTGTAAAAGCACTCTCAGATTCTAGTTATTCCAATTCTCACAATTTATGGCCTGAGAAGGCAATTGGTCTGTAGGTTGGAGAAGAAGCTGAATACCTTTTAAGTTTAGCCAGGTTTCTTCTGCATATTACTTTTTCTTCTTTTCTTCATTTTTTTTTTTTTTAAGGCATGCCTTTTATCCAGGGCTTTATTTCCTTGTCTGCTTCTTTCTAGGTAATGAAAAGAGTGGTATCATTTTTCTGTTTTCCAAGGATAGTGTAAGCAGCACAAGACTAGATGCAAAACATTTTTGGATTTAAGCAGAGATTGCCTTTTTGTGAAGTCTGTGAGAACTAGATTGTTTTCCAATTAAATGAAGTACCTTATCATTGACTACATATCTATTCTGGATTGTCACCTTTCCAGGACATAAAAAGAGCAATAAAGTTGCTGCAGTTTTCACTTTTTCTCCAGGACAGCTCCCATTCCCTAATTCCTATTTCTGTTTCCAAGATGTGTTCATTGTTGCCATTTGCTCCTTTGTTTCACAATGCTGCTTACTGCAGAGTTAGCCTACTCTTAAACATGGACTCAGAATAGGAAATGAGCAGAAGCTGCCATGTGTAGCTGCCTTCATTGTCTTTCTCAGGCACCTGAGGTTTTTCATTCTTCACTTTGCACTCCTGGTTGCTGACTTTGAAAGAGATATAATTCTCTCTAAAATGAGGAGTTTTTCTGAAAGAAAAAAAAAAGAAAATTAATACTCATAACAATCCAAATTCTGGTGCCCAAACTGAATGGCAGATATGGCAGTATTATTTTTTGTGATGAATTTTGGAAATCTCAGAACCTTTTCAAATATCTTCATGCATAATTTTGACCATTTTTACCCTCTAGTAAAGGCTTGGCTTTACTACAAGCATAAAGAAGGCTTGGCTTCTTCCAGCTGGACTTTGTGCCTGACTGGGGAATAGCTTCAAGCAGGTCCTTGCTTGATAGAGAAATGAGACTGAAACAATTGCCTTGAAGCTCAGCTCAATGATTTTGCACTAAAGGACCAAAGGAGAGCTCAAAAAGCTGAATTCAGGTGTTCCAAGGGAAGCAGTCACCAGTAGCATCACCTGGAATTGTGCCCCGTGCTGGCTGATGCCACAGCAAAGGTGCACTGGGAATGTTTCTGGGCCGAGCCATGGCACCTCCACCTGAGCTGGGACCATACCTGCAGGATGCTCCAAGGAATGCCAGCCAGGAATGAAAATTGGAAAGCACCTAGACAGATTGTCAAAAGATTTCTACTGCCCTATAATTTTCCATCCTAGCACCATTGCTTGGATAGTAGTGGTTGGAAGGTGTGTCATGCCTTAAAGCATGGTAAAGGAAACAGTGAAGGAGGCAGCAGTTGCCATAAGGGGGTCAAATTTACCCCTGAGCCAGAGGGAAGAAATGGATCTGTGGTGAATCAGACAGCTTCAACTAGATACCTGAAATAGTATTGTTTATATTCAGCCTATCTTCTGCCAGTATAATATCCCTGCAAAGGTTAATCAATTTGAATCTTAATATCATTCTTATTTTCCAACCATTATCTTTCAAATATATGGTGTGCGCTTGTCATCTTCCAGGATTAACAACATGACAAGTTTGAACTTTTAAAAGCAAGACACTTTTTGGTTATTGGAGAGCAGAAAAAGGTCACAATGCTTTGTACAAAACAGAACCATGTACACTTCCAGGCCCATAATTTGCCTACTCTTCTCAATAATTTATAAAGCATGGATAAAAGAAGGGCCAATTTAGTAAGAAGAGGGGCTGCTCTGCTTATGTGTACATTGTAAGAGGAATTATTATACAGAATAAAAGAAATAATCCATGTTGGTTGGCTCTTGCAGCCTTGTTCTGGTTAGCACAATATAATGATTTTATTTGTTTCCTAAGAATGAAACATACCGGGCCCAATTCACCGTTCTGCCTGATTCTCTCTAGAAGTTATTTTTTGGTTGAGAATAATAGTCACAGAGAAATGAGAAAATGTATTGGCAACTGTGTTCCCTTGATCAGTGAAGGCAAAGGGAAGCTCAAGTATTTGCTTTCTGCTGTGGCTGCTATTGTCCTTGGGGACTGCTGAAACTTTAAACCAGAGTCCTAATTGGCACTCGGATAGCCATGAAATACCAGAAGCTTCAAAAGGAGCTTAAGAGAGTAGTTGCTGCCTTTTCCCTGCTCCATCCTTTGCTATCCACAGCACACACATAACAAGGATTTGGGAGGTAGAGTTATTGGCATTAAATCTTGCTGTGTGACTAGCTCAGACTTTGTAAGACTAGGCACCCCTGAGCAAGGAGCTGACATTGAAGTCATAAACCTGCAGCAAATTACACAGTGCAAGTGATTGGAAGTGTGACATGATTTGCCCCGAGTCATCCACTGTGTTTTTGCTGCTCTTCAGGTAAGCCTGCAATGCTTTTAAGAGTTGTGTTGTCATTTACAGTTTGTTAAAATCAAGATAGCTTGCGAAAGTTGATATATTCATGTGCCCATGGCCTAAGTAGTCAGGAAGGGTGGGATAGGAACTAAAGGGATGAATGAATGAATGAATGAATGAATGAATGAATGAATGAATGAATGAATGATGAATGCCACTTGTAGGAGACTGGAGGCAGGGACACTCCAGGCTTGGCTGGCACAGTTGTACCTCTCAGGTTTGGACTTTGCCAGTTCAAAGCAACTTGGTTGACTAATGGCTCCCTCCACTGCTCCCTCACCTCTGATGCATAATTTGCATTTATTAACCTCGTACCAAAACCTGCTTTTATCAGAAAGCCCCAATTCAGTATTGTAGCAATCAAGGTAGTTAGTAGTCAGGATAGTAGTGATCACAAAGCACTAATGGAGTCTTGTTGATATGCACGCTGCTGGTCCCAGTGCTTTTGAATCCACTCTTGCACTGAGCAAGCATGATGAAGTAGGAACCAGCACAACTGGAGCTGTTAGGCTGTTTTAGTCTAGCTGGATAAAGGCAGCAATGGTTGTTGGAAACCAGTTTGATTTTCTTTTACATCAAATATCATCTGGTCCTAATTTAATTTCTCCAGTTTAAGACTGTTATTCAGCTGTTGAAAGCTGTTCTTGGTGATGATGTGTACTCCATGCTGAAGAGAAAGCACAGCTGGAGTAGATGTTCTTCTCTCTCCTTTCTGTTGGCATCATGGAGGAAAGTGGGGAACCCACTTTACATCTAATGCTAAGGCAATGAAAGTTGTTCTAAACTCACTCGAAACAGATGAGCCTTTACTTTCAGTAGAAAACAAGTTGTCCTTGTGCAGTGACAGAGTGGGTCTACTCAACAAAGAGGGTCATTGAAGGCCTGGATATTTTGAGCAAGCTTTGCTGGGTTTTAAAGAATCCTGAGAAACTTAAAACCCAAAGATAACCTGAAGAACTAAAACCCAAAGATACCTCCAGAGCTGGTGCCCTCAGACACTCAGGATACTGTATAAAAGTTAGGTATGCTGAGAGGACATCAGAGAAACATTTCTTGTTTTGTTCTTTTTTCAGCTGATGCAATGTAAGTCAGGCATGAATATTAAGAGGTGCCAGAGCCCCCTTTTGGTACTGGATGAGGTTTGCTTCAGTGCTTTGCAAAGAGAAGTGGGTGCACCAAGTCCTGAAGCACCTTTGCTCTGAACCTCCTATCCCAGTAGTCCCAAGAAGGGCTTCCTAGAAGACAGCAGACACAGAATTTTAAGAGGAACCCATTAAATTTGGTAAGAGATACCATAAAATTTATAAGGGAAAAGTCAATACCATTTGTATGGTATTGAGTCTGGATTGAAACTTCATTGTCTGGAGTAGGTTGCTTGTGGTTTTGAGCTATTTTTTTTTATGGTTGTATAAGAAGTTATAGGTATTTATCAACCCTGATTGCTCAAGAGCTATGTCACAGAAATCCCATACAAGGAGTATGGGATTCTGGTTACTGAAGAGCAGAGAGTACAGCTCTGTAAGATAATTCCCCTTCATGCATGGGAGTGAACATTTAGGCACTCACTGAGCCTGTATGCCAGAAAGCCATCATTCCACAGAGCTGGGACTGGTGCTGAGGGATCCCTATGGCTGGGCTCACGTCACCACCATCTTGATCTGCAAGCTCATCAGCTTTCTCTCAGAACTCTTCCCTTACCCCCTTCTGCTACAAAAGCATGTGTATGTGTGTAAGTATACAGAAATAATATCATCAAGCATAAAGATAAAATGAATAAATATAGAAATAATGAAAAATAATGGTGGCTCATTTAGTTAGTTCTTTGTGAATTTTCAAGTATCCATTTTATTCTAGTATTAGCTTGCTCTCTGATAAAGAACATAAAGTAGGTTATGGGTTTTGGTTGTTTTGTTGTTTGTTTTTTTTTAAATTATACTTGTCTAATTTTGTGTGCAGTATTTTCAGCCTCCATCAAATGAAATAGTTTGCTCCTTTGCTTTCAATTGTGGAAGTGCAGCCTATAGTCAGAGTTAGGTGCAGTTTTTCTGGGTAATACCAGTTTTACTAGGTAATTACAGTAGCACCTGGGCAACCTCACCAGCCATCCAGAGTTTCCTTATGTGTGACAGGCTGCAATTTAGCTAGAATTCAGATGGCAAGGTAGTGTAATGTTGAGAAAACAGTCTGCCCATCCATCCATCCATCCATCCATCCATCCATCCATCCATCCATCCATCCCTCCCTCCCTCCATCCATCGTTCCCTCCATCTGTACATCTGTCTCTTTCAATGTTGTAAACTTGAAAAGTAAGAAGTTTTTTAGTTGGTGTAAGTGGAAAGTTCCCATTTCACACAGTCTTTTCCTGAAGGGGAGATGCTTTTTGATGCCAGGTTCTTTGTTAGAGGAACCCGATAGGTCTAATCAGTGTTATGTCTGGGAGGGATTGTAATTAAAAAACTATAATTAATTTATTTATGTATTTTCCATTTATTTATTTATTTATTACACATAGTCATGCATTATACAGGAGTAACTTATTTTTACTTCCAATTTTTGTACTGGAAACTTAGAAGCCATACTGCATAGCTGAAATGAAGAGTGACTTTCAATTATTTAGTACCTTGATTTCGCCAAGGAAAACGGATACCTGCTTTCCTAATGGTACTCTACATTGAAAAGAAGTAATAATATGAAAAATATTGATTTTTATCAAATGAAAGAAATAGCACTTGATAGCATTGCGATTACAAAATAGCTGTATGATGTTATTAAAAAAATAAAATTTATAGTCATGAATATCTTCATTTACTGGGAACTTAGTTAAATACTTAGTATTTAATGGCACAGGCTGTTTGCTACTTTGTTAGAAGGTATATTTTGCAGGCACTTCAACTTTTGATATTGTTCTAATTTTAAACTCCTGAATGTTGTTGGCAGGGTTCTTTACCTTGAATCAAGGCTATTATTGCAAAAAAATTCACAATTCTGCCAATGAGAATGAGATAGTAATTTCTCCTGGCAGACTAATTTAGACAACTTTTCAGGTATGCTTTTTTAACTGAAAGTTGCATGAGAAATGTGAAAAATGTTATCACTTACCGGAAATGCAAATGTGGCATTTGTTCAGCCTAATATGAATGCCTCTGCACCAGGCAACAACACCAGAAGTGCCAATTAGGATGCAGTCCTGGTTCCAAAAATTCACCCTTTCTTTTCAGCTAATATGACATTTATGTGTCTCATCTTTTTATTTTTTTTCTTTCACAGCGTGGCTGTGTTTCAACCTACTTGCACAGAAATGCCAGTCGTGCTTGAATTTTATTTTAACTAAAAACCTGTTATTGTGCCAGGCATCAATAGAGAATGGTTATGCATGTAATGTGTTTTATTATGGCTAGAATTTAAAGACCAGTGCCATATAGGTCAATCAGTGTTACGAATGACAGCAGTTGTTATCTGCTAGTGAGGACAGCACTATAATAATAATGTTTATTGCACATCATTTTTCAATGATTTTATGCTATCATTTAGGAGATGAATGAAATGGCTCTCTAGCTGACATGAATGTAAATAAATTAAGCATTAAGAACCAGAGAGTTCTAATCATCTTTCTTTAAGATTGCACTAAATGGTTGCAATCAGTGAAATAGATGAGAGATTGCATTAAATTGCTCTTCCAGATACTATATCATGCAGCTCAAACAAGGTTCACAGGCATTACAAAACAGCTCAGGTTGAAGGAGCAGCTGGAATGCCTCATAGGCATGCATTAGCTGAGAGTAATGCATTGGACGTGTACCTCTGCTTACAGTCTTTTATATTAACATACATGGAGTGACAAAGAGAAACCCAAACAAACAGACAAGGGAAAACCTGTGCCGTTTTGTTCCAGGGATTTGCTCTCATTATAGATTTATATTAATATATGCCATGGTTTGGAGGATTATGCAGGAGCATCGACTGCAGTATTTTCTCAGCTCTTTCATTCAGGCTCTGCTCTTTTTTTCAGGATGTTATTGGAAATTCACAGGGCAAGAAGATGGCAGGTTGGAGAATGCAGGGAGGTTTGTTACTGTTATGAGGAGAGAACACAGGCACTGTCTTATGGGTAGCAGATAGGCAATATCTGAGAAGCTGTCAACAGGACACATTAAGGCTGGGTTTTCAGGAGCTGACCTCTAATTCTGCTAGTACAAATCCACAAATTAAATTGTGTGAGCAGTTAGGTCACAGAGAGGTAGAGACGTCTGTATTCCTCTGACCTAAGGCAGAAGCACCAAAATGAACCTGAAACAGGAAGGGTCTTGGGGTCAGCAAAGACAGATTGGAAATTTGTCTCTTTATATCTTTAAACAGCAGCGCAGGGAGCACAATTAAAATTGTGACTGTTCAGGTCCTCTGCTGCCAACAGTAGGGGCAGCATCCCTTTTCATTTAAGGGTAATATGGTCCAAAGTTATCTCATTACTGATAGCACTACCGTTGTGGCTGTGTGGCACTGCCTTGGCAGGATGCTCCAAACAGCTCTCCAGCAGTTGCTCTGGAGCCAGCTAAAGCCCCAGACCTCAGCACAAGGCTGTGCTGGGAGGAAAGGGAGATTGTAACATTTTGCCTGTGCTTTTCATGTATGAAGTGATATTTTCAGCTCTACATCTTGAGAAAGCTTCTAACTCAAGTCTCTAAATTAGGAAGTTTTAAGACCCTACAATTCTCACTGAAGTTAATGAGAAGGTATGAGAAAACATCACTTTAAGCTACGAAATTTCTGGTACCCAATGGGTAGAGAGGCTTATGTTATCTTTCCATTAATGTCAGCTAATACGCTTGGGTGGCCTGCTGTCCTTTGGTTTATTTAAGACTTTAATACTTTAACTTACAGATAAAATTATGGCTTAGTCCTAAGTACGAGCTGGCCACATAACCATGACCACTCAGCTTATACAGACAAGAGTTTTCTGTCTGCTGAAGGGAAGCAGAACAGATAATCCTATCACTTTTTACTCTTTGTCTCCAGAATTTAACTGTGGAATTTACAGGATTCCTCACAGCAGGTAGGGAGCACTGTTCAAGTGAAATTTTGCCCCTATTTATGTAGTATTGTCTCATATTTCCCTGAATTTCAGAGTTTTATTGGTTCAATTCCCAATCAAGTAAGTTATATCAGAACTAGAACAATAGCATGATGTATAAAGGAATTCCAAAAGGATTCTGCTTGAATTGTTAATAAATATTTGACCTGTTGTCTAGAGCAGGAGGATAAAACATTGGCTCGATGGATATGGTGACCAAGACTGAGATTCAGATTCAGTGGTTGTTCTTAACAGAGACTCTGAAAGAACTCCCAGCGCAGCTAAGAGCAGCCTGTTTTTCTGCATTTCCATATCACTTGCTCTGGAAGCCTTATGGTTTTTTCATTGCAGCTTGTCACTGTTTGAATGGTTTCTAAATCCCACCCAGGTCAATTCTGATGCTAGATATCTGTGCTCCCATAGTCAGCAATCTGCAGATGATGTCTGCAGTCTGCAAAGAGAGAGCTTTTCAGCCAAACCCTGCTCCAAGGGAGAAGGGCGCTGAAAATGATGGAAAGCACCCTGACAAGATAATAAAGCCCATTTTTTTAACCTATGCAGCACATGAGAAGAGAGCAGGAGAAATCAAGGATATTACTGGTGTCTTGTGTTCCTGTAGCAGAACTGATTTTGATAAGAGAAACTGTGGTTAGACTGCAAGAGAAGATGGATAAATATCATCTGAAATTATACATGGGTTTTTCTGGCTGGTATTTTAAGAGCTTTCTTATAAATGGATATACATCCAGCTACCTGAGGCTCTACCTAGTCCACTAAGGCATATATGTGCAAAAAGGGTTTTACAAGTTTGTTGTCTTGGTCTTTTGAGATTTTCTAAGCCTTCTGATATTTACGTTCTTGTAACAGAGTTTCTCACACACTTTCATGTAAATAATGATTGTTTGCATTCTTCTATGTAGGAGGAGAATTTTGATAGACTGTTAGTCTGACCAGTGTAGTTGGAAAGGTGGCAATGCCATCCTCCAATCCACTGTCACTTTTGAAATTCTATAAATGTTGAAGTCTGAAAAATAAAGTATACTTTTCCTGTTCCTGTTCAGATACTAGAACATCGTGTGTGAGTTGTGTTATTCTTGTGACACAACCGTCACACAAGTTCTGTCCCATCTCCAAAGCACATAGAGAGCAGTGAAATGAGATGTGGTGATGAAAATCTGTTTCTAAAGTGCTAAAGAACTTGAAATATATGCTCTGTTTTGATGGGGGTGGTGCACTTGGTGTGGAAATGAAAGAAGGTCCATGTCTGGCTGGAGAGACTAGCAATGCATCTGCATAATGCCTTAACATCGTGATGGGGACAAGGCAGTGACATCATGGTACAAAACCTTTGCTAAACAAACAGAATAATGCTCTCAAAGGGAGCATTCTCCTGTCCAGCAGCACTGGTTGCATGTGACAGCTCTGTAAGTTGAGACAAAAGACCCCCCAACTTTATCTTTCTCTTTACCTTCTGGGTTAATTTTGCAACCAATTAACCTCCAGGCTGGTTTGCTGTGTGGTGCAGAAGCAGCTGTGCTGATAATGCTGAAATGTGCATGTGTGATTAGGCTGGGAGGTGGCCAGGAGAGACGTGACTGTGTTCCAGGGTGTTGGCACCAGTCATCCGCCCGTGAGTACCCTCAGTTGGCCTGAGGTCCACAAACCAAAACATCATCAGCTTTTGTGCATCTATATTGCTTATGGGTTTTTAGGCTTCTACTTGGATGCAGTACTTTAATTGCTGTAACTCTGTTTGAGAGGGATATAAGCTTTTTTCTCCCAGAGTGTTACTCTGAGCACAGATACCATTAGACCAACACTATAGTACCTTCTACCAGTGCAGTTTATTACCCTGTGGGAAATAAAAGCAAATAACTTGTGCTGATAAAAGCATTTTCTGTGGGTGCATCTGTGCTCATATCCAGTTTTGACCCTGAGTATTTAAGACCTTGCATGTGTCAGGGCTTTATCCTTTCATCTGGAAACGACTGTCAGGCTGCCTCACACTGCTGGAACAAGGCATTTGCTATATATGGTGGAAAGGCCTGTCCCTTGCACTGGCAAAAGGGGTGGGTGAGATCTACTGAGAATGCTGTTTTCAGGGTAAGCCAAGTGCCAAGGCTGAGGCACAGGTCAGCTGTGACTGGTAAAGGTGACATTGTTATTTGATGCCATGCTGCAAAGATGACCAGTCCAAGTATGTTAGAAGTGCAACAGTTTTAAATACCACTGAGATAAATATCCTTAGGGGGTTCTGTTGTATCAAAGACTGTTGCCATTCCCCACAACTCATCACAGAACCCCAGGAACCATTATTTTTCAAAGATTCTGTAACCTTCTACAGAGCAGCTGCACTATAGCTGGTGTCTGCATCACCTCTGGTTTGCAGTTCACAGCCTAGAGACACTGCTGGCTTGGGACTGTGCTTAATGATCTGAAAGTCAGCACGCTCAGGACTGTCCTAAGAGGTCTTTAAGATCCAGAAACACTCACTTTTCTTCTCACAAAAGAAAAGGGAGAGATCTTGGAGGCTGTGTGATTAGCCTGGAAAGCATTCATGTCTGACACTGTTTTCAGAGTAGCAGAAATCAAAGGTAGAATTAGTAAAAGGTATTGTGAAAGGAACAACAGCAGGGGTTGGGCTTTAGGAGGGTACCAAAGCAACATCATGCTAGCTTGGATAAATTATTGTAAATGCCCTAAGGTCACTATCATGATGCTATTGAAATCTAGTAAATAACACTGTCACATTTTTAAAAAAAAATTAAAATATAGAGTGAAATGTTTAATCCAGTGACTTCAGGACAAATGGTAGTAAAAATAAAGTACAGAATTCTGATTCATATGGCTCTTTCTTCTGAATTTTATCTTTAAAAATGACAAGAAAATGAAATACTTTCCATTGTTTTGTAGCATAAAGGTTCTTGCAATAAATTACTTTGTTGACTAATGACACCTTTTCCATGGGGTTTTTTTGAGACAGAGTTGTTTTTGTAGCAAATATTTTTAATACAAGGAATTTGAAATGTACTGGTAAACCATGGTCTTTGGTATTGTATTGCATCAACACTGAGAAATTATATTGGATGGGTGATTGAAAACATATTTGAAGACAAGTAATAATGCTAGTAAAGGAACTAAAGCTTTAAAAGCTTTAAGCTGTTAAGGACATTTCTCTTGACTGCCTGATAAAGAGTAAAAGGTGAAAATTGGAAGCTCCACAAGTCATCAGCTGGAATTATCTTTCTGGAGATCCAGGAGAAAATAGAAGTCCGTGGGCAAGACCATTTTTAACAGAACTGAACAGTAAAAGCTAACTCAATAGGCTATTTTTCTTGTTGGTAAAAGTGTTTGCTTCTAGAAGAGTTCTATTTCATTCTCTCTTCTTCCTGTTTTTTCTCCTGATTGAGCAGGTATTGTTCAAGGGGCAAATGAGAATAAATTAGTCTTTTTCTTTGATGGTGGTTATCTTTACTTGCCAATCATTTGCGTGTAGCAGGAATATAGATGTTCTCAAATACTATACTCTTAAATCAACAAAAAGAATGAGGAAGAGTCAACATGGCTGGAAATTGGTGGCAAGTATAACCCCTACCTCACTGTAATCATTGTGAAGTTTTTGATAATATATTGTTCAATCTACATTTTTCTTCACTCTGTCACAGTAGCCAAGGATTTCAGGGATGGAATGTTTTAAAGGGGGTACCAATGGCGCCTGGTATTTTGAATTGTTTACACAGAGTGGAAAGGCTGTGATGTTAAACACTGGAGGTAATTTCACTGAGAACCTTGAGTGGAGCCAGGTCACACATGGCAGAGGAATGGAAGCTGGTGCAGTGCCCTCCTGGAGCGGGAGAGCTGACTCTGCTTCATGGCAAATATCCTTCCATATCAGTACCAAAAGTGCAGACACAAAGAAGGGTATAAGCAAATTCTTAATGACTTGACCTTTCTGAAGATACTGTATATGTGACTTTTACCCTTTTCATTGTTACCATCCAGTAGCCTTCCCTTAAAAAAGAGGGGGAAAAAACTCTAGGACAAAACAAATAAGCCCTGAATTAATTAATGTGAGTATGACAAGTCATAGGATGATCTCCTGGGAGCCAGGCAAAGATATGTCTGGGATTTTGAAGTGTCTTGCTTGCACATAAAGAATGACATTTCTGCACAGTCCTCATCATTGCAAATGATGAACTTTCCAGGCTTAATGAGATTGTATGGCTTTTGTGTTTGTTCGTTGGTTGGTTTGGATTTTTTTAACAGAAAGAGCTGGTGGCAATAATAGAAGAGAGAAAGGAGCAACAAGGAAAATAAAGTCAGAACCAAACTATTTAAGAAACAGAACCTGAAATTGGACTTTGTCTCAGGGCTTTTGCAACAAGCAAAGCCAGATTCACAGAGGTTTCCTCTGACAGAAATCCAGAGCTTAGGGTTTCTTCACATGCATCATTTCTTTCTGAGCATTTGGACTGAAAACAGGCATAGCATGACAGATTCCAGACTAAAACTTTAGCTAGTGCAGTAGGGTATTTCAGAACTCAACTAAATTCTTGTAAATTTTTCCCAGTTATTAACACTATTCAGGATTTTGTAAAAATGGAAACCCAGTGGAAACCATGGGGAGTTCTTTTAGTAAATCAGACAGCACTGAAAACATATATAATATAAGGAAATATCCTATAAATTGTAGCATGGGACAGTGAAAGGTGATGTAGGTAAACTCCTGGGAAATGTGACAGGCAGCAGTACAAGAGAGACATTCTATAAGAGATGTCCATGAAGTTGGATAATGTACTTCCCATATAATACCCCACATACATGAGCATCAAGGGAAGAAAACAATTGCTTGTGGCAATATAAAGGATGGTAATGCTATGGAATAGGGAGCTTGAAAATTCTGGCTGATTCTTTAAAATGCTGATTCTAGCAGCAGTACCAGATGAGGGAATGACCTTTTAATAAGAAGCATAACATCACTGTTCTATGGGCCACTTAGTTATAAACAAACACTTTGCACTATAGAATTGAGTACGGGATTCTGTACAGTATTCTCCTTTATTTTTCCAGTGATTAACTCTGAAAGCTGGGATGATATACCACCTGAGGTTTTCTCTGATGCTGAATCAATTTTCTGTTGCTCATATTTTATTGTTATAGTTATTGGTACTGAATAACCTCTGAAATCTTACTGCCATATATGAAACTGTTCCTTCATTAGTGTCTGACAATCCACAGGGACATTTTCATGGAAACTTCTACATCTTGACCTGTAAATTTTCTAGTATTTGAACAGCCTTACTGTGAGCAAAAATCTCCTCTACATCAGAGGGGGGGAATTATTTATTTGTAGAGTGAGCTGTGAGTGTACCCCTAAGCTATAATAAAACTGTTGAAACAAAGTGTTCAGTAACTTCCCATCTTGAAACATTTTCTAAACCTTTCTCCTTATAGTATTCTGAGGTTTGAATTATCATTTGTTAAATGTATTATGACATACTATTTACCACAGACGATGGCTTTGAGACCTTGGTATGGCTGGGTTCCCTAGGAATTTCATAAATAAATCTCTGAAAACTGGACATATAATTCCATCCCTTTTGCTGTATTTTATGTCTTCTGAATGATATCTGCTTTGACTAGGATGAGACCAGGTTTATTAATGTTGCTTTGTCACCTGCTAAGGGATGTCATATGCTGAAGCAGGATTTGGACACGGCTTCTTCTTAACATGTGTGGTTTGTAGACCATAAAGCTCCCAGCTGGGGAGGAGGAGGAAGGAAAAAAAAAAGGTGTGTGTGGAGGGGAGGTACTTATTATTCAAGACAGTTAAACAGATTGAGGATTCTTAGTTCATCTGAAAACCTCAATTGAACTCTCCCCAAACAAGAAAAGGAATGAAATGCTGCTTGACTATGGTTTTTTCTGCATTGTATTTTGACATTGATTTGAAATGAAATTTCATCTTAACCAAAAGTCAACATCCTTAATATTCATATGTCTTTGGTGGCTCAGGTCTGTACACTCAAGGATTTGCTGATAAAACAGCAGTATTTTTTAAAAGTTGGTGGTTTTACTTGAATGCTTGCAGAAAGTAAATCTAAGAGAATTGGTCTGTTACTGAATGTCATCTGATTCTGAGTTAGTGAGAGAGGTGGATAGTCAGAACTTCTCATTGTTGAACAGTACAAGTAAGGAAGGTGCCTTGTACTGGCTCATGCAGGCTTTTGAAAAGAAAAAAGAAAAAATTGCCTCATTCTGAGCAGCTTGGTTCATGTCTTACTGCTTCTCCTTCAGGCATCATTCATTTAATAATGCTGCCTTATCATACAACACATAAAGCATATATCTAATTGAACCTTAATTGTTGATTTGGCCAGATAATGCATATGGATAGGCCCAAAGGATGTGGGTTTAAATCTTTTTGCTGGAGTACATGTGAACTCAAAACAAGTAAGGCTCAGAACAAATGCCTGTGCTAACTGCCTCACCACACTGGGACCAATTGCTGTCACACTGTCCTGTAAAGTGCATTCCCTGTGCTGATTTTGGGTGAGCTCAATATTTTGCCATTTGTACAGTTTTTTTCATATTCATTTTGTAAGCAGAAGAAGGATTTTTAATCTGAGTTTCCTTTTTTGTCCTACCTGCATTAAATAACCAGATGGTAATAAACCTGATTAGATGTTATATTTACTTTTGTAATAATAATTAGATGGTTTTCTTACCTTCCAGAATTGCTTTTTAAACGCGCATCATTCTCTTGGACCTCTTTTGACCATATACATATACTCTCTACTAGTATTCATATATGTGCATTTCATACACATTAAATTAGAAATTTTTAAGTTGTTCTAATTCATGTTACATAATTTTTTTTTTTATTATTTTTCACCTGTAAATTGAGGAAGTTCTTTTTGTAAATCAGCTTGTTACTGTTGCAATGCAATCAGTATTGTCATTTTATATATTTCAGCAGAAGGTTTACCAATGTACTTTGGGCTGCAATGTACTGAGACCAGCCATCCATTTATTAAATGCCCTCCTGGCATTTAGAAGCAATATCCATTCTGCAAGAGCAACAATGTGTGAAAACCTGCAGGAAGTAACATAAATAATGGTTTATCCAGTTGAAACGTGGAGCCATTGGTTTGTAAATGACACAGATGTAACTCACATGCTGCAATTTGGATGCTACTCTGTCATAAAACCATCTGACTTTTGCCATGTCTAAGACATATCACATAGTGTATCACCTACTTCATACTCTGTAGCTGGTAGTTTATTTTTGGTGATCTCTGAGAAACTAATTACTAGATCTAGTGGCTTCATGAAATTAAATAAATTCTAAAGCTGAAGTAGAATATGTCTATTGAATCTTCCTCTGTCTTGGGCCTTCTTAAGTTGCCTCTCAAATAGTGAATATCCTATTTATTCTCAATTACAAATAGGTGATGTGTACTTGCATTAACCTTTGCTTATTCTGCCATTTGCAGAAGTAAATTAGTGGCACTGAGACTATAACCTTTTTTAAACAGTGTACCAAACTGATCTGCTATAACCACACAGTGAAAAGCTAAAAAAGGTGTTTATGGAGACTTGATGAGATTTTGAAACTTAACAGTAGAGAATTAAGGGGGTTTTGTGTGCTGTGGAATAATTTGTCTTGTAATTTAGCTTTAATTCACATTTTCACAATTAATTAAACATCAACCTAATCATTATACACATAAAGCATTTAAATTGATGTATGAAGAATAATGGGGAATGAATAATGCTTTGAAGATCCATTTCAAATTAGTTGTTTGATTAATGAATATTCCACAAGGGCATTTGTGTGATGACCTCTGTTGATGACTTAAGGAAAGGCATGCCTGTTTAGATAATGAGAAGACAAAGTGAGTGAGAGTTATCTCTGTGAATAAGCAGCATAGAATTACAAGGATTAATCTATACAAAGCATAGATCTTTTGCATTGCTTGTAAGAGATAACATAGAACTGTAAGTTCAGTAAATAGGTTTGGCATTTGAAGATGCTGCTTAGTGATAAAATGTTCTGACTGTACACATTTCTTGCCTTTCTCTGGATATGGAGGACCACAGTGGAAGGCTGTTCTCTCTTCCCAAGCCCATTATGATCCTTCATGGCACCTGACATTGATTTCTTGCGTGAAAAAGAAGTAAAATGTTTCACACTGCAGCTCATTTGCTTCTCATTGCGTCTATAATTAGCAAGATGAACTGTAAATGTTTTACATGGTAACCTTACTTAAAAGGTTTTTTATTTAAGTGTTTTATTTAAGTAGTGTACAAAATGTATGGACAAAAGTAATAGTAATCTTTTATCTTGTCAGGGAATACTAGATAATCAAAAGAAAGATAGAAAACTTCTCATGCACTGGCTGATCTAGAACAGAGAGTGCAGGTTTCAGATACCTTCTTTCACTTTTTTCCCTTTCCTCTGAGTCCCTTTATTCCAATATTTTTCTTCTCTTAGTTGCAGTGTCAGCACAGCTGAAACAAAATTCTAACATTTCCTCTTAACCCAGAAAGTCAAGGACCAGCCAGATTTTCTTTTGCTTTCCTCGGAAGCAGAGACAAGAGGCAGCATAGCATAGCACCCTATCTCTGCTGGGTAAGACATTTCAAATTTGCTATAAAATGTAACTTTTTTCTAGATTCTGTGTGATTTCAAGGGATTTCTGCAAAATCTGGATATGCTGTGTCCTGGATACAGGAAGAGCAAGAGTTCCCATTTCCCCAGCTCACATACCATTGAAAATAATTAGAAGGTAAATTAAAGCAGACTCGAAGTAAAGGCTAATGCAGTGAAAATGGTGAAATGAATTTTGAGTTAGAGAATATCAGCACACAGCTGCCAATCACAGTATTTGCACAAGAGAAATCAGAATCATGCTCAATGTGACGTGTTCCAATATGCTCCTTTGGAAAGGCACTATTTAAAGCACAGTACAAGACCACAACAGTAGGACTTAAAATATAGAATACCTTTGCATTAATCAATGGATAATCATGATTTTAAGTTTATATCTCTAAAAGTGATCTCTTTGAGATTTGTCAGTATTTCTTGCTATCTTTTTAAAATTTTTGTTGCTTTTAAAATTAACTCTTGTGATTGCAATGAATCAGTGAGAATGACAGAAAAAACATATTTATGAAAAAGTTCTTTTTACATAACACTTTGAATCAATAGAGGCAGATGAAGCTGAACTTGCACAGAACATTAAGCTGTGATCAGGGAAAGCTTTAAAAATAAAAATTGTCCCTGACCACAATCTGGGGGTTCAAAAACTAGATGATCTTTCAGGTCCCTTTCGACCCAGGCTATTCTGTGACTCTATGATGAAAATTTAGAAAGTTGTTATATTGTAGAAGTTAGAAAAGCTACCTGCAGTGAGAAGCTAGGAGGTAGATGTTAGGCAAGGGAAATTTCTTTATTTGTGCATAATGCCTAACAACCCCATCTAGCTTAGTGCATAGCCTCTCATGTGGTATCGATAACACTAATCATAATCACTATTTTTATAAAATATCTTTAAAACCTTCTTACAATTATCTCATTTTTAATGATCCATGAAGCCCAAAGAAAAAAAAAAATATCCTAGGGAAGAGACGAGGACTATTCTGCCTCAAGAAAAGAGAAAGCAAGTGCTTCCCTCCAAGTTTTCGGATGGTGGAACCAGTGTCCTCCAGGAACCCCACTGCTCAGGGATTTGTTTGCATTATGTACTTGTCTTTGCTTGTGGTATAGTTGAAGTGAAAAGAAGGCAATTGTGTATCTTATCTTGGGCACAATATGCACTGCAGCATATGTGAGTGTGCATGCACAGATTCAAAGCTAGCACCAGAATAGAGGAACTACCATTTAACCAGAGATTTTTCTAAAATTGTAACACATACTCCCAAACCACTAAATGTTTTTATATACCCATGATAGAAGATCAGTTGAAAGATCAATTGGAAGTTTTCAGCTGAGTGCCCTGTGCAAATTGTCCTCCCAGGACAGAGCTCCAGTGGGAGTGGTCAAAGAAATTCACCTCAGCTCAGCCAGAAGCCACAGTACCAGCAGGCTGGCATTAATATGCCTTCACTAAAGGGTGAAACTCTCTGCAGTTTCTTTACCACCTGTGTATCTAATTTTTTTTTTTTCCTATTCAAGCTTCTACTCATTAGTGTCCTAGAAAGAAATAGTCTTTCTGTGAAAATGAAATGTTGAAACTCTGCTTCTAAGTGTATACTGTTCCACCCTTACATTTTCAGTGTTGAAAACCGGTTGTTACATCTACAGCTGAACCCTTCAAATCTTGAGTTTATTGAAAGAAAAGGGAACAATTTGGAAACTGTGCTGGAAAGAAAAAAAATCCTGGGAGGAAGGTATTCAATGGTAAGGTATCCAGCCGTGCAGAACTGTTTGGAAGGGAGAGCTGCTGCCTTTAGTCTTGAATGGCACAATTCAGAGAGCTTTTAGAGCAATAAAATCGCACCTTTGGCAATCACGGAGAATGATTTCTGCACAGAAGTCTTGCAATGTAAAAGTATGTGCAGTGGACCTTGAGCTTGTTTACCTGGTCCACCTTGAGGGATCTGGGCTGTTGTTTATGCATCACTGTCATGGTTCTCCAAATTTAGCCAGAGAAGCCATTCATTTCCAAAGAGCCAGGTGGTTTAACACCTGCCTGGAGGGTCAGATATGATCTCCTTCTGCACTTTGAAGGGACAGATATAATCAACTTCTGTACTTTACAGACCCTAGTACAAAGAGATTTTTTATCTTACCATGCAGGTAGATTTCTAAATTCTTACCCCAACTTTCCCTGCATTTTCAGGTTTAACCAAAGATAATATATCAAAATGAAATTCAGTGAAGTGATGGCTTTATTTTGCCTTATCTCATTTAGAAAACGGTGTGAACCATGAGGTATGAGGTCTGTCAGGTATCTGTCTCAAAAGAGAATGAACTGCAGCTCCTGTGAATCACTGTGGCAGCTTGAGGAAAGATTAATGTTGAACCATCCTGAGACAAGATATTTTAATTGTATTTAGGAAACTAAATTAGTCCTGCATGGATCAATCCAACCTAAGCCAATCTGTTTCATTTTCATTTTGCACATCAGAAATTGAAACACGACAGAAAAATTCAGTTCTCACAAATTTGCTTTCTATTAAAAGTCTTACCCCCAAATTCTCTATTAAATTCTCAACTGACATGTAATATTTACTTTTTCCTGCTCATGGCTGAAAGCCAACTTCCTTCAAGGTTACTGTTTGCAAAATCCTTTTGCTGCACGGAAGGCATGCAAAGATCAAAGCTCTCCCTGAACTGCCTGGTTTCATCAGGGAAAGGTGCTTCTTCAGCTCATCAAAACATACACTCTAAAACCAGGCAAACATCTCAGAATAAACAGTGTATAATGATTTGACTCAAAGGGGCAAGTTTGGGGTTGTAGCCATTCTGCCATGAACATGGACAGCTTTAGTCAGCTCAGACAGTGAGCTAATTGTCCTTGCTTCTGTCTGTGGTAAAATGAGCCATTTTACACAATCACAAGCCAGCAAATTCAACAGCAGGAAGGGAGAGAGAGAGGGCATTGTGGAGTTGTTTCACAAGGACCAGTAGCTACTGCTTGCTGGTGAGAGTCATTCCAGACCTTATGCTTGTAATTGGCACTCTAAGATGCTTTTGCTTTTTTATGTTTCCAAGTGAGCCATTCAGCTAACGTTAATTTCATTCAATGGCAATAAAGGTGAAATCTCTCTAAAAATAATTCTCTTCTTTTGCACTGGGATATGATCCCTACGTAAACAGACTTTAATTAATGGCAGAGAGCATCCCGTCAGCCAGCAACCCTCCCTTGCTCTGTGCAGCTACACTAAATCCACGGCGCTTTAGAAACGACTCCTCAGACGCAGCATCTGAGCCTTTCATCCTACTGCCCAGCACCCCTCTCTGCAGTGAGACACAACGGGTTTGAGTGATGTGATACAAAAATAGCACCTCAGCAGCTGTAGCCAGCAAGCCTGCTGTGCTGTCGGAAAGGAGAAAATGTTTCAGTTTGTTTTGTGGAGGTTCATACAGTGGTGGTATTTCCATGAGTTTTTGATGGCCACATCTTTTTTTGTGCCCATATTGAGAGGTGATAGTCTGCAGCAAACATGGTATGCCTGTCATTGTCAGCTCTGTCTAGGAGTTATTCTCACCAGAAGTCAGGGCATAAAAATGCTTTGATGACTCAAGGGTTAGGTGAAAGATTGTTGTACTTTTCATCACCTGTTGGTTGTCTCTGTGTCACTTTGGTGCTGCGGGGACCGATGAGCCACCAAAAGGGTAATTTTAGACCTTAAAATTTTTTAGCAGCAACTTGCTCTTCGCCTAAGGTATCCCACTTCTTCTTTACCTCCACAGCATGTCTGAAAGTTAGGTAGTGGAGACATTGATGTTTCTGAGCATTTTCTCACTGCTTGTGGCTATTTCAAATTAGCTCTCTATGCTGGTAATAAGTCTGAAGTGACGAGTGGCTGCCTGCTAGAGCACTGCTTAGTACATGCAGCTTGCCTTGCAAAGTACTACTGGCAGGATCCTCCCTGCCCACACTGAAGGGACCAAGTCATGCTTGCTCCTTTCTGCCATGGAGGGCCCATGTAAAGCAAAGGAAAGTGCTTTGGGAAAGGTGCTTCATTCATGGAGGCTTCAACACCTCCCTTCTGTTCCCTCTGCAAGGGCACCTCATTGACAACCTGCATGTGCTACCTGCTGGTGAGATTGATCTTTGCTCTGTGTCAGAAAGATGCTTAATGATTGTTAATTTCCAAATGTCCTTGTGATATCTTTCAGAGAGGAAGACGAATGGTAGGTTTGCTATATTTAACTGGGTTTTGTGAGAGATTTGTTTTGCTGTTGGATCAAGGCAGTGAAGAAATGTTTGCCAGCAGCTATGACCTCATTGATGCTGCTGACCAGACAGAAGAATGGTTACTTCTGGTGACTTGCCTGAGCATGTGCTAGAGCTTCGCCCTCTGCAAAAAGCAATAGAGGTGCTAGTGCTAAGTGGAGCTTTGCTATTGAGGAGTTGCTTGTTGACAAACAAAAGGAAAGAGACAGAACTTCACTTAGAGGTGGATAAAAATCGAGTAGGTGACAGGCAGGGTGCTGTGAGCACAGCGTGCCAAACAACTCCCTGGTGAGCACATCAGCACGAGCAGCAGCTGCCCTTGCTGCTGGCTCTTGCCCTGTGTTTTGTGCCTCTCTCCTCACCCCAAAGTCCCATGCTTGCACAGCTCTTTTATTCCAGGAAAGAAATGGAGCAGGCTGGAAAGTAAATATTTTTGATTATTTTTTTTCCAGAGGATATTCTTCAGTTGAGTCAAGTTCCTCCAGCCTACCTGACCTCATGGACATGAATGCAGCAGAAGGGACACACTAATTCACAGCCAGGAGCAAGCCATTGGAAGGGACAGATGGATGGGGCAGGAACTGGTTGGAGCAGACCTGCCTCTAAATGCCCAAGCACTTCGATCCTCGTGGCATCATGGAAATGCTCTGTCTTTTGATTAATATGCAAAAACCTGCAAGGCATAAATTATGCCAATTAATTAACTGGATTTCTGGAAAGGAGCCCCTATTGATTTTTAAAGAGCTTTGGTCATACAGCCAAAGGAACATGTACACATAGCTTTGGATCTCCTGTGTCTTTTTCCAGGAAAGAATCAATATGGGCTTTCAAAGAAACTGGCAACTCATTGCTTGTAAAATTGTTTTATTGTAGTTCTTACCTTGCTTGACTATTATGAGGAAGGAAGATACGAATTCACCACACTCTCAATAACTGGGAAATTCTTTGGAGTTTCTGGTCTGACTGCCAGAGTGACTTAGGGAGCTCATCCCAGAGCTGCAGTGTAGTTCTGGCCAGAGGTCTGAGAGTTGAGAGGAAAACCTGAGGATGCCTTATTCCTGCACCAGGACAGAAATCATGAACTGGGACCGTCTAAATCAAAAGCTAGATATCAAATGAAAGCAAACCATAAAAATGTCTCTTTCTCACTTTATACAGAAGGCTGCAGAGGAGTTTAAAGGGTTCCATCACAGATGGTATAATTACTACATGGCAAAATCAACCAAAATTGTGGCTTTAATATCCAAGATATAATCAAGATTTGGCCTACTTGTTGCATATTTCATTTTACAGGCAGGAGTTATGGGTTTATGTACTGGAACTCTCTTTATAACAGCTTATCAAAAGTGCTTCACATGAACATATGTTTTCCCAGGGTTGTGTTTTCCAAGCATGCTAAACGATTTAGTAATACTGGCTAACAATGCAAAATGGTTTTCGATAGCAATTTTAGTAGCTAAATGAATCATACTTAGATAAGAGAAATCTGAAACATTCCATTTTATGCAAAACTCCTAAATGACCTATCCAACATATCTCTGAGGAGAAGTTAACACAGGGTGGTTCATGGAAAAATACAATGATATTTTCTCCTTTACAAATGGTTGGGATTTTAAAGTGAGCTCTAACATGAAATGCCAACAATTTTCTTTCTGCTTGTTATCTTCGAAAAGATTCATGTACATCTTTGGAGACGAACTCCTTTCTTCTGTTTTTGCATGTAATATGCTGAAATACTGGTTTATTGTCATTTATTTTCTTTTACCTGTGATTTCTGCATCTCTTTCCCTTTTTTCTTTCTTATTAGATATTAATAAACTGAGAAAAACAGAAAATTACAAATGCTGTGACTTCAAAAACAAATTATGTCATGCATAATTTACCCTATTTTATTCTATACACCTATAAAGTGAGGTGTTTCCTCCAAAAAGGAGTTTTTCAAATCCGCTTAAAAAATATGAGAAGATTTCTTACACAGTTTTGGACATGCCAGAGTTGATTAACAAATGCATTCATATTTGTACAACTAAAATCAAATTACTGTAAAGCCTAGAGAAAAGAAAAATGCAATTAGCCAAGTTTCATGCCGTGATTTTTATCAGAAAATTTTTTGCACTATTCCCATGCTTTTTATTTTTCTTAGAGCCCTAGCCAAAAGATGTGATCTACTTGCTTGTTTGAGAAAACAAGAAAAAAAAGGAAGGGAGAACAAAACAATGGAAAATCTGTTTGATATAATGAAAGGCAACCTGTCCAGAAAAGTGACTGTTACTCTTGAGACACTAATCACTAAAGATGTTCATGGTTTGTGAATTTCATTCATCATTCCAGGATCAGGAGATTGCATTTCTAGAAGTGGTGCCTGAAAAAGTACTTTATTAAGGAAAGGTATGCTATTCACTACAGCACCGGGTAGAATTTTATATTACAAAACACTTTTTAACTTTTAAATAAATTTTATCCCCGGTGACAAGTTAATAGATATCACACTAGGCTATTTGCTAGGAATTGATTTATTTTGGTAGTAGACAGAAACAGTAGCCTTCCCATTCTGAGAGAAAATTAGGAGTGGGATGTGGAGGAGGAAGTAGAAGAAATATGAATTTTATGGTGATATTAATTAGAAAAATATTATAGCACCAGGGTCACACAAAAGAAGTGAAGCATTGTTTTACTTTATGACAGAAAGATTGATAGATTCCACCTAGGATTTGTGACAAAAGCCTATTTTAAATTTCCATAAACAACAAATAAAAATTACAGCTGGAAACCATATTTTTATGCAACTGGTCTGCACAACAGGATTTTTTTTTCTAAATAATTTCACACTTTCAGATGACAGATATGTTTCTTTTTAGGGAATCTCCATATTTTCAAAACAATCTCGGCTGAGACAAGAAAAAGCTATCAATAGAATATAGAACTTAGTGATTCTGTAAGAGTATGTTAGCCTCAATGCATATAATGAGAAAAATAGAATACTTGAAGTTGACATTGACCTATTTCAGTTATCTCTTTGTTTTTCAGACACTGAAACATGACATTTAGGACCAGCAGTACCTAGAATCTGGTCTCTCAATAGGCTGAAGTATACCTGGGGACTCCATTGAAGTGTAAAGGAACATTATGGTTTGGCAAAATAACTGATAGAAGATTACAGACTCTGATTAAATTACTGCCAGCCAAAACCAGTTAAAAATGCAAAAGAAATTAATTTACAGAAAAATTGGTCTTGAAATGTTCTCAAGCTACACTAATTTAAGTTATTCATTGCTTTGAAGAAACGGTGTTACATGAAACTCAGAAGGTATTTCAAAGGTCTTCATAACCCTATAGTGTCTAAAATTATTTCCAAATTACAACCTTTCATCTCTCTCTTTTCTTTTAGCCTCACTAAGAAGCATGATGGAAAGGTGGAGATCTGCATCAAGGTAAGGTGTGCACACTTGCTGTATTTGGGAAGTAAAAAAACCTAGAAATCTGAGCCCTTTGCCTGGGCATGTCAAGTGATGCTGTCAAGTACTAAATCTGACTGCAAGATAAGCCAACAAATACCAGCAAAAACCTTCATGACAGTAAAATTCAGCAAACTCTTTATTTTTGTGGGCTTCAAATATTTTCTTTTTTTTTTTTTTTTATCTCTCTCAAGGCTGCAACTTGCATTACTCCAACCGTGACAAACCCTGACCAGATCCTTGTTTCATTTGGTGGAAGTCTGTGTGCTTTAATAAGGCTCCTGTCTGCTTGCAACAGCTGCAGGCTGAAACCTACCCTTTGCCTCCAAGGTACCGTTTATTTATCAAGTACTCTGCAGGTTAAATGTTCATCATGTGAAAAGGAACGCCCCTTGATTTTGTGAAATGTGATATTATCACATTCACATGCTGTCTTTATTGTTTCAATACCTGAAAGACAGAAACTTATAAAACAGGTTATTGCAATGATTCTGTATCAATATGTTTACAGAGAAAAAGGACACCTTTGAACATTAGAACAGAAATTGAGAGAGTAGATTATATTTTGATGTAAATCTACTGATTAGTTCTAAAATCAGCAGATAAATATGTGTCTTAAGAAACAGATTTACAACATCATTAACAGCTAATTATGCAGTGTTTATATTCTTAGTCTTTTAAACAAATTGTCTTCTCTAAATATTTTTTTAAGTCTCAAAGTAGCAGCTGTATAAAAAGAAGATATACATTTCCCTTGAAATTAATCCTGGGCATAGCAAATATTAGAAAAAGATAAAAAGTAAGATTGCATCCTCTTTCTCTTTTTTTTTCCACTCTGAAATTGTACAAATGACATTACAATATTTCAGAGTGTTTTTATAAATAATTTTCACTTTACTTTGAATATTTGCACATTAATAACTTGGAGATTTTGTCATTTTCAGTGTACTCTACTTTCATGAACACTCTATGATTATTCATAATGAGCTGACGGTGTCTCTGAAAGTACTGCAGACTGTGAAAGTAAGATCAAAAAAAAATTAGTGACTGCAAATGCAAGCCCTCATTAATAACTAAATTCCATGTAAACATTAGCATTAGAAACTTCAGTATGTCATGATTATATGTTTAACCCCTTGAAGCCATGCCCCTCTAAGTCCCACCCTGGAACCTGTGTGACAGCATAACACAGAGAACCTGTATCCTGGGTTAACAAAATGTGTGCTCCAGACCAAGTGTGGAGCCCAAGCCTCATCCTGGATGCATTCCCAGACCTCTCTATGCACTTACTTAAAGTGCTGTTTGGGCATTGATGGGAGAAACATCTCCTGCTCTAAAGCATTTGGATGGGTTTAAGAAACTGCTGTTTCTCCAGTAAAAAGGATATTTATGTCATTAATGTTGATGGATTTTTGTGTTATAAAGTTAGCCTAGTAGTGCTGACTGCATTTGCATTTCTCTGTGTGAGTGTGTGTAGTAGTAGGCCATTTTAAAACTCATTTAAGAAATATTTAAAGTGCTATAAGTTGTACCACTTTTCTCTGAGGAAGCTGCAGAGGTATCTGCTGCAGTCCTTGGTTAAAGCTGGGACACATTTTTGCATTCATTAACCATTCAGCCTCTGTTAATGCCAAACTGTGTATTTTGGGACCATATTCTGGAAATACCAAAAGTGACAGAGAAAATAGCCTGAAACTGTGTATCTGTGAATTCAGATTAATAGGAGATGTAAGCATAAAACACAAAGTTTCTTACTTGCAAATTATAATAGGGTGTCAGCAGAGACATTGCTTTGCTTTACTTTTTTTAAAAGAAAGTAAACCTGCTGTAGGCATAAAAATGAAGCCAAACAAACCTAAAATGAAACTAAAATCAAAGAAACAAAACCAAATAAACACCTCTCCCCCAAAAAACCTGTCAGAGGTCATTGACCTTATAACTTGATATGTGCTCACTTGGGGCTCTAAGGAAAGAGCAAAGACCAGAAACAGTGCCAGGCTAAGAGAACCCTTGCTGCTGGTTAGGCAGGCACTGACAGCAGCATGGCACTGGGTTAGACTCAGATTTAACTGTGCAAAGCTGTGGCTTCCCCAAAGACCTGAGTACCTTTGAGAACTGAAAGTTAATGTGATCCTTGTGTGGTATTATAGGATGTGCATTCCATATATGCTAAAATAAAATTTGTATTCCATTATGAACCCAAGGTGCTGTTTATAAGTTAGAATCTATCAAAATCTTTATTTATACTAGCTTCAGCCAGACTCCACAGCTAAGAAGTTTCTGGGTAGAGAAGTCCATGTTGCTAAAGCAACCCATATTTGGCTCCTCTGGCCCTGGAGTAGGTGGGAGCTGGGACAAACAATGTCCTCCTACCCTCCCCACGGGAGCATGCATACCTGCATCACCCACACAGTGTCATTTCCTCCTCCTCATTAGCTTCCCACCATATGAGACAACAGAATTGTCCATGCAGACAAGCAACTTGTGCTTGATTTATTGTCACTGATGCTGACACAAGTAATAAATTCAAGGGAAGATGAATATTGCCTAACAAGAATGATTCAAATAACACCTGCCTTCCTGGGCAAAGGAGCACTTATTTTCTTCTACTCCACTGACAGCACATTCACTGACCTTTACAGGAATGGTGAAAACGGCATACATGCCAATATTTAAGAAATTAATGCCTTTTTATATCTTGTCTCTAAACAAATGTAATGGAAAACGCAGGTTCTGTGCTCTGGCACTTATTATGTGGCAAAAATATGAAGATTAACTCTCCTACCAACAAAGGGTAGAAATCTTACTTACTTAATAAAAATTTAAAGACATATTGTAATAATGTAGAAGATGCATTAATTCTGAAATGTTGATGAATATTTTGAAATGCTGCATTGAATAAGTGATTTTTGTAGCAGCCAGTGGCAAAACAAGTTTCTGTCCACATATTAAGTATAAACTGTGAATCTCCCAAGTGAATGATATTAAAATTTGAATTTGAAGAGTAATTTGCATCTTAAAACCACTATTGCTCATTGGGCACAGTTGATAATATCTTTCTGCCTTTTCTTATACCTTCTGGGTTTCAAGACAGGAAATAATTGCTGGAAATGTATGTCTTTCTCTGATCTTACATATAGAGATCCTCCTATATGAAAACAAATATTTCTTTTCCTCCCAAAGGCCTGCAGAGTCAGTCCTATCTCCATGCCAGAGATCCAAAACTCACGCTGAAGAGATCTTGAGCCTCCTTCCTTCAATGGACTCCCTTTGAGGGGGAAGCTGCACCAGAACACTTCTGGAGATCCCTTCCAGCTTCTTTGCCCTGTGAGTCCCTGAACCACTTTATGCTCACTTGGTGGTCCATGCAGGTGACTTGTGAGAACTGTGTGAAGGAGTGAAAGGGCTAATAGGTGATGCAAAGGGCTGGGAGAAGAAGCCAAAGGCACTGATTGCCTTGTGTTGTGGCTGTCAAAACTTCTAGTACCTGAAATGAACATTTCACTGAGGAGCAGTGCTGCAAATGAAGCTCTCTTCAGGCTAGTGCTGGTGGTGGGGAGTACTCAACTCCTGGACTGGTGTTACTGGGAGCTTGGTGGAGAAGCAGCAGTAGAGAGTCTGAGCAGATATCACATATTCCCAAGAGCAGTCTTTTCAGGAGGGAGATAACCAGTGTATCACACAGACACCTTGTGAGCTGATCTTCCTGCTGTGTCCCAAAGCAGAAGGCAAATGAAGGCGAAAAATCACCAAGATTTCTTTTTTCTCCCCTTCTCAAATGTGCCATGGCTGCTCTGTCAAAGAGCATGGTATGCTTCAGCCATTTAAAGACAGTCTAGTAATTTTATTTCCTATTATGGGGACCAAGTGTCCAGTAAGAGCATTTTCTAAGTGCAGAGTGCTATTTAGTTGGGGGATTTTTACCTTCTAACATGTAGACCAATATAACTACAGTCATGTACAAGCATTTAAGCCATTAGCACTCAGTAAGTTTTAAAAAAATGAAAATATTTGAGTTCAAGGTAGAAATGCCAGCATAAAGGCATTCAGATATGGGTTGTACCAAGCAGAACTCTAAGTTCTTTTTACTGTTTTATGCTAAAATAACACAAATTGGCATAAATCTCTGTAGCTGTGAACCTCTCTCTTCCAGTTGTGAGACCCTGGGATATCTAGAATGCCAAAATGTAGAGAAATGGACAGCTGATCTCTCCAGTCCAGTAGGCTGTAGATGAGCAGGTCTTCACACAGCCACAGCTGCACACCAGGACATGTGCTTCTTTATTTCACACTTTGGGACTGACCAAACCTGGAATCTGATGGAATACTCAGTAGATAAGTATAAAATATTTTTGTTTTAATTTTTTGCTGCACTGTTTGGTCAGTTTCTATTATAGATGTCTAATATGATGATAGCCCATAATGTTTGAGTCACCCAATAGTTTCTCCCAAATTAAGAAAAAAAGAGAAATAGAGCTAAAAATATTTAGAATGCAAGACTGCATATCAAGTTATAGATAACCTCAGTTTGAGATGAAGTCAGATGTCCTCAATTTTCTTTTGTACTTGTGGAAATTTTGGTGTGACTGACAAAGGTCACAGCCCATGGGTTTCTGAGCAGGAGGCTGATAACACTGTAAGTTGTGATTGTGGGACTGAGAGATAGGAATATCCTTTAGAATGTGAGTAATAGACAAAAATGTTTTCTACAATGACCAAATATTATTTTTCATCAGCCCCCTAAAAAGTTTCAACCTGCCCTGATTTTCTCCATTGAATCTAATAGAACTGGATTAAACTACAGGGGAGATGAGAACATAAATTTGATTCCTTTCATTCCATGTAATATTAGGGTTTGTATTCTTTCAAGCTGTAATAACCTCTAGACTTCAGCAAAATTGAAAACCTTTAAATAGCCTTTCACAACCTTTCAGTGTAGTAATGAAGTTTTAAGTGCTCACTGGGGATTTTCAGTTCAGAAAAATCTAAGCAGCAGTAGATATTAAAATCTAATGTTTACTTCAACTCTTTTAAAGCCTAATGGGTTTTTCTGACAGTGTAATTTTTAAAAGGTTGGGTATCATTTATTGATATAGTATACTCACCCTGGAAATCTTTCTTCTTTAAAAACTCTGGTGGGAACCTTATACTTTGTTGGAGCACCTGAAAAGCCAGCCAGAACAGGGAAAAGGAACACTTGCCAAGACCTGACTAGAACAACAAGCAAGTTAAAAAAACCCCAGACCCACAACTCGTGATTTAAACACCACAGGAGGCAAAAAACAAATTAAGGATGTAGATTCCCTGTGTGCACATAATTACAAGTATGTGAGTCACTGGAGTCAGCACGGTTGCTCATCTACCTAAAGACCTGGAGAGGATGTCTGGCTGCTCTTGACTTGGGGAGTAGCTAAGCCAATTTTATTTATTTATTTGTTTGTTTGTTCATTTATTTATTTATTTATTAAGCTGTTGCTCAAGGGGGTAGCAGTGGGGAGAGAAAATTGCAGGGTGAATTTACACTGATTAAAGAAATACACTCTGTGTACACAGGCATTTCTGAGACACAGTGTAGGACTGCAAGGATTCTGGGTGTTTGTGCTGCTAAATTAGTGGTGAAAAGAGGATCTGAATTTCTTTGAGACAGTAACAGTGTAAGTCCCAGAGGGAAATTTTTCATTGCTGTATTGCTCTATATATAATGTTTTATACATATCTGTTTTTATTATGCATACAAGCAGTTATTAGTATTTGCTGGGAACATATAGTAAGGTGACTTGTGGTTTTGCTTCCTGTTATAATAATCCATTCAGATGGCACTTTGGTATCATTTGATGATGGTTTTTCATATTCTTAAATAATAAAATAGAAGCAGAAGGAAGTACAGAAACAAGGAAATAAGAAAATGATCAAAAATTCTTGTATGTGACAGATAAAAGTCCAGTGCTTCTAAAGCAAAAAGTTACAGCATGTTTTCATTAAGAAAATAAGCATGTAGGAGAGAGAGGATTTGCTTGTGAATATCTCTTAAACACATAAATATATGCAAATGAAAAGAAACAGGTCCCAGCATAGATATATATGTACTAGCAAAACATCCCATGGCTAGTTTCCAGTTTCTAGCTAATTTTAACTCATCAGTGTGTGCTTAACTTGAAGAGCATGTTTATATCTATTGGTTAAACAAAATGCTATTGGGCTAACTACCACTGCAGTGTCCCAAGCTGCCTACTGAATTCCTTGTTATAGGTCCTGGTTTATCCATTCAGGACAGTGGTAGCTTCACAGAGGAAGCAGCTTCCTCACTTGTCTGTGTTGCTCTCCTTTTGCCCTCAGACTGTACTTCACAGAGAAGTGCAAGGAGAGTCACAGTTTGATGGTTTAAAATTAAGAGTTACAAACAATTACCAAAGAACATGAAGGCCTGTGGTCAGTGCCTTACTGTTCCAGTTTTGGGCAGACATCCTTCCTCTGTCCAGCACTCCTGGTTCAACAACAGCACAGTGTTAACATATCAGAGAGTGTCAATTGTTGAGCAATTCACAGTGGGACAATTCTTCAGTCTTCCCAAGCTGAAAGAGACTTTAGGTAAAGGGAAATGCTAAGAAGCCAGAGAAATGTTCACAGTATGTGAAGCAAAGCCTTAGAGAGAGAGAAAAAACATACAAGGAAAGGGGTTTGAGAGAGACATTGGTGGTTCAGAAAAAGCAGTCATGAGAGCATTGCAGAGAAAGATGCTTAATTAAAAAGTTTAGGAGACTGAAATAATGAGGTTTCCCATTTCACTTGTCATGTGATGCTCAATATTAAATACTTCAGTTGATGGAGATATTTTCAAGGAGTCATTTGGGCACTTTTCATGGGTATGGTTCCAGCTGCTGCTTCTGTGAGGGACACAGTCAGCTTCAGTCAGCTTTCCTCCTTGTCTCCAGATATGTACACTTTCTGACCATGTGAATGTGGTTTTCTGCAGCACATAAGGTATAGAAATGCAATGCCAGCAGAACACTTGCTTTTCATTTTGCAAGCAAAAGTCCCATTCACATTTCTTTCCTTTAGACTTATTTAAATCAGTCTTGGGCAGATAAGAGATGGAAGAAAACAAAAGGTTAGGAGCAAGAGGGAATGCTGACAGAGAAGAAAAGCAGGTTAGAAAGAATAATTGAGACCTAGGATGAAAAAATGACAAATGGATTACCCAGACCTCTGTTCTCCCACAGTAAAAGAAGGAAGCAGGGAAATGAACAAAAGGGAAAATGCAGTGCAAAGAAATGGCAGTTTAGGGATATGAAAAGCTCAGAACAGCTACGAACACATGCTGGGCCAGCTCCTTCACTTGGTGTAACTACTGATTTAGCAGATATCTGGAAGTGACATTATCAGAGTGGGCATGTGTGTCAGACCCACAGGGGGAACAGAGCCAGGTATTATTCTACAGTAGGTCCTCTTCTTTCCTTCAACTATTTGAAGCCCATTCTTGGGAAATTTGTGTGCCTCTGTCATTCCTCACTGCCCCCCAACCTTATGCTTGGGTGGAGAAAAGCATGAAATTCAGGCAGACCAAAATAAAAGCACCGAGCAGTACAGTGGCAAGTGAAAACACTGCTGATGGATACAGGCTAATGGACTTCAGAGAGAATAATCTGAGTTTTCATGCACATTTCTGTTTTGAAATTATCTGTTAACTGAGGAAAAAGACTAGGACATCGTGGACAGGTCACTCTAAACCTCTGCTTAATGTGCAAATGTGAATCAGTTGATTAAAAAGCAGCCTAGTAAAACTGGTTTTTTAAATGAGCTGGATACAGAATAATACTGAAAACATCACCTCTGCCATGATTCAGAAAGATTCTCATCTGCCTTCAGCTCCATGCTGTTTTTCAGCCAAAGCAATTCTGTCTTGGAAAGAAGTTACAAGAGGGAAGGTCTTCAGATGACAGATTTATGGCACATTTTAAGACTGAGTGAGATTTCAGGTCAACCATATGATCTTACAAGATCCCTTCCAGCAGGAGCTGTTCTATGAGCCTATGATTTTGAAATGAGAAGAGGCTGAAAAGTGTTGGGAGAGTTATATGTGCACAGGGCATTGCCCAGCAGAGGCACTTTATGCCTGTGTCCCTTTTTGCTTAACAACGTATGTGAGAGGGCAAAGATGAAAAACAATGAACTTTGAAAAAAATAGAATAAAAAAGCGTAGCCAGTTTATCCAGTTGATAAAGATACTTCCAGTTCCTGATAGTTGAAACAAGAATTGAACATTTGCAAAGGCAATGAAAGCCTCCATGTTCTCTTCAGATAGGATACTTTTTTTGCACACTTACTATTTGTGATTATAAAAACTGAAGTTGCTAGGCAGGAAGAACTAATTGCCAGGTATATGTCTCCATTGCAGAAAATGATTGAATTAACTGAGAAAGAGGTGATACACTCTCTGTGACTCCTGGCACTAGAAATTGCTGTGTTAATTATAAAGTTTGGGAAAGTCTCCATGGCACTGCTACTTTAAAACTGACAACGCAAGCTAGGACCTTCTCTTGTCAGAGATTAGTTCATTTGTCTTGCACCTTTCTCTGATCTTAGAATCACATGAAAAGATAGACTGGGTTCAAGATCATCCTGTTTTTCCTCAACAGAGCTTGACCAAAAAAGCCATGTGTCCTCATGTACTTTTTTCTGTCTTTAAGACCAAAGAATGGACATTCCACAGCATGCCCATTCACCACTTTCACTGTTCTCTTTGGTTTTAAAAACAGTTAAACACTGTTCTCTTTTTTTTTTTTTNATTATTATTCTAATTGTCTTTTTCGGTCTTATGAAATAGTTAATTGTAGAGAATTCTTATTTATCTTCTAAGATGTTCTCTAATGGCATACAGTTTTTTTCAGTTTCTTCAAAATTCAGCACACCCTTTTAGCTGGAGATTTTCCAGTGATTGATGATTATTTTTTGAGCATATCTCTATGCTTTTTGACCTCTCATCACAGCATTTTTGAAACAACAGCTCTTTCTTAATTCACATTAGTGAGGTGTATGCTTTTAAATTTTTACACTGTTCTGTCATGTAGGTGGCTAATGAAAACATCACAGAACAGCAGACTCAGATGTAATGCACTGTAGAGCCATGTTTGACATAGTCCAACCACCAGCAGCTACATTTAAACTTGATAACCAACCACCAGCAGCTACATTTAAACTGCATTTTTCCAGTAGTTTCAAAAATGCAATGAAAAAATTCCCCCAGAAAACTTTTCCTTAGCATTCTCCTAGATGGTGTCAAAGGCCTTATTAAAGAGATGGTATTTGACATCTACTATAACTTAGATATCTCCTTGTCAGTCTCCTGTCACAGGAAGAAATCAAACTGTTTTGGTGTGATTTTTCCCAACAAGTCAACCCAGACGGTTGTTCATCTTGTTTTCTTTTCAGAGCTTATGGGCAGCCCTTTGTTTAATTGCTTGTTTCAGTGCTTTTTAGGGGATTTGAGATTGGGCTAGTAATTCTTCATTTTCTCTTCTATAAATACCAGCTTTCTGTTGGCCCTTGCCAGTTTTCCAGTATCTCACTAGTCACCCACAAATCCTCCAAGATAGTCGGTACAGATTCTGACTTTGCCTCAGCCAGGTATTTAAATACAAAAACTGAAGAAATTGGTTTTTAACCTCTTATCTGCATTAACCTGAGATATTATCCTGCTGCCATTGGTGTTGCTGCCTACCAGATTGTGGCTGGCCTCTCTAGTAAAGAGATGCAAAAAAGCAGTAAACTTGGATCTTCTCATCACTATCTGTTGCTGATTTTTCCTTTTTAATTTGTGTTCCAACTTCTTTTTTTCATCTTCTAGTATAACTAATACTCTCAAATGATTTCTAGTTATGTACCATGTCACATTGTTGTTGTATCTTATTTCATGCTTTTGTGAGTCTGTCATCTTTGGCTATTTCTGGAAGCCTGTCTGTAAGCAAATATAATTTTTGCCTCCTGTATGTCTTTCAGTATTTTTGCTATGTGAAAAGATTATTGTTTAGTGAACTCCTTCTCTCTTATCTTCTCCTTATTATAGTTTGCATTTATGTCCTAAGTACTGTCAAATCAGGGAACTGTGATTTCTCCTTCAATGTTTTTCCCTTTCTACTAAATTCCTAAGAGCTGACCAGTCAACTTTTGAAGTTATCAATATCTTGCAGTCCATTGGTTTCTGTTCTGCTGTTCTTTCTCTGCAGTGATGCTCCCTTGAGATGCTTTCTTCATTCAGGCTTTCCAATTACTCATGTCATTAGAATCAAATACAGAAACATATTTTTTTTCTGGAGGTTTCCCCACCATCTGCATTTAGTGGTTGTTGCCAAAGTGTCTGAGGAAGAATGGGATTCTGTATCCCAGTATATCCAGTATTTCCATTAGTTACATATGTAGCTGAAATGCTTGGGTGCCACTAAGTCCTTTCATTTAAATGGTTCTGGTCATGAAATTATCTTCTACCAGATCATCCTGTTTTGCTGAAGTTTTATAGATTCCTCACTACATGTATTTCCTCTACTCATTACTTAAGAGCTCTTCAGCTGCTCAAAAGTCCTCTCCTGGGATCTCAGGGCAATAAGCATGTCCTTAATATTTGAAATATCTGAAAATATTTGAAATATTTGAAAAGATTCTCCTTTTCTTCTCTACCTCCACTTCTTAAGAAAGTTTTGTACCACCTCTTGTACTGGTTCTGAAAAAGTGATTGGATTGAGCCTCTATGCCATGCAAGCAGTAATTCTGATCATGTTTGGAGACTTCCCCTTTTATTCCACTCTATGATTGTTCCACATACTTGGTATGTAGATGTAAAAGATATTCACTGAATTTGATACATTATTCTCTTCCCAATGTTTGTAGCTTGACCAGATAACTCCTGCTAATGGTTGTGCATGGTGATTTGCTTGCTTTGTCACCTCTCCCTTTCAGTGCCCTGGAGGGCTCACACAGACTTTAGTGGCTCATGTGCAAAGATTGACCTCTGGTGGATTAGAGGGGCCACTGGTGTGACCCATTTGGGTTGTTCCTGCATCTCCTACATATCTGCATCTATATCACTGAACACTTTGGAGCTGAGGCTCCTGACAGTGGCAGGTGAGACTCCACTTGTTGTTTTCCACCTCTGTATGAGCTGGACCCTGATGGCTCCACAGGTGAGCCATCTGTCCAAGTCTTGCTACTACATTTATCTTGAAGAATAAAACTGAGCATTTTAGATGCCTTTTATTTATAAGCACAGTACAGGGAGGAAAGTTCAGTGAGCATAAAGCCAGGAGGAGCAACTTACCTGCAGCTGCATCAGGTGTCCAGCTGTGTTGCCTATGCACCAAACCAAAACAAGTGGTTACTAGTGTAAGAGCTTGTGAGTAACTGAAAACCCCACTGTCTTGAGCGTGTTATGTAGGTTCATAATTTCACTTTTCTTGTACATTTTTTTTATAATTTGAGAATTTTATTATTTTTAGTCTACAATGTGTGTTGCCAAATTCGCTTTGCCATCAGTGATGCAGCATTTGTCTCTCTTCACCCTCTGCATCCTTTAGCCCAGCTACAGCAGTAGAGCAAGTGTGTGTCCAGCACAATGTATATCAATTTAAATGCTTATTTTCAGATTTTTCAAGTCTTAATACTGTCTATGATTGCATAGGTACTTTAGTTTCTACAAAACCACCTCTGTGGGCAGTGATTTCTCATGCTTGTTCTTCAGGAGATTATGCACATCCATTTCCAGGATGGTATAAAGAGCATGGAGTGAAAACAATGACTTGCTTTGGGGAACACCCTGGTTGCTATACTGCTTGTGTGCCATGGGGATGCCAAGAAGTGTCCAATGCAGCATGTGCCCAGTGAGGTACCTGCCCCTAGGCTGTGCTGGAATTGATCCTTGTCCGAATACCAGACATTTTGGTGAGAGAGGAAGACATGGGGATGGAGGAGGAAGTTGGGTCTTACCCAAGTGCCTTTTGGTGACAACAGTCACCTCACCCTGTTGGTGTTCCTCATGCTAGCAGAGAGAGGAGAGGAATCCAGGAACATCTTTTCTCCTGTTGTATCTTTTATTTAAATTAATTGATTTTTGTGAGGGACTCTGAGAAGCATATTTAGATGGAGAAGTTGGGTGGACACAAAATTGCTGTTGTTCCTCTTTTAACTTTATTTTCCTGCTGTTGGAGATTTATTTTTTAAATTGTGTGTAAATGCATTTCCCATGTTACTGTGAAAGATTGAGTTAGTTAAGAACTGCATGAGCTGTCTGTATTACAGGCTCAGATTGGATAAATAAGGGGAAATTCTGGGGCTGGGGTGTGACAGCAGGGGAGGCTGAATTACAGGCAGTAAATGTTGCTGAATCCTATACATTTTAAATAACCCAGAAAAATGATCTTTTTAAGGTCTTTTCTTTTGTCAATGCATTGTGTTGAACTACTCTGATGGACGAGACTACAAAGCCATGGGGAAATTCTTCAAAGGTCTGGCACAATCTGGAGCCTTGGTGAGCTTTGATGAATTTAATCGTATAGAGCTGGAGGTAATTGTAGTACCGGTTTCTTAGCAAAGTTGGTATTCAATGAAAGTGACAAGCTTGACAACTTCATTAACAGCACTGACATTAAACAACATTGACTGAATTTTACTGTTAAAAGAAAAAAAATACAATTCTAGTATAATTTAATCAAATACAACCGGTTGACTATGGCAAATCTCTCCTTGTGATTTTTTTATGGTTTCTGCATTTCTTACTGAAAATATAGCAGAGAAATATTGTTGTTGCAACCTTCTGAGAAGAGTGACAGAGGGAGGTTTGTGGGGAGACATTGTATTTTGTTCGTGATAGATTAGCGGCGAGATTTCTCTTTCGCACGGGTGTGCAACTGCCACTCACAGCACTTTGAAAGACAGGAGTTAACTTCCATCTTCAGAAAGCTCAGAGCCAGAGAGAGAGACTGCTTTAATACCACATTTATTACTTTGCTGGGGAAGGGGGAGCAAAAAACCAAAAAACAGCACCAAGGAATCTGCAATAATTGAGAGCTCTGGGTTTTAAGACTAACTTATCGCACTTACACAAAGCATAATTGAGTGTCCATATTGGGAGATATTGCATAACTTATTTTCTTCTACAAGCTGATCTGATTGGTCTTTTATAGATCCAACATTTTTCTGATTTTTTTTTCTGTTGGAGTCACAGCTACAAGCAACCCTAAGTAGAAGTTATAGATATTGAATTAGTTTATAACCATTCATTTAAATTTCTGCTTCTGATGTGGCACAGAAACCAGCTTTAAAAATACAATATGCTTGCTGTATTTTCCATTATCTTGTGTTAGACCATTAGAGATACATAGCTGTTTCTGGAAGATGCTATAGCTTTAGCATTTTCATTCATTTAGCAAGTTATCCTTATTTGATGTACAGGGAATTTTTCAATGCACTGGGAAATTTATTAGCCTAAGGATGTGATGGATTTTTGTTTTTATTACATTTAGTAGCACATTAAAGCATCCTTTTGAAGTTAAAAAAAAACCAACACTTTTTTTTTTAAACTAAAATAGTGTCAAAGGTCTTGCTTTGAGCTTCACTTCGATTATCTTTATAACTGTTCAGCAAACGTTGACCCTTTAGACACCAGGTCTGAGCAGATGTAGGTGCAGGAAGATATGTCTGTACTCACCTTCAGCTACGTTTTTTACCAACAGTTTTGGTGAGCTGGAGGAGTGGAGCTGTCAAACAATCCAAAAGGAACCAATAGTACAATCACTTTGCTACAGTGGACAAAATCATTTCTTCCTTATTGTTGTTTTGCTTCTCGGCTCGACTTAGAGAGATTTTCTCCCTTGATCACAGTACCGCAGAGAGCAACTGTGCCTGCATTGGCTCTTTTTCAATAAAGAGGCAGAAGGCACCCCTTTTTCTATTAGAGTGCAGCATACACCAAGTAAATGCCTGAGTGAAATCTCTTTTGCCTTTGTGCACTTTTTTCATTTGCCCACTGACAGGAGATCCCTCAAGACCAGCACTAAGCTCCTCTTCATTAGAACCCAGTTTTCAATTTAAATTTTAATTAGAATGGATGACTAGGATACTCACCATTTGCTGTAATTTCTGCATGCCACTAATCAACAACCAGAAAAATACTTCTTTTTTAATTTATTTTTTTCTAAAAACTAAGCTCCTTTTCTGTAAAAGCATTTGTTGCTTCTAGCTAAAATTATTTTAGCTCACCTCAAGTAGTTGCATTTTTGAATGAGTTTCATGTTTGCAAAGTGATATTCTTTTTTCATTTTTTTAATGTAAAGTCACCTAAAACCTGGATTCTTACATTAACGTTGGGCTAAGGGGCAGTTAAAGTTAGAGTTAAACTACATACATGTGCGGTCCTAAATATGTTGTGGTTTTTAGACCTTCTTTGATTCATAATGAAGTATTATTTAATGTTATATTATAACATTAATATGTAATGTTATATTATAATATATTGTCGTAAACTGGATTTTATGATATCTACTTGATGAGAGTCAGCTGATGTAATAAAACTATCCAGTGTTTATTTTACTTGTCTTTTAATAATTTTTTTTTGTTTCAATTCTGAGACCCAGGCTGCATGTATTCCAGTGGAAGATAAACCATTACATCTAAATATTACCCATGTCGTATTTCTTGTCCTCAAATTGCTGAAGCAATTTATTTCCAAAGAAAGAAGCACCATACTAATGGCAAAGAATTTTATCTAAACAAAGGTCACTATATCTGATCAAGGAGTGTTTCAACCTCTGGTACCCACAGGCTACCATAGGCAGAGGGAGATGTTAAGAGATAACTTTGGTAGAAGCACACACATATTTGAATGATCTGATATAATTTGTAGACTTTTTATAGCATACATAGATCAGTGCCTGGAAATCCAACAGAGGTCAGTGGGTATTTTATTCTGCTTCATGTTTTTGGTCAGTCCTTGCAACCACTCCCAGACACTGCTCATTATCACTGCAATTGCCTGGCAGTAAAACAGTTCAGTCTGTGTTGGAGCACTAATATCAGAGCTGCGAGTCTGAAAAGACTTTGGGTTTGCTAAGGCTTTTTCATGTCTGAAAAGGAGCTCAGACTAGCTGAGCCTAGTCTGAAGATTTTGATTTCAGTGCCTAGTCTGAAGATTTCAATTAAAAAAAAATTATCTTTGCAATATTTCTGGTTTCTTCCCTCAGTCCAGTACTGTGACGTGTCTCGTCTGCACAAGTTTGACTCATCTCCTATCATCCACTCCTGAATCTAGAAATTCACTAAGTTATTCATTTTTTGTAAGTGTTGAAATGGACTAAATTAAAACACAGAGACTGTAAATGTCCTGTAGGGAGAACCATTGGGAATTCCACCGGGAGTTTTGCCATTAAAGTGTGTATATCCAAAATTTTGTCTCATTATCTTTAATTGCTCTTCAAAAGCTCTGATACTGTCACTCTTAATTTTGTATAAGTATACACACAGGAACACTTAGAATACATGGTGGAGGATTTGAAATTTCTAAATATTTTTAAACTCACGAACTGGAGCATTTTCTTAATGTCATACTATTGGAAAGAATAAATGGGAGAAATAGGAAATAAAATATTCCCTTAGAATTCTGAGTACTAAGATCTAAATGACAATAAGTTCTCTGGTGTGTTACAAGGTCTGAAATTGCTTAAGGGACAAGTATTTACAAGAATTTCAGACTGTGGAGAAAGCTAGCTAGTATGTCACTGTATCAGGCCAGATGTTACATTATAATAGATCACACAATTGAAACAACTTCAGAATTTCTCTAATTTTACAGAAAGATATTATGCTACATCTGTATGCTTAAAGACAGTACTCTTTGACACCACTATAATAACAAGTAAAGTAATATTTTAATGGGAAAATGAAACAGGACAGTATGTTGTGCTGGTAGATGGCAAAAGAAGTGAACTCATCTTTTCTGCAAGTATATTTTTCAAACTAGAGATGAAAACTGATTTAATTTCTGTAATAAATATTCTAAAAGACAGAAATCCAACCTTTTGTTTTCTGACACCAAAAAATATTTGTTATTCATAATAATGTATTTGGATTACTAGGCTCAGCTGTTTTCTTTCTATATCTCTTTTTTTTCTTTTTTTTTTTTCTTTTTTGTTTTGTTTTTTTTTTTAGTCCTCTCCTTTGTATTCTGTTGTGCACTTTTTCAGTGCCTGAAAGAATGCAAAAACTTCTTCTTGCCATTGAGCTAGTGATTGGTTTTGAGCTAATGTCTGCTTCGCTATTGGCATATATAAATAAGGGAAATCGATGAAATTATCTTAAAGCAGAGCTTTACTTTCAATTAACATCAGGTAAAACAGGAAGGCTCTGTTTTTTGCCTGCCTACACCTGTTTGATTTGAACCTCAACATGTATTTTCTATCACTGCCAGTATTTGTATTCCCTGAGCAGTAGAACCCTTATCTTCCCAGCTTCTTAATCGCACCTGCACGATCTCTGCCACTGATTAATGCTCAGATTGGGTTCCATATCTCCACATTATCTTGTAGAACCTGAAGCATGCACACAGCTCCAAATTTAATGCTGTCTTCATAACCACATGCTCTGCTCTGGGACAATGACAAAAATGTTCATTTTAAATGTGAAAGTCCTCAAAAGATGACTTATTAGTGCTCCCTCCCACATCCAAGGAAAGGCCAGATATTGCCTGATGGAACATATCTTCTCAGTGATGCCAAGGCAGCTGTCTACTCCCAGGGCTGTGATTCAAACCGTCACACATGAGTGACCTGTGTTGTATGCAAAGGCTTCTGTATTGCAAGATCATCTCTCACTTTTGAAAACCATTAAATTTCAGAAACAGAAATGCTGCCTACTGGGAGGCGATCATTTCCAGACAGTGGCTTCCTGACCAAAATCATCAAGACCAAGACAGCTGGTATCTGTTCCTTTTCGGTGACAGAGAGAAGGGAAGATCCATCCTGCTTTCAATGGTGATTTTCTCATCTGTAATCAGTACCCCCACCTGTAACCAGTACACCCACCTGTAATCCACTCTGGTCTATTGCTCTTTGTGCATTCAAAATTCTGCTAAAATTCTAGTACCACCTCCAGCTTTTTTGCCATCTTAAAAAGATGTGACACCCTCCAATATAGGATATGGTTAATTGAAGGCATTGAGTTGGAGCAGGTAGGGTGATAAGGAAATTTTGCACCACAGCTTTATACTGCCCAGTGCTGATTCTGTAAATTTTGTGCATGAATTCTTTCAAAAATGTGCTTTCCCAGCAGTCATTTTCTGGTGTGTATCTCTGTATATCAATGATGGTTGTCTATTTATGTTAATTTTGTGGTATTTTTTATTTTATGGGAGCTCACAAGGCTGTTCAATTTTCTTTACTATTATGTGACATTCTCCTGTGTAAGCTACCACTTTACTATTTCTCTGTTTAGTTCTTTTAATGACCATGTGTTTACACAGGAGCCTTGCAAACAGCACACCGTCATCATTTTTCCTTACAAATGAAACAAATAGCTGACTTTTCCTGTTCATTTTCCAAATGTCACTACAAATTCAGCTGGTTTCTATGCACTGAAACTATTCTGGGTAGGTTCTGCTATTTACTTATCTCCATAAGCAAAATTTTAAGCTCATTTGTCCTGTTTTTAACATTTTCAATACTCCTTCTTTGAAAGCTTCAAGAAAACTATGGCTAATTAATTTAAATGCTGAAATCCCATTTTTTCTTATGTTTTGTCTTGATATTCATGGCTATAGAGATGCAATGTCAGCTGTTTGTAAGTTTGTGGGGTTTGTTAAATATGAAAACATGTATTTTATCCTTAGAAGTAGTATAAGTAAAAATAATCCTTCTCTATACCCTCCTAAAATTCTCCTGCAATGTGTCTCTCACTGTCTTTTATATCAAAGGTGTTCAGTTTAGAAGGCTGAACACAGAGCATCTGAAGATCTAACATCTTAAGATGGATCTGGACCTCTTTCTGCTGCTTAAAATTTAATGCAAATAGTGTGCACTGGGAATGCTTATCAGCACCTTTGCTAACAATTCAGAAGGCAGAGGAGGATTTAGATCATTCCTCCAAAGCTCTGCACTAGCACTGCAGTACCAGCTCCAGTAAAAATTTTTAACATGTATGTAGCAAAGCCACTTGAAATCGTCACCTTACAGCAGTCAAAGAAAGTGTGGCCATTAATTTCAAAGGCCTTATATGTTCTCTTGTTAATTTAGTGATGCATGTTGGCATGTAACTAATGAAAAGAACAATTGGTCTTTTTGACTGGGTCTTGAATCTCTGCAGATTCCAAAACACGTAGGATGTCTGTGCTTTTGCATGAATTATTCTTTCTTTTCCCTAAAGTCCTATAAAAATTTAATATTATTAGACTGATGTTTTGTTTAGGATAGTGATCCTACATTTAAGTGAATTCACATGTCAGTGTAGTATTTTCTTCATGGACATATTTCCAAGTTTATATAGTAATCCACTTTAAAATCTGTTCTTCCCTTGCTGTGTTTTTGCATATGTGCAAGGAGTAGATATTCTGAATGCCCCAAAGATATCATTTTAGCTGATGACTTAATTACCCTGGTCAGTTTGAATTTAACTTCATTTTAATTTTTCAAAGTTTCTGATTATTTGTCATTTAAGGCATGTGAAAGTTGCACTTAGGAAATTGGACCAGCATATTTATAGCATGTAAAATACTCACTTGCATTTCAACAATGTGTTTATTTAAAGTATATAAATTTTTCCAACTAATGACCACATGTCTCTGTATATAGTCCATCCTGGTGAAAGGCTGCAATATTTTCCTCAAAGAAAATACATGTCATATTTCATTTCTTCCCGCAGCTAATGTTAAGACAGTTATTGTGGGGCTTTTATTTTTAAACTGGGAGCTAAAGCCAATCTCTGTTTTCTTACTTGCTTAAAAAGAAGACCTAGCTTGCTATACTTAAGTGTACTGGACTTTTTCCTGGATAAACAGGCTTCTAGCTAACTCAAATGTTTTAAAGGATGTCCTCTGAAAAGGTTGGAATTTCATATTTCCTTACCTTCAACAGGAACAGAATTTAAAAGCTTGAAAGCAGGTCCCATGGATTTTTCTGGAAGTCCTTAATCAAGTACACAATAAATAAATGTGGCCCAAGATAGGGACTTTTAGGGTAAGAGGGATTTGTCTGGGCAGTCTGCTTCTGAAAGAAAAAGATTTATTCTTTCCTCTTATGAAGGACAGTTGATGAAACAAACATAAGGAATTCTTGGCAAAAGTGAAATAAAAGGTTTCTAATATGCAAGTAGAAACAACATCTCTTTGGATGAAGCTAACGATATTTTGTGTTAAAAGCAGAATTTAGGCTGGAGTTACACTCCTACTGTGATGATTTCCTACCTTATGCCATCAAAGACTTACAAGCACCATTTTGACTAGAGCAGCACTTGAAAGTGAAAAGGGGGAAAACACCAGCCGTGAGGTACGGCATCATGAGGAGGTGCCGCGCTGTCTTCCACAGAGTGGGATGCAGATCTGGAAGAGCAAAGTGACAGGGACGCAGACGCGCGGGGTGGAGTGTCTCAGCTGATGGCAGCACGGACAGGAATTACATCCTGAAGGCAGCGGGAGGAACTGTACCACTGCTCTGGAGGCTGCAGACATTACCTACACAGGCACCCCAGCCCCAACTAAGTAGTTACCTCTTTCCCTTTTTTTTTTAATGGGCTGCTTTCTGTTCGTTGCTTATTTCAATTCTTTTTTTAAAACCCCATTCCTAAACAAGATAGCCCGTGATGTAGAAATAAACCCAACAAAACCCCAAACTACTAAGTAAATTTTCTATCTGCTACCCCAGCTTCAATAAAATAGTAGCTTCTTTTCAGCTAAGTAATTTATTTTTGCCTATTATGGTTTAAAGCAATAGGTTACTACTGAGTAAGGTTTATCCCCAGATTGGATAAACTAGTAGCTCCTTTTCAAGAAAGTAATTTGCTTTTGCCTATTACGGTTTTAAGGAATAGGTTATAATTAGCATGCTCATATTAAAAAGGGGCTGTTTATCTATGTTCCTTTTAATACAACATGGGAAAAATGATTAAAAGTCAAAATAAAATGGAATATTTATTATTTTGCCCATCTGCTACTTACAGTTAGGTTTTGCATCCCTGGACAGTGTGGAAAATAAGTTTGCATTAATTAATTCAAGCAATTCTCTGTTGTGCTACCCAAACACAATGTGTAATATTTGCAGCCTATTTCAGCTCTCAAAAAAGGGTGAAGGGAAAAGACAGAGATATATTTGAAGACGTGAAATGGTAACTTAACAGGGGGAGCTTTTAGGAATGAGAGACGTTGTGGTTTGGTTCTTTGGGTTTGTTTTTTTGGTTTTTTTATGGTTAGTTTTGGTGGGTTTTCTTTTCTGGTGCACTTGCCTTCAAACACACATGAAAAAACCTCAAACTGTAAAAATAATAACTGAACTTCCTCCTGACTATCTGCAGTTAAGTTGGAAGCAATGCATCATTCCCTGTACTTTTTGCCCCTGCCCTGTATGACAGCACTACGTCTTTGATGCTAGATTTCCAGTAGGTAACCTTGTTACTTTGATGAAATGTCTTTGAGAGACGGGTTCACAGAAGAGACTTTGCTAGTCTTACTGTCACAAAATGTAATTTTAAAAGAAAAAACAGAATGGAAGCTGCTTGCTCTTTACACTTAGGTGAGGCTTTGTTTCACTCCAAAGCATGACGATTTCTTGCATAATCCAAATAGAAGTTATTTTTCCATTAACTAAGCTATTTTTTCTGACTAGTTTAGTTCAGTTTAGTTCTTACTGTCTCATTTCAGAGTTGTGTCCAGCAGTCCAGTACAGCATGCAAGATGTGTCACTACTTTTCTACACACAATGTCCACACTCTAGGTTGGAGAAAAAGGATCCAGTATGGCTCCTACTGGGATCCACCAACCTCCATTAGGATTTCAAGGTGGTCTACACTGAGGACTGAAAACGTGGCAGTCAGCAGAGCTCTAGTATCTATTCTAAAATAAAACCACTATTTCATTATATATCTTATGGCAACTCATCAGCTTTTCTTTTTACCAATCAAACTTGTTGGTAAATTATGGAAAAACAAAGCCTTGTGGAAAAGCAAATATTTCATCTAAAGCTGAACTGTCTCTGGTAAATAAATTTTTTAAAAGTAAATTTCTTGAGATTTGCCATTACATTCAGAAGAGATTTATCAAGCCTTTTTCTGTGGGTAATTTTAGAAATTCCAACTAGGGAAAGATTTTTACAGCTAAATAAGTAGCTCAGCTTCACTGGGGAGCAGGCTAGAGAGACTGCAAACACTGACAGTTTTGCTGAGATAGTTTCATGGCCCTCTAGCACAAAGTGATGAGCAAAGAAAACTGCAACACTTGATTAAAAAGAAATTCACTTATTTAACACTCTTGCTTTTAATATCATTTTAGCCTTCAAGTAGCCAGTGTGAAATGCAACCCTGCATGTCTTGCTCATATGCATTAAGTCCTTGGATGCTTTCATTTTAATTTGGAGCTGAAGTTTGACCTAATTTTAAGTTTCCCAGTCTTATAATTATAAATTGGATGTATTCCAATGGCTAGTGTCGTGTCAAATATGCTTTTAAAATGAGTTCCAGATTTTAGTTCTTGTCAAAAGATCTGGCTTTGCAACCCATGGGTGACAAGGGTAAAATTTGTCCTCGTGTTCACTGGAAATCTGAAAGTTAATTTACAGACATTGGAAGTGTTGGTTTTCAGAAAAACAATCAGAGATGTCAGCTTGCCAAAATTAACTCTTCTTGATGGTAGCAGAGGGCATTTTCCTTGGAGACATCTATTTTGCACTCACCTTCCCTTTGTCTGCTTGTTCTCAGGAGGAGCTGGTGGAGTGACAGAGCCAACTTCTTTCCTCCCTGCTGCCAAAATACCTTTCCTGACCATTACAGAAAAAATACCCCCGTGAAACTACTTCTGTTTCAAGCCACGAGGTATTAACTGCTTCTCTCAAATAGAAAGTTTCATTGAGTGTTTATATGATTTTGCATTGCATAATGCAAGTTTGTGCATTTGTACACATGAATTCATAGATTTAGCTTACAGAATTTCTCTGTGCAGAGGGCTGTGGGTTTCTGGGGCACGAGCCTGGAAGGCAGGGAGCCAATGCCCTCCCACAGGAGCCCTGACGCCCTCCTCAGCAGCTGCTCCAGGGTGAGAAGTGCTGCTGAGCCTTCTCAGTCTCTGACATAAGCCCAAAGCAACACATGTTTAACACCAGAATTAAACCAAACACCCTGACAAAACTGAGTGCTCCACTGCATTCCCTGCTCTTCCTCACTGGAGGGAAGAGCACAGAAGGAATAAAACATGAATGGCAGGTATTAGATGTGGTGCAGAACAGATGGCTGGAGGGTATGCTTATAAAAGTTATAATATATACTAATAATGAATATAAATATGTAGTATAATACAAAATTATACCTGTAAATATATATTAACAATATGCTTGATTTACCATTCCTGAAGTAGCATTGTTAAAAAACTGGTGTGATGTGTTGTTTTTAAACAAAAAGCAGCATGTTTTGTAAAGATTATTTAAAACTGCATACAGTAAAAATAATCTATTAGAGAATAAATATGCTTTGGCTGGAAATGGGATTAGCATGTGATTTTCAGAGGTGTAATCAGAGGCACTGGCAATGGAATGTGTAACCACCTGTCAGAGGGCTGCCCAAGTTGTCCCAGTGTGCAGGCTGAGTGTGGCTAAGCTGGCAGGTAAAGTGTGTTAGTCCAAAGCTCAGTGAAATAGACTGAGGATAATGCAGTTAGGAAGAAGCTTTGGACTCTGCATTTTGGCTCAGCATGGAGGAAGTGTGCAGGTGTTGGCTGGGATGGAGTTAATTTTCTTCATAGTTGCTAGAATGGGATTTTGGTTTTGATCTGTGATGAAAAGAGTGTTGATCATTCAGGCATGTTTTAGTTACTGCCTTGGAGTACTTAAACAGAGCCAGGGCCTTTTCTGCTTCTCTCACCAGCTTGCCAGAGAGGAGGCTGGGGGTGCACAAGGAGCTGGGAGGGGACACAGCCAGGACAGCAGATCCCATGGACCTGTCTCCTACCATATGGCATCAGGCTCAGCATATAAACCTGGAGGTAAGAAGAAGGAAGAGGGCACATTCGGGATGGTGGTGCTCGTCTTCCCAAGTCACCACTACATGTGATGGAGCCCTGCTTTCCTGGGGAAGGCTGAACACAAGAAAACTTGCCCATAGAAGTTTCTTGTTTTGCTTTGTTTGCATGCATGGCTTTTGCTTTGCATGTTAAACTATCTTTATCCCAGCCCATGTGTTTTCTCACTTTTACTCCTCCAATTCTGTCCCCCATCCCCTCGGGGCAGTAAGCAAGCATCCCTACTGCCTTACTCATCCTGTGTGGGGATGAATTGCTGACTGGAGTTAAACCACAACAGGAAGCATCTGTCAAATGAAGGTTGGGATTTGGGTGCTCCAGTAAGTTATTAAGCTGTCATAATTTGGTCTTGTTCATGTAAGAGCTTTTGCCTGTCACTGCTGCTCTGGGTGGATAGGAAGCCACTCACCTGTTTTGTGGATGCTGAGCAGGGCATGTCTGTGCAATGCTGTGGTTCCTTACAGCCCACCCATTTGTACAAGGTTTCTTTACCCTCATGTCTTTTTTGTTTTACTAGTGGTGTTACCCCTCTTGTTCTTGGCCAATCATGAATATGTTTCTTGATGTTTTACTCTAGGACAAGCTATATAAGGCTTTCCAGTAGGAGAACTATCCTAGCAAGTCACCTCTAACAGTTGCTTCTTGCATCAGTCAAACCTGAACTGGGATTTCCACCATATTTAAACAAGCTCTGATCTCTGCATATCAGAAATCACATCTCAGTGGAGACTTTATCAGACATACTCAGTATGGCCCATTATGGTTAGCAATATGACCCTTTAAATCAAAATTGTTTTAGGAGGCTATTTTTTGCCAGAAATGAAAGGTGATATACTCTAAATGGGCTTTTAAACTAAGGAAACAAAGGACTCAGGGCTTGATTGCAGAGCTTGGAAATTCTCCAAGGAAGATTTTTAAAGTTTATATCTTGTTTGCTCTGTGTTCTCACTCACATATCTGATAAAATGTTATGTTTTCTTACCTTCACAGATACTGATAAAACAGTTTAACAGACAGCTGAATGCAGGAATTTACAAAAAAAGAATGTCCAGGAGGATATAGAAGACAGTTCTATCCAAGATGAACAGTGTAACTCATCAAAGCTTTATTTAATTTTATCACCAGTTTGGATGTAAATTCATGAGGCTCACACCCCATTTGAGACTGTTCATTCTGTCTTATCTTTTTTAAGACAAGAGAATGAGAACAAAGCCATTAGAATCTCTGGTTCATGTTTTCCCCAGTTTATAATGACACACCAGGAACCCCATAAAGACTAGAAAGGAATGTCTGCAAAAAAACTTCTGTGTTCTTTTTCTTCTTACCAGGCAATTGTACAACCAGAATTGACTTTTAATTTCAATTAGTGAAAAATCTGAAAAAGACATTAACAATATAAGACATTGAAGATTCTCTTCAAAAATCACTCAAATATTTTCCTCACATGAAACCCCCAGTTCAGATCTACCTTATATTGTAAATCATAAAGCAGGAGAATTTTTACTCTTTCCTTGCAGCTTTAAAAAAAAAAAAAAGTGAATACTATGCAATAAGATTTTAGCACCTATATTCTGAAAGTGTAATCCCACATGAGTAGCAATTTGCTAAATATGAGTAAGTAAATTTTTTTAAATACTGCTCATGTGCTTAATTTGTTTTGCAGTGTGAAAGTGAGAGGTGAAATTCATAATGAAAAGAGGTTGTCCCTTGCAGTTGTATCTGTCTTTATGAAGACTTACAAAACCAGTATGTACAGGTTCATCTTTTCAACAGCTATTGAAAAGTTGGTGGTGAGAGGCCTATAGCTACCACATTGACTTGCAGACAAGAAAATAGATACTGATTGCTCTATCCAGGCTGAAAAGCAGACAAATATGTGATATGTGGAAGAATCAAGGCATTATCAAAGGATTTTTGTTACTTGCAGGTCTCCCTAACCTTGATTTAAATGCATGTTAAACTGTGTCTGGTTAAGGGATCTCTTTGCTGAGTGTTTATTTCTTGTTTGTAACATTAGAAGTAGATGAATTACAAGTAAAAGACAGCCTTTTTGGTATCTATTGTCAATTTTATTTATAACTCATGGCTACTACTTTGTTTTAGTAGGGCCAGATTTTGAAAATTGCATCTTTTAAGCCAGGGACACCAGGTACAACATTCTTAATTAGCTAGAGGACATTTGTTCTGTGATGCCTCTTCAAATCCTTCTAGATTTTTAAAGTGAGACTTTGCTAGGAATTATAATCTATTTATAAGTAGATTATAAGAGATTAAAGGATTTTTTTTTTTTTTTTTTTTTTACTTAGTGAGTAACAAAATCTTGCAGCATAGCTCCTGAAGGGCTATGTTGATTCTGGTTTATGTCCTGGTGATCATTTGTCCTTTGTAGTTGCCTTTTTCTTCAGCCTACTGAACGAACATGTGGGACACTTGATCATGCATCAACCACAATAAGCCATTAAACTCTTTGCTAATCTCTTTTGATTTCTGTATAAAAATGGAATGCACCGAATGCTGTCCTGAAATTCATCCTAAATAATTCTATGGCAGTCGTAGAATTATGACACCACATATCTATTGTTAATAATACATTTTTAACTAATTTTGAAAGATACTGCAAATTTTGTGTTAGAAAAACTATAAGTGATGATAGTACAAAAAAATGCCCCAAGTCCCCACAAACTATCTAAATCAGGTGGTTTTTTTCTGCTAAATACTAGCTTTTCCATATAAAGAAATTTTTGCCTAATTAACCAGACAGCAGTCCCAGAACATGAAAAAAAATTTAAATTGTGTAAGTAAAAAACAATGACTGTCGCTCCATTTTGAACTAGGGAAGAGAAAGCACAGTAGCTGTTTGGGTTTGAAAGATCACAGAATCACAGAATGGCTGGAAAGGACCTCTGGAGCCAATCCAGTCCAACTCCCCTGCTAAAGCAAGTTCTCCTGGAAAACACTGCATGGGATCATACCTGGGTGGGTTTGTGTATATCTGCAGGGAAGGAAGCTCCACAGCCTCCTTTTTCCCAGTGTAGCACTTCAGGTAAATCTCTTGAGCCAAGCTACATTTCACCTGACTCTGATTAAAATGTATGAGTTTGAGCCAATGGCTATTCCTGGCAGGAGAGGCAGAGATTGGGATGTTTCTAGAGGGTTGTTCAGTGGATGAGCCTGGGGTGATATCTAACTTTGAAAACTTAAATTAGGGCAGGAAAACATTGGGCTTGTTTCCTCTGACTCATAAGATAATGCCCCAGAGAGGCTGGGCAATAAACATATTTAGTACAGAGAGGTACTCAGGAAGCTGCTATTGGAGGCAATATCAATATCACAAATGGATACACAGACAGAATTTGCCAGGACATTCCCAGACAGGAGAGTACTTTCAGGGGTTTTGGGATTTATTTTTTTGTTTATTTTTAGGGTCTGTTTGTTCAAAGTGTCAGTGAGGGTTTAATTGAGTGGCAGCTTGGGAGAATAAAAGTCCTTTAGTAAAATTATTAACATTACTTTAATTAATGTTCAGTAATTAATGTTTCTTTAATGTTACAGGAGAGAAAAGAAATTTACCACTCATGCCCTCACTATGAATTAACCACTTTTGCTGGAACTTTAAAGAAATGTTCACACTTTCATTGAGAGTGTAGGTTTGAAGCTGCTGAGCTGCTGTGAACAAACTCATCTGAAAGTGGGAAAAATGAATCAGTACCACCAGATTTGCACTGATCTTGCTCTTCTTTTTTCTTCTCATACCTGATCAATTTACTAAGTTCCCACCCCACAGCCAAAGAAAATTCCTCTTAGAATAGATGCTATGTGATTTATAATAACTAAAAGCAGATTGTGCTATACACTGAAAGCTAGGAATTTAAATTTACATAACCATTAAATAGAAAGTTTAGCATTTAGCATTTCAGTTTGTATATATTTATTTAATTTTTATATTGCAATTTTGTTACCAATTTTTATATCCCTCTGAAGCTGCTCTGAGGAAAACCTTTCCTTCAGTTAGAATTCATTTTTCTTCTTGATTTGCATGGTAAGATGCATAGTTACTTGGGTTGAATGTGAACATTCATAGCAACAGTTTTCAATTTTACAAGAAAATTCCAAGTATCTACAAAGAACCTTAATATATAATACTTTAAATTCTGAGGAGAGCACTGTCTAATATGAAACAAAATTTGATGGCTCTGGAAAATAAATTGATAGAAATAGATTAAAATTAGCTGAATTTTATTTAATTAGCATGTTGCTAAAGTTTTAGGCGGCAGATGTCACTTGGAATAGATCCTGTTCTCCAGACCAACAATCAAAATAATCAATAAAACATATTCGCTTCAATGCTTTCTCAAGTTGCAGAAAATGGAAATTCTGTCTCATCTGCAGCATGCAGCTCTCAACTCTTCTAGTTTAAAGATGAAAATTAACAAGAAAATATTTTTTTGTATCCCCCGCTATTTGAGTCTGCTCCAGAGAGCCGGCTGGATCCAGCATTTCCACACAGATGCAGACAGTGACAGTCTGTCAGGCTCCACAGGAGCTCTTGCTCAGTTTTGGGTGCAGTTCTGGCCAGGCTGTGATTTTTTGCACAACAGCACTATCCTTTATCACCTATGTAATTCCAAGGAGTAAGAGGGGATAAGTGGGAGAGGGGCATGCATGCCCAGGATTTTGTGGGAATAGCAGCCATTTCTGTACTATCTCTCTTAAAATGGAGACCAGTCAGGGTTTGCTCATTCTACAGAGAGACAATTTTCTGCTTGAGATCCTGCAGATTAATTGCCAAGTGTCTCAGCTATCCCAGGAGAGGAGGTGGAAGGTGTATTGATAGCACCTGCAGATAGCCAGGAGATATGAACACTTAATGGGATTCAACAAGTCACCTCCCCGATCGGTGAAAAGCTTCTGGTCTTAACTTAAAAATCAAATTCACCTGTCAGGGAAGCTCTTTGACTTTGCAAGGTTAAAAGTTTCTCTATATACTTAGATTCCTGGGCTTAACTGCATGATTTCTGCACAAAGTGGGGGATCTTTTGCTTTGGTCAAGCCTTTTCCCTGTCAGTCAAAGGGCAAGTAAGAGCTCTCCTTGGGATAGCCCGTGTTGTCTGCTCCTGCTAGGGCTCATTCCCAACCTAGTCCTGGGGATGGGGTTTCTGAAGGGGTGGGATGATACATGCTGTAAGAGATGGACATCTTACAGCCAAAGATGATGTGAGATCCAGCCAAATCCACGTTTCAGGGCTGCCTCAGCCATGTGCAGTGCTGCCCAGAGTGCACTGAGGGACTGCACTCCCAGCCATGTGCTCCTGCAGTGATGGATGCGCTGCCCCCGTTCTTCATCAGGCCCAGGATGTATCAATTAAATGCTGGGAAACAACTGGCTTATAAGATCTCATTGGTGAGGCTTGTAAAGAGGCACTTTAGCACTGCTGCCTGTGAAACCTGTGACCCCTTAAGAATTGCAGTAATTTGGTGTAATTCTTCCCTGCTAGGCTGTGGAAGTAATTCCCTGCATACATAAACCAGGCGCTAATGCAGACTCCGGCAGAATCCAAAGGCAGAACCATCCTGTTTGGGAAGGTTTTAGCATCTGGGAAGCATCTGGAAGCATCTGGGGCTGAAAATCAGTCAAAAAGGTGAGATGCTTATGTTCACAGGTTGTATTTAGCGGTGGAAATCAGTAAAGAACACGTGGAGGAGTACAGAAGGCCATGGACTAAGGAGGTATTGAGCATTGGGTGAAATATGTGTAGATGGTTAGGAAAGCCAGTATGGTAGTAATTCGGGGGAAAACATAAGTGTGCTATAGATTCCTTGTTCACAGAAAATTTTACTTAGAAAAATAAATGCAAGGTCACTGTAAACAACTCATTCAAGTAGATTAAACGCCTCAAGAATTAAGAAATCAGGATTGTTTCTTGAATAAAAAGAAGATCTTTTCATCTTAATATTTGTAATAATGCCAATAAAATTGGGTGTCTGGGGTTGAGAGAGGATTGATAAACACTAGATTGATTTAGCTGAACATATAGAGAGAAGTGCTGCAAATCAATTCTCCTTAACACATGGTCAAATATACCAAGTTCTATAGTACTGCCACTCCAGATGCTGCTTGTAAGGGTTATGAAATACTGCATTTATCTCTGTGTGTGGATGCCATAGGTGTCTGATGAAATCAGAGCTGTTACAAGCTCTCATCTGCATGTGAAAATGAAGTAAAGTCTTTCCCAGGCCTGAAGAGTTCAGTTCTATGATTTTTTCAAATCATCATAGGTTTGTCAAACAGTTATGCCTTGTTTGGAAAGGAGGAGTAAAAACGTCCACCATCTCACAGTTCAGCTTGTTTACATGAGATTTAATGTTGGTTTTGCAGGCCCAAGGGGCTCAGCTAATCTCCTGGACCATGTAGTGAAACAACCTCCAAGCTGTTAGAAATCCACTCATCAGAGCTCTGCAGCAAAACAAAAGGGTACAATTATGTCTTTGCACCTGGGGTGGAGGCACTTTGTTTTGTACCACACCAGGCATGATGGGCTCCCTGTGCCAGGTCCTCCAAATCCCCCAATGAGCTGTTATCCTCACTTCAAGGCACCTTCCTTGCCTGGTCTCTTGGTTCTTACCAGTTTCTCTTTTCAGTTCTGAGGCTGATGCTAGTCCCAGCAGGATGACTCCACACGTTGTGGGCCTCAAACAGTGTGTTTCAATTACTAAAGCTAACAGTTGAATTAGCACATTTCCCAATTATGATGTGCAAAGACATCATGCTGAACAAACCCAAAACTCTGTAAAAGTTTTGCTTTACAGAAATAGCAATGGAAGGGGCAAGACATTCCAAGAGGCAGGAAAGGGGACATGAGATGGAGGTTGGAAAGGGAGGTGTGAGGTGGTGGGTCAGAACTGTACAGCTGATCTGACTTGCCTTCTTCTGTGGCTGGGCTGTGCAAGGTGACATTCATATGTCACTTCTTTTATCAGCCACTCTACTGGCTGCTTCTGGAATATGTGTGGGGAGAGGGACAATTTACTTGTCTTCACCTAATTCCTGCATGGAAAACGAATAGATCTTGGAAATTTAAGACAGAAAGATGCCTTCTTGATTAAAAAGTCTAGCAGGGAATCAGAGGGAAGGAACCATTTTGTCTGGGCTTAGCCATGTCTGTTTAGCAAAGAAAGCATATGTATATAGCTAATTGCAGAAAGAAGATCCTAATTGCCTCATTTAGAAGAGAAGTTCCTTAAAAGAGAGAGAAACAGCTGGCACAAGTCTGGGCAAAGCAAACAGGTCTATATTAATGCATCATTAATAGACTTCCCCAACAGATGAGTAAGAGAATTTGTTTTCTTGCTCATATATATTTTTTCTATGTGTATGTACATACAAATATAATCAAAGCTTTATATCTTATCATGCCAGGTTTTCCTAAAACAATTGACTACTAAGCTCCTACTAAGATCCTGCTTCTAGCTCCTGCTCTCTTCTCTCCCTGTGAAATATGGATTTGCAATGTCTGACAGATCCACATTGTCCTTAATAGAATTACTTTCAATCTATGCTGGCATTGATGAGAGGGACATCTTGTCCTTTTCTGTGCCTACAGTCAGCAAAAATCATTGTTTCATAGTGGCTACAAAATGTGGATGGAGAATGACCGGGTTACTGTTGCAGATATTGGGAATTTGAAAGCAAAATGGTTTTATTTATGTGAATCTAGTCAAACTAATCTATGAGACAAATAGATCATTAAATATCTTTGCTGATCAAACTTAATTTCATTAGCTAATGAGTCATGTAATTGAAAGCAATGTGTCCATTTTCTTGTCTCGCCAGACAGCTTCTGGTAGGTGCTGCTGACAACATCAAATGAAGGGGACTGCTGAGAGCACAAAACTAGAGGGGAGCAGAATACTGATGGCCTCACTGCAAACATGATTCTCTGCACTGTGGATATCTATAGATACTTTTTATAAAGTGTGATCGTGCTGGGCACCTTCTCCGATGATAACCCTTAATTTAAGAGGCATGCTGTCACAAGGCAGCAGAGGGAACAGGAAATTGCTAAGGATATTTTCTCTTTCTAAAACAAGAAGTTTTTTACTGTGAGAAAGATGTAAATTACAAAAGGAAAATTGGTCAACTAAGCTACCATGGGACTAGGTCTGGGGAGAAATTAGTCTCTTTATTCTATATGTTATGAAGATGCAGCATTTGAGATGCAGCCTCAAGAAGGGCAACCTCATGTCTCCTGCATCCACAGCTACCTGGTGCTTGTGTCCTTTTTGGAGGGCTGCCTGCCTGTCAGGCTGGCAGAATGTGCTGGCCTCCCCAGAGGCTCAATGCCTGCTTGGACTGAGAAAAACAGGTCCCAAGAGCAGCTCCAAGGCAGTTTTTGTAAGACAGTCAAACTTCCCATGGATCTTGCAGTTCCTCCAACCTTCTGCTGCCAGGTCCATGGAGCAAAAAGTGGAATGTTTGTTTTCTATAGCTTTAGCCAACAGAGTCCTAAAGACTTATTTTTTTTACCTTTTTGTGATCTTGCACAGAAGGAGATGACTTGCAAATATGTCCCTCTATGCTAGATTCTAATTCTTTATTTCCACAATGTTCTGCATTGTGTATTTGCCAAGTAATTCCAGGTTGTAATTCATTCAAAACAAAGGGGTTTGTGTGGTGTTTATTCTTTAATGATTGGACTGTGGATTAGAGCAGACTTTTGGCAGAGATCCTTCAAACTTGTTTACATTTCCATCTGTCTCTGCATCTTTTTGAGATTTTTCAGGTTATTGTGCATGTACCTTATCTCATATTCCTAAGAGGAACTGGCATTTTAAAAATAGAAATAAATTAGATATTTCAGGTTTTGAAATTTTGCACTCAGGTATCTCTTGGAGTTCTACAGGCAGTTTCTTTAGTTGCCTCAGAATTCTGAACACTTTTGTTTCTTCTACAGATAATTTGTTATGCCCTCCTTGAGAAAACCAGATTGCTTGTTTCTCAGCCTTTAAATGCTTTGGTATAGCTTTGAGTCGTTGTCTTGCATTAATGTGCTGGGTCTATATTAGGGAGACTAAGAAACATTTCTCTTTCATGTGTTGGCTACAACACTTTGAAAAATAGATCTTAGACTTGGTGTTTCATATTCATCTCCATTTTGCTTTTGAACATGCATGGAAAAGTGGCATGGTAATTTAAATTGTTTTGGCAGGGAATTTGCTAGTAGCCTTTACTCCTTGAAATGCATTTGGAAATGTTTTTATTGTTTGAAAAACCTTAAAGCATCATTACAGTGCTGTAGAGTTATTAAATATATACATTATAATGGAAGCTGTGAGAAGTTATTTTCCCTTAGATGCACATCTCTGTGTGTATGGAGGAGGAAGGGGATTGACAGGCTCTTATTCTGGAAGTTGTCATTCTTTCTGTTGATATGAATTATGTTTATTGGGTGATAAATTTCTCTTTTTTTATTGGTATGAAAACTCTCTTCAATGTCTTTATACTGCCTTGCAGCAACCAGAGTGTTTTAAATGTCACAGTGAGCAATTGAGTTCAATGTATCTGCAATTTGATCACGGAGTACTTTTCAACTGTTTCTTTTGGGCATGATTGAAACCTAATCTCTGATGGGACTAAAAAGACGCTGACAAACAAGATGCATTTTACCATTTGAAATTTGTATTTTAGAGATTTTTGTGTGTTGAAATAATATGACATTTGTGATCTTAGAAATACATATATCATTTTTACACATTTTATCGGAAACAGTGGCATTCTTTCAAGCTACTTGTCTGTGAAAACCAACCTAGCTCCAGTAGCTCAAGAGGGTAGATAAAATTAGGACATCTCAGAAAGCTAACTGTTCAAATCAGTCTATTCAAAGGCTGTTAGGCTGGACAACCAGAAGCAATTCACTTTTGAGAATCTTGGGCGTGTATATACCACATACTATGCTCATCACCGTGTTTTGCTCTTTTGTCCTTACAGGCCAGGTTGGATGGGGCCCTGAGCAATCTCATCTTGTGGAATGTGTCCCTGCCCATGGCAGACAGGCTGGAATTAAATGACCTTTAAGGTTTCTTCCAACCTGAGTCATTCTATGATTCTCTGATTGTATATCATAGAATATAGGGTATGTAATTTAAAAATAGATGTACCACTTCTGTATTGCAGTGGTACAAACAAGAGATGTGCCTACTCAGATATCCTGCTGAAAAAACATCAACTCATTGGTGTCAGCTCTCTTCCATGGCTGCAATGTCATCACTAAAGTATCCTTACATTTTTTTAGCTGTCTCAGGGGACACCTCTACCAGGGTCCCCTTCTGTGCAAGCGGTTGTCAGCAGAAGTGAGGTTACCTACTCATTCCTTGCCTCTGCCTCATTCTGATGCTGCACATTGGGAGGCTGAAGATGGAAACTAAGGAGCACCAAATCACCTGCATTCAAAGCTACAGGAGAAAACATCTCCAACATGCAGAAATGTCCTGCTTTGGTTCCAAACACGCTGTTGAAGAAAGACAGGGAACTGCTTGACTAAGGGGACTGATCCAGAGTAGATCGATTTATTCTCCTGGGTGCATATACATTTCTCTCTATATACAGGAAGAAAATTATAAAAGATGACGGGTAATGTTGTCTCCTCTCATGTTAAAGCAATGCCATGTCCCAAATCCCTCAAGGCAGCACTAGTGTTCATACTGTACATCATTCTCATGGCAGCAAATTTAGAAGTATCCTTTATGAGAAGAAAAAAACAGGACATGCTTTTGGATGCCCAAGTTCTTTCTCAGTTCTGAAACAGAATCAGGAAAGGATTTCTTTTATGCCTGTTGATAAGCTTCTTGGTCTTGATTTTTTTTTTTTTTAAGTATTTCCTATAGGAATGTGTACTACACAACAAGACATTCAAAGGTGAAAGAGATGGTCCTGTCTATACAACAGATGAAAAAGCAATCAGATCCAAAGCAAATATATAGGAAAGATTGGAAAATATCTCCTTTTCTGTGGCAGTGTAGCTCTGGAGTTGGTCTGTGCTGCCTGCAGGACACTAGTGGTCTCTTTTTAGTCTCTGGCTTTGGTCAGAAGGGGAACTCCATTTTGTAGCTTTTTTGTCTCTTCTCTGCTCTACTTCCCTTCAGCATCACAGTCTCTCCAGCAGGTTGGGGAGCAGGATGGGCTCTGTGCCCCCCGGGGCTGGTGGTGCCCCATGATCCCCACTCACCCCACTGCCTCCTTCCCACCTCCAGGCAGAGCAGCACCAGCTCCCGGGCCACAGCCCTTGGGTAGCTGGGGAGGTCCAGCAGGGATGGTCCCACGGTGTGCTGCCTCACCTGGCAGCTTGAGTGGAAGGAGAGGAGAGGATTCCATGCAGCTGAGTTCCCTCAGTGCAGGCTGAGCCCTGCGTGGGGAGGTGTGACACTAATGAAGGGAAGGCACAAAGGTGCTCTCCTGCCTTACACACCACATCAGGCTTATCTCTGCACAGCAAATAGGACTTTGTTTAGCAACCCAAGGCCATGAAAATAGCCTTTTTGTTGAGTCACTTGTGCAAATATGTCATCTGGGTCCAAAATACACAAAATATTTGTATGCACAGTTCCTTTTTTATCTTGCTCTTGCTGTCATTGCTGTTATGAAAGTCCACATTTAACATTAATTTGGGATCATTTCCTTGTGCTTATTGCTTCTGTTCTTCCATGTACTGGTCTGTCTGACCCTTATTAAGAATGAGAAAGATAATCTCTGCATCTTTAATGGGCTACCTTTTATTTTAAATGAAAAATTGTTTTCATAGATGGAAAGCTCAATCTCTTTGATAACAGCTCAGTATGCCACATAGTATCATCTTGCTTTATATCTTTGCTACTCTGTGCTAGGATTTTGACAATAAAATGTTCATTTTTTGGCATTTTTTTAACTTGTCACCCTCAAAGATGTTTAAAAGAGACTTTTGATTCACAAAGTTTTATATATGTATTTTAGATGATGAAAGGCCAAAATTTTACTTTTATGTTTTAGCAATAAGTGTGGAACTCTCTGAACTACTTTTTTTAATAGCAAATCTTATTAATTGTAGATGAAGGATTAAAGGAGATTTAAATAGCAGAAACTAGAATTATTATGTTAGTTATGGCCCTAGCTGCACATTTCTTATCAGTTTTGGTTTTGGTGTTTTTAATTTTCTATGCCTGTCCCACAGTATTCTGTTCTCTGACAGCATCATGTCTGACCTCTTCACAGGGGTTGTTTCACTGTCTCCTGACCACAGCATCCTGAATGTATCCATCAGGGAAATCATACAGAAAATGAATCTGCAGCTGGTTCCTTGGTTCATTGGTTCATTTTTTAGGTAATACAAACCAGGACATGTTTCTATTTAACGCTTTAAAATGTTAATGCAGAATTCTTTTGTTTAAGAAAATAATGTAAAAACATTCAAGTGAAATCATAGATAATCTTTTGTTTATTTAAATAGTTACTGTTTTGAACTATGTATGCTCACTGTTTAGCAAGCTGATAAATGGAACTCCAGGGCAAAACTTAACAAAGGAAAAGGGGTATCATGGAAAAAAAAATAACCTTTCCTTTAAATCTACCCTTCTTGCCTTCCTTCCCCAATATCCCACCCTCTTTATTTAGGAAAGTTTTGATATTGTTACCTTTGTATATTTTATAATGTACTGAATCATTTTTATATATCACACTTCAGGGGTGTACTACCTGTCCTTCTGTAATCCTCCACTAGAAAACAAACAAACAAACAGACTTCTTTAAGGGCATAATATGTGTCTTATCTTTTTAGGAGGGGATTTAAGCGATGTGTAGAAATCTCTGTCATGGAAGAGTGAAGGATTGCCTGGTTAAACATTTTATCTTCATTAATAAATGTGAACATTTTTTGTTTTTAAATCTATGAATGAATGCTAATTTGGATTGGTTTTAAGGTTGTGGGAAGCCCTCTAGGGTGTAAAAACCTCTAGTTTGAAAGTACTTGTTAGATTCTTGAACAGCAGGAGGGAAAAGTTCTAATGGTTGACCATAGAGTAGAGCATGTTTTCATATGCCCCAGAAGTATCACTGTGGAGCAGTTGTACAGCAGATTTCATCCAATTTCACATGAATGGAGTGATGGCTGGTGTTTCAGAGAGCAGAACAGGGCTCCTGTAGTGAAAACTACTAACCACTTTAATTATATTTTCATGCGTGGCCTATTTTATAGTTCAATTTTCCTGAAAGGCTTAAAATTTGATTTCTCAGACTCAGGAGGTTAGTTTGGTTAGTAGGGCTTTTCTTTGGAAACTGATGGATGCCTGGCAAGCTTTTCTTTTTTTTTTTTTTTTTCTGCATCATGTGTGAACATATGCTACAAATTAACCCTACAAACAAACCCTTAAAACTATTTTTAAATGTGATAATGAGTTAAAGACCAGTCTTAGCCACCAGTGTTCAATGTGAACAAGTGAACCACAGAAGACTGAGGAGCTTGTTATGATGAAAAGCCTGGCTACAGTTCACTTCAGTCCAGAAAATGTCTTTGTGGTGAGGACTGAAGTGGACAGGATGAGTACAAGCATGCATGTGCATAATTGTCTGTCTGTCTGTCCAGTGGCCTGACTTTCTGGGTGCCTTCTGCTCTGAATTACAGGCTGATGTGCCCCTCAGTTGAGTGAGTTGAAGATCTGAACAGGATTTGGCTATGGGGAAGAGAATAAATTCTAAGCCCATGTTTCTGACTATATAAATATTGAAGTTAAAACTGCCATGGATTCATGTTATTCACAGGAGGCATCTTCCTTTCAGTAGGGCCGTGTTAGTGTTTTCTATGAATTGGATCCTATAAGGGGATTATTTTATGAGTTTAATCTCATTCTGAAACAAACTGTCACAAGGGAGCATAATGCAGAAGCTGTCCAGAGATATCAAAAGAGAAAGATATTTAGCCAACATTATTTTCCAAAAGGAAAACAAAACTCTGTCTTGAATCATCAGTACATAATCATGAACAGACACGTTTTCATAACATCTTTGAAACAAATCTGCCATATAAAAACATAATATACAAAGATACTGTGGAAAAAGCTACTTCAGTACAAGGTGGATCCAAGAAGCTGAGACGATATTAAATAACAGTATTAACATATAAAATGATATTACTGAGAGAAAGGAAAAAGAATTGAGGAAAAGAGAGAGAACATGCTGCCAGAAGTGAATTGAAGTGAGATGGAAAATAGGTGAGAATGATACAGGAGTTTCTCACAGATGCTGAGAGTGTGGAGGATAATGGGTGAATGCTCCAAAGAGGAGCAGGAGCTTCAGAAAAAGGGGAATGGCAGTGCTAACTTAGTGGAAGGAAGGAGAACACAACAGCAGAAAATAATTCCACGTGCTGTTACATGCTTGTTAAAAACTGGCTCTGGTGTAATTTATGGCATGGCTGGGCCAGTCATCTATAAAAATCTGGGTTTTAGTTTTGTAGGGGCAGCTCCTCAGGATCTCAATAGTTCTCCCACATGAGGACTGCCTGGTCAAAAAGAACTGCAAATAAGCAAATTTTTTTCCTAATATTTTCAGGAAGACAAAATTCCTTGGAGAATGTGTTCATTTTAACGAGGTCACAGGTTTGCCAGCAGGACTGCTCTGAGACTTATCTGGCAAGAAATGGATTGTTTAGCACAGGTCTTTCTTCTGCCCCAGACTCCTCACCTGCTCTCACTTCTTCAGCCAGCTGGGACTTCATTACCCACTTCTGTATTGCTGGGCAGAGTGGCTTTCCTTTTCTTGAGTCATAGTTCAGGGAATCTGTTGGGAGAAAAGGGTTAACAGCAGAAGAGCGGCGAGAAGGATGGTAGATTTGCTCCAGTGACCCTGCAGCTGGGAATGCCAAGGTCTGGAGAATAACAGTGTGGGAAGCCATATGTTATGCTTACTGCTGCTTATGCCCTCTCTGTTTTGAGGAGCAGAATTTCTGTGTAGAGATAACTTAGGTGTTTGCAGAGACTTGGAGGTCCTTTCCCAGACATGCTTGAGCTCCCTATCTTGGGACGGAGATCAAAGCAGAGATCATAAAAAACAGAGGTGATCAGAGCATGGAGGCAAACTGTGTCTGTGTGTGCCTTTGACAAATGGGAGCAAAGAGCTGCCCTGCCAGCCACTGAGCTGCACTGAGCCTGACGGTGCCTGTGTCCCCTTTGCCTGTGTCTCTGCAGCCTGGCACTCTTCCCAGCAGAGGTAATGAAATACATTTACTCTTTGCATTGCAGTTGTGGTGTTTTGGTTGCCCTCACTCACCTGTGTGTGTTCATTCATGTAGCACCCAAGGTATTAGTTCAGCTCTGGTTTAAGAGGACAGCCCACCTGTTTCTTTCTGCCAGCCTACAGTAGAGTAGGGCAGAAAGACCTGACACAGAAACCTGTGCAGGAGAAGTCTGCCTGTTGCAGTTCTGCAGTGCCAACTACTCTGCCACCATGGGAGCTCCCCCCACACCCAAATGGACATAAATAATCCAGAACTCTATTTAAGTGATTTGATTAAAGTTTGCTTGGGAATCAGTACATGAAAAGCTTGATTTGCTTGGGAATCTGTACATGAAACCAAAAGTGGCTTTTGGATGATACATCCTGCCATCAAGACCAAAGGAAATTTAATTTGTTCTTTGAGGAATTGCTTCCACTCTTCTCCACTTCTCTCTTCTCAAGGATCTTTGAGATGTATGATCTCAACGAATATACAACACAGACAGTGTAAAAGTAACTTTCAGCAGAGATGGCTGTCCTTCCCAAAAAAGTTTCCAAGAATTCTTGAGAGGATACAGTGAAGTAGACTAGTACAATGCAAGGAGGCATGACACAATGAGACAAAGAAAAGACAATTCAGACACAGCAAGACAAAGAAAAAAATCAATTAAAAGGAAGAGATTAGCCCAAAAAGGAGGAGGCCTCATAACCAGTTTTCTTCGTGCAAAGAAATATCTCACAGAAGAGATTTAAAATATGTTAATACCTCTGCATAGTGCTCCAGGGATGTTGGGTAATTGTGACTGGGAGGCTGGGAGAGAGGGTGATCACTCTATTAGAATGTGGCCCACACTGTGAGAAAATAATAATAAATGGATTGCTGCTTCTTCAACTCTTAATTTAATTTAATTTAATTGCATTTAATTAATATGATTTTTTAATCAAGAAGCAAAATCTAATGTATGATAATAACTCTGCTCTTCAGGAGAGCCTGTGAAAATTGTGCATCTTATTTGTAGATGGTACCAAAAGCTGCTTAGTCTGGGGATAGATGCCATATATTTCAAGGATATGGAGTTCAAACCCTATGCAGTTTGCATTTTCATTAAAATTTCTCTAAACATTTTTTTATTGATATAGGATTTATGATTGAACTTTTTTGTGTTTCAAAGCAGAAATTGATGTATAAGTTTTCTTTTTTAATTGATTAATTTCTTATGTAAGAGAGAGAATTTAACTGAGAGGTAAAGTAACTGTTCATCAGCTAGAGACTATCTTTAGAAATTTTGGCAATTTTTTTATTTCCAACATTCAGGTTTAATACGTAAATTATTCTTTAAAACACTCAGAAAACCTAAAATCTCATTCAGATGTTCTTTTGGTTTTAATCTTCTCATGTTATAAAGTCCACAACTCCACATTTGCAGAAAGAAATATGTAAGAGGCTTCCATGAAGTGCCCAATACCTAAACTAAAATGCCACAATGCTAAATAAATAGCTTCACTTCATATGCTGTAACAGTATGGACTGCATACTTCCACTAACAGTGCAAGTCATCTGTGATACTTGTCTTCTTTCCTTCAACAGAGTGAATGTTACACCTTCAGAATGCTAATAAAGTCTGTAAGATGTGTTCTGCACTTGCTGCCTTTCTGGCACCAAACTGTAAATTCCCATTGCTACAGGGTAAATGCCATGTCCACACTTGGGAAAGTCTTTTCTGACTATGTAGATGAACATCATGGTGGGGACATTCTGGCCTATAGCAACCACAACACACTTTAGGTTTTTGTTCTACATGTCCCAGTTACCTGAAGCTAAAAGATCTGTATAGAGCTGTATGTTTTCTCCAGGTGGCAAAGGTGTTACTAAATTGTTGGAAGAATAATAAAACTAAGTACTCAGTGCTGAGACAGTTTTTATATACTATCCCTAACTTTTTTTATTGTTGATATTTAAGAATGCAACTTTCAGGCTTGATTTTGATTCCATTCGTCTCGTTGCTGTTTTTCAAGGTCTCTTTTTCCTATACTGATGTATTATTCTTTAGTTTGAAAAGCAATTTCAAGTCCTTGAGGCTCATAAGGGATTTGAATCCTTTGCTGACTAAGGATGTGATTTAAATAAATGCTCATCATTAAGTAGGTACGTAAAAGCTGTGTTACACAGGAACCTCAATAAGCTCTAAGTGGAATTTGGTGCTATAAAAGCACGAAGATATTTTGCACAAAAGGGCCATTCTTGGAAAGGTTTCACATGAAGAAGAAGAAACAAATAAGTGCAGGCAACTGAACTTTGAGCTAGTCTTTCACAATCCCCTCTCTGTCCTTTTATTCTTTGTATATTGAAAAGAAGTGACTCAATTACCATGATATTGAACTGTGAACAAAAAATGGCTAAACACATCTTGTGCTCTCTGGATGTGGCAAACCAGCAATGTAGGTACCTTCAGAGCTCAGGTGTGTCTGAAGACCTGCACAGCCAGGGTGACCTTTGGTCTCTTGTTACCCCTTCAAGTTAGAATTCTATGCTCTGGGTAAATGCAGCAGTGTTTTGTGGTTTGTGCTGCTTCACCCCCACCCTTGCCATTGTTTTTTTTTGTTGTTGTTGTTGTTGTCTCTGTGGCTTTCCAGAGCTGTCAGCAGCAATTTTGGCTAATCTGTGAGGAGAGCAGCAGTGTATGCCTGGCACCAGGTGAAGTAAACTTCAATAAAATGTTCTTAACAGTTTTGCTGAAGAATTCCTCTTACTGTTCTAAACAGAGGCAGGAGAGGTTGGGATGCCAAACAAAGGATCCAACCACATGCTTGTGCACTGTTCTTCTCCCTCATGTTTGAACACTGTTTTCACAGAACCATAGAATAGTTTGGGTTGACAGGGACCTTTAAAGATCAGGTAGTCTAACTGTCCCACAATAAACAGAGACATCTTCAACTCTATCAGGATGCTCCTTTCTTTTCTGTTGCAAGATTGATGAAGCCAGAGAATAGGCAAGGAAGTGCCTAAGTTGCAGACTCTCTGATTCTTCTCCTTCAGGAGCTCAGTGAACTGGGTCCTCAGTGATGCCAGTAAAGCATGTGCTCATCCCTCCACTCTACAGTGGCACAGGGAGCTGCTCAGCTGCTCCTTTCTCTCTGCCTTCATGCCTTGGGTCTGCTCTGCTCGAGCTGCCCTCATGTTCTCCTCTGCCCTGTGTTAAATCTGTGCTCCCCACAGTGCTCAGGAAAGCTAGGGCTGCAATTTCAAATTGGTTTCTTTCAGCTTCTTGTTCTCAGTCTTAAAATCTCTTGATGCTGCTGTGACCAGCAGTTGAAGGAGACTGTGGGAGAGGCATTGACTGTGTGATTTGTATCTAGATCATAAACTCATCTATTTCCCAACACTTTAAATGCATCCCAATGGTTCTCTAGGCTAATAGTATCTTGACCCTGAGCTTTTTTAGAAACAAGGTTTCTGTGATGCTGTCTTTTTGCTTCGGTGTCTAAGACTTGGGAATCACTTGGTCAATGTCAATCACATCTGCCATAGAGGCAAAGAGGTCAGACAACACATTCACAGATAGATTCACACTTTTCTGCCTATGTGTGGTACAGCTTGACCTGTGATCTTTGTATGGAAACAGGATTCCACCTTTTCTCCCGCTGTATAGATTTAATTTCCAAGCCCAGATGTTGGACACAATTGCATCAGAGATCATTAAGAGCTTCTGTGTTCCACACTGCAAACAGGAAAAAAAGATCTTAAAATCCTTCAAGTATTATGCAAAAAGAAGGAGAAGAAAGGACCAAGATTTCTGGAGGGGCATCTGTGTCCTCCCCAGCTGCATGCAAAGATTTGCTTGCAGCTTGCACTTTTTTAGCCACAAGGCAGACCAAGCAGAAGACACAAATATGTTGGAAACTCAAGTTCATTAATTCTGCTGTTCATTGGTATTTGTCTGAAGCAATAAAAGCACAACAATGTTTCCTTCCTCCTTTCTTCCAACTCATAAGTTTTTACCTTTGCACTGTGCTAGCCCTGAGCCTCAGCCTGTGCAATATTTTGTTAGAGACTATAACTGTTTTAGAGGCTGAATGTCAAAAGCTCTTGAGATTTAACCTCCAGCAATGTTGTGTAAGGAAAAGGGAAACTCTCAAAGGGGTTGAATGAACACTAGAATTAGATACTAGAAGTTGAATTTGCTGAATGATTATGTATAAAAAAGTTTTCTCTCAAGGCCTATAAAATAACATTAGGAGTATTAAAGCATCTCTTGCTTTTTGAATAAGTAGGTGATGAAAAATGTATTTAAAAAGCAATGATTCAAAATATTTCTGAAACATGTAATCTATAAAATAGGTGGTGTATATGAAATGTATTACTACATAAGGGTTCCTTATCTAGGGCTTGAGCTTAGAAAAGTAGTCAGAAACAAGCCCAAGGTGGGCTGAGGGTAGTTCAGGATAAATCTGACTTTGTGCCTTCCTGGAAGTTGCTAGGCAGTTCTCTTTGCTGAGCAAGTTACAAGTATTTGCATTTTAAGTTGAGCACCCAGACAAATCTTGTGAGCAGTGAGAAAGTAATCAGTTTTGTCTGTGAAGTCAGATGTGCAGAAAAGAGAGCATAGACCCATAGAGTGAAGGCTGAGGATGATGAATTTATTCTTTGGTTTAAAATCTATTTCCTTGATGCTCCTCATACTTGCAGGGTGGTTGCTGCATGAGGACCATGTCCCTGGTAGAAACAGGTCTTGTGGGCCAGTCACCTCTCTTCCAGCATGGCCAGGAAAACAACTTGTCTGGGTTCTTCATCCCCATCTGTTCATGGGGACAGAGATGCTGGAACACTCTGTGTTGGTACATCTGGAGGTCAGCAAAGGAACAAACTTCCATTCCATTAACAGCAAAAGTAGTTGCACTGACGGGGAAATACAAACACAGAGGAAGAAATTACGTTTATTTAAGGTCAAATAAATTTATGGATTCATTTACTGTTGTGACCTTGACTTTGTGACATTACTATTCTTTTAATTTACAGTTTATACCTGTAAAAAACGTGTGCTTATAAAGATGTGCATACATATGTTAATGTAAATGGATATCTAAAGTCATTTTCACATGCTAGATATGGACAGGTATAGAGATACTATCAATGTATCAAGTAAAAAAGTGCTGGTAATGAATAAGATCCCCTAAGGGTAGAAAATGAGAAAAGGTGTTTAAAAACTGTGAGAATAAGCATGGAAAACTATTTACAATTTCTTTGGGGTAAGTATGAATTTGGGAAGGAAGGAAGGAAGGAAGGAAGGAAGGAAGGAAGGAAGGAAGGAAGGAAGGAAGGAAGGAGTAGAATGAATAATAGGTTCAAGAACAAGTTATCAAAGAACAAAGAATTTATTTAATAAATAAAATTATTACTTAAAATTTATAATGAAGCATAATCAGATTGCAAGGCAAGTGTCAAAATCTATCCCTGATGTGCATCAGTACCTATTATATAGAGGCCACAGGCTAATGATGCCTGGCTCTCAGACATTTTTAACCTCATTCACAGATTCTTAGATCTACCCCTCCCCTCCTTTCAGCACTGCTCTGGGCTCCTCAGACACATGCAGTGACTTTAGGTTCAGTCCATTGGCTTGAAGTCACTCTTATTCTTGTTTAGATGTGAGGCCAGAAAGACCATATTCTGCAATCTCTTATTATATATCTCCACCTCCTGAAAAACAGAAAACAGGAGAAAATAATATTTAGATATATTTTATATATACACACACAGACTCAGATACATGTATATATATTTATACACATACGGACCTATATAAATATAAATATGAATATAAATATAAATATAAATATAAATATAAATGGAAAATAGGATATAAAAATTCAAAGTCCAGCATTCCAAAGTTAAGCATTCAAAAGTTAGGTAACGTCAGACTGAATTTCTCAAGGCATCCTTAAATTTGCCTCCTGGTGAATATGCATTATGATACAGCTTTAATTACAAGGTTGCATACTATTACTTTTCCCCAGGACACCTGCTTCAGCAGGGCACAGGATGGATGTGCTCACTTAATGAGCAGCTATTCAATATGTTCTTTTATCCTCATTGCTTGGCGTTTGGCCTCAGGCCTTATTTACTGCACACTGCTCAGGCTTGATTCTAAAGACAGAATTATTCATTTCCTACTTGACTGTTCTGCAGTTCTCACTCTATCTGAACACATTACAAACTTTAATGAATCTTTACAATACCCTAGGAAGAGCAAGGTCCACTGACCCCCATTTATAGGCAGAGACCTGCAACATTTCCACTTATCCTTGGTTTTAACATTTATTTGAATTGCTTTCTCTTCTCCCCTTTCAAGAGAAACCTTCTTTTACAAGATGTTTTCCACATCTTATTTAGTGAATGTTGTGGCTGAAAACTTTTAAAAGCAGTGCAATCTGAGATTGCAATCCCAGATGGAAAATTTTGGTGTTTGTGACAGAGCAATAAGCTTTCTCCACAGAGCAACAGCACTCTCTCTAGATGGGAAAAGAGTGACAGGTGCCACTTCAGTTACAGATACCATAACTTCTAAAAAAGGCTCAAACCTTCTCTGAGCAGCCCTTCCCTTGGCTTCACCACAGATTTGTCCAGCTCCTTCAGCTGAGGAACTAGTCAGTGTCTTCATGGCTTCTTCCCTAATTATATAATGAACAGATTTGCTTACAAAATCTAAACCTTAAAAAATATGTTTATTTTAAACTCTGGACTCCACATATCTGTTTCTAGTAATGTGCAGTTTTAAGTCACCTTTTTGTAGAAAGAAAAGGAAGATGGGCACAAAAAATGAGTCTTCCCTCTCCTTGCTTGACCTCCATCTGTTTAACACAATAAAAGCAGAGAGTTAAAATAAAAACCTGGTGACAGGTTATCCTGGGCCAGTGAAATCCAATATCCAATATCCTTTGGTGGATTTTTTGGCTTAACAAGGTGGCAGTTTGCAGGTGCCTCAGAGAGATTAGCCTCTCTAGGAATCATTGAGACAAAATGGTAGAAATGATAGAGAAAGAATATCTTTGTTGTGTAGCTCAAGGATGATTAAAACATTGATAAATTACTTAAGCATTGATTTATTTATGTGGGGTTTTTTGCATATAGATATAAAAAAAAACCCAGTTGGGCAGGTATTTGTTTGGTTAGTTTCTTTAACTGAATAAATTCAGCAGCCAAGTTGAGATTAACTGAAGAATTACTGGCATGCAAGATGGGAACCTTTGAACGTCCTGAACCAGGTAACCACCTTTTTTAATAAATTGAAGTTCATGGCTTGAGGTTCAAAGCCTGTATAAGAATATATTCTTTTTCTAGACTACATGTATCTGCCTATATCTGATGCTGCTGTTTTGAATTCAGATGTGAATTCTGATACTGCCAGGTTTAGCATTCGGACACATGAGTTGGAAAGCAAGATCTGTTTGAAAGTCATGAAAGAAATCCTGGAGAGAGGACCCCAAACCAGCCCTGCTCTCTGTAGCCTTTGTGTAAAGACTTTGTAGTTGCTTTGGTTTTCCAGTGGAAGAATTCTTCACTTCTCTTTTGGCACTGAGGATACAGTGACATTTTTTTAGCTTTGGTAACTAATGAACACTGTCTTCTGAAATGCCATAAGATCAAGAGGAAAACTTTGGGTGAACTGCATTAATCAGGACTGTATTGTTTTTCCCTTTTCCAGTTCATGGCATATTCTCATTTAGTTCACAGTTTACAGTGCAAGATAAATGGGCAAAACACAATTGCAGGAGACAGAATTCTCTTTCTTCACTTTACTTATATTTGTTGTGTGTACATTCTCCTTCCATCTATCCTGCTCCTAGGCTTAAAGAGAAATTAAATATTTCCTGAGGGATTGATGGGAGAAGGAAAATTTGTTTTCCTTTAAACAAATATACATACAAAAAGCATTATTACATTATTCTCTAAACATTTCTTAGATGTAGTAATTTCAATTAAAAATTAGCTGTAGGATAAACATAATTTGATTTTCAGATGGTTCAAACTTCCAGTTGGAACAAGAATTTCAGATGAGCTGCATCTCCTTCTGTTGTGCCCATTCTATACAAATTTTCCTTTTGACCATCTGCTGAAATGCTTTTCAGAATGGTGGCCCATATATTTTTGGCTTCTTTTTTTTTCAGTTTTCCTTTCTTTTCTGCTTGGAATATTAACAGATTGTTTTTAAATTATGGGTTATGTAACCTGCTTAGAAAATAACATCCATTTGAATAGTAATATAATTTGAACTGCTTCTGCACTGTTAATTATATTATAGAGAATCACTGTGGTGAAGAAAAAGGATTTTGCTCCATAAGACTTCCTGGCATTTCATTGTCCTTCACCATCAAAGATGTTCACACTCAGTTGGTTCAGCTAGCAAAGAAACGGCAAAATAAAGGGATAGTGACTGACAGGAACATGGAAATTAAAAAGCAACTTCATTGCACAGGTACTTCACTGTTCTGCTCTTCCCTTGATAAGCCTTAACAAGTAAGTGCCTCCAAAAGCCATGGGTGATTCTTAACATTGATCACCTTCCTCTGCTACTATCATTATTTAAATCTGTAAGATATTTGTTCCAGAATTTGCCATGAGAATTTCAGAGACTCCATTTGCAAGGAGCTCAATCTATTCTCTGTAATTAATACAGTTCTGATACCGGATATGACTGGTTTTTGTTTGAAAGGGAAATATGTTAATCTGTCACAATACTTTTTTTTTTTTTTTTTTTTTCCACCTAAGCAAGAAGAAAAAAGGCAGACTGTGAGAAGGAAAGGGAAAAGTTTTCGTCCTTTTTCTTGCCCTCTGGGGTTGCTCCAAAGAAAAAGATTCAGAAAGTACTCTGAAAAATCCAGTAAGTTCAACATCAATTATCTTCCTGTGGTGTTTTCCCCATCCTGCTGACTGGTGGCACATAATATGCTGCCAGAAAGTCATCAGTCTGGCAGCTGGGGTGGTTTTGTTTTGTTTTGTTTTGCTTTGCTTTGTTTTGCTTTGCCTTGCCTTTCTAACACTGATCCAGTAAATATTTGCTGGGCCATTTGTACCATCTGCCATGCAAATGTTAGTCCGAGGAAGAACGGCAGACAGGGTGGAATATCCACGTTAAAGCTCCATTTAAAGTGGAACTGCTGGTGCCAGCAGCAGGGAACTGTGAGAACAAGGAAGTTAAGCAAGAAATACAGAGCGGAAAAAGAGAGAGCCTCTGCAGCTTCTCTAAAGAATTGTCTGTTTCCCTGCACCTCTGACCAAAAGTGGGGATCACACATCTCACATCCTTCTCTTTCCTCAAGATGCAGTGAATGTGGGAAACTAAGGACCTACATTTGAGTAGCTTGGCACTAGCAGAAGACAAACTGTTTTGGCTCAATTAGAAAACAGAGACTTTGCCCAACATCTGCAGCTAAAGATACAAATTTGTGTAGCTCAAAACCACTTTGGTTTCTGTCTGCTGCTTCTGTGTGCTCTGTCTGACTCAGAAGCTGGAGGAGGCGTGATTTAGAGCCAAGTTGGGATCATCTTGGCATTTGAGAGTATTGTTTCAAACAAAGCACCATGAGATGCACTAATGTAATGAAATGCCCATGTTGATTCAGGCCAAAGAGGAGAACTTGTGATATTCTCATAAGTACCTGGATTTTGATCCCCTCCTCTATTGTGTGAGTCAGCTCCTCATTTAATGCAAGAAAAACTCATTATGTTTCTGCATACTTTTCCTTTTAATGAAACCAGCTTCCTTTTGAGTGTCTTTGTTACTCACTGGATCATTTCAGACAAACACTCTCAAAAAAGTTTTAAAAAAAGAGACAAGCAAATACACCTTCCTTTTGTTTGACCTGCGAGGCAGAGAAAGGCAAAAAGACCATGGTATCGATTTTCAGATGACACATACTTCACCACAGGTCAAGTCAGTGTACAGAAAAATGCATGGATCTGTGTAACACAAAAGGAAACAATAAAAGGTGATTTCCTGGGCATCAACCACTCACTGTTAGTGTTGCTGCAGCTATACAAAACCCTGTGTAGTCCTGTTGCTTGACCTTCAATCACTGTAACAATGATGCATGGTTAGAAAAGCACCAAATTTCACTTTGTTCCATTGTAACGTTCTCCACTGGCATTTGTGATAGGAATGATTGCTGTCAGAGAAAATGAGGTGTCAGGATGCTTGGACAAAGCATCACAGACATCCGCAGTGTTAGGAAATCACATAAACAAACCAACAATGTCATGACCAGTGTACATTAATGGAAGAATGATTGTTTCAACAGGGTGAAATAAAAACAATCCTCAAAACAGAAAGTGTTTTTCTCCTTTGACAAAGGGATGAAATGATTAGCAGTGTTTTTTGTATTAGCAATTTCTGATCATGTATTTCTGGCTAATATTTGACACAGTTTTGCTATTTCTGCTCATTTTTCTTTGCTGTGTCAAAACCAGAAGGTTTCCTTTTTGCAACAACATGCAAAGTACCAACCTTCCAGCTCAGCTCAAGTCAGATGAAAGTTCACAGATAAAGGGACACCAGTGAGCTCTTTTAATATTTCAGTAGAAAGTAACTAATTAGTAAAAAAGTAAAGATTAGTAAAGTAAAAAATTTAAAAAGTAAAAATTAGTAAGAAAGTAAAACCAACTGATCCTTCATATTGGAAAAAAAAAATATAGCAAATCAGTTTGGAAAGCCAGGGCTAAATGACCTTTTTTGCTTCTGTTATATAAACAATAAAATTGTTTTCCATATGCTTGATTGCATTGGGTGGATAATTCTCATTTTGTATGCACTCAACAGTGAGAGAGAGGTTTAATTTTTTCTTTCCCATCTATTGTCTCAGTGAATTTACTGATTCCCCCAGATCTGAAAAATACAAATTATACTGTCAGAAGGGAAATCAGGGTGGCATTTCTTGCTTCCAGACTTCTTTTGCTGCCATGTAGGTTGTGCTTGCCTGCATTGGAATGGAGAGTGCTGTGTGCTGTATCAGTGACGGAGTTACTGTTGTGGATTTGCAAAAAGACAGTGATGTGAATGAATCTGAAACTGTCATTTTTTTTATTGTTTTGTGAGACAAAAGGTAATTTTTAAGTCAGTCCCATGTGTCACTCAGATGTTCAGCATTCTCTGCAGCACCATCCATTTGCCACCTTCACCCAGCCCTGAGGACTGTGAAGCCCAACCCTGGCAAATGGAAAGCATACATTAAAAATAATGAACACTTGTTTTTCAGCATTTCAGAGCAATTTTTTCACTGATATATATGTGTAGGCTTATTTATTTCAATTGATTTTTTTTTCTGCTGTTTGACCTTCATAATAGATATAGCAGCTATCAACTATTAATTGATTCATTATAGAAGTATTGATTAATCACAGGCATGGAAGAAGGTCATTGCCCAGCTGATTCCAATTTTAATTCCAAATGATGCTTTTCACTATCTTGATTTAGTGAGCTCCTGCTATATTCATTTTGCCTTGCTACAAGAGGGATGCATCTTCCTTTCATTTCAAGCTGATTGACAGTCACTTTCACGCAGGAGATAGCAGCTGCAGGAAACTCACATTTTTGTCTTCCTTGTTTGCCCCAAGTGAGATGAAACTATATAAAGGGAGTTTATTCTCTGAGATCACTAGAGCTGAGACTTGAGGCACTTGGTTTTCTTACGTGCCACAGGACTGCCAACCCTGGCTTTTTCATAGACAAAATGTCACGTGATTTTCTGAAAGGAATTAAAGTTTTGGAAAAATGAAACGTATCTCCGAAAGTACTTCTGTAATGACCAGATGTAGCAAAATGGCTTTCATAAAGGCCATATTGCTATGTTACAATTTGCAGTGTCACTGCCACTGGGACACTATAGATATATGCAGTGCTTAAAAAGGCCTGCATAATTTAGTGGTTCACATATATTTTATTTCTCAGAGCAATTGCCTGTTGCCTGGGGGAGAGAAGAAATTTACTATATTAAGCAATAAATATAATGTGTAATTGTGTTTAAATGTAAACTCATATTTTCATGTTTGGTTTTTTTTTTAACTGGTCAGCCTGAAGGTAGTAGTTAATTACAAATAATGGCTGGACATCAGGAGTGACTTTATGAAATTCTAAGGCATGTCTTGGCATACACAATCTGTTGGTTTGCAGTGTCTGCACATGCCAGTTTTTAATTTCCTCACTCTTTTCAAATATCTAAGTTGGGCATGAAATGAACAACACTTTATGTCAATTGTAGAACCCCACAAGGTGACGAAGTATCAGCATTCAGCCATGTCAAAGAGAAATGTATGTCAGGAAAGACAGGGTTGTGAGGGTCAGGTAGGGTGTTTGGCAGTGGCTCTGTGCCTGTGCCACTTCTGGATGCTTGTTTTGCCTTTCAGATAGGTGGACCCAGCACAGATTTGTTTAGGACAGGCTCCAACATTTATATTCTCCAGGTATGTTCTCACTGTCTGCAGTTGTCATCTTGAGGCTTGAGAAAAGTCACTTCCATTACTCACAATGGGAGTAGCTGAGAGTGTGACAAGGTTTCTCCTGCTCAGAGAGTACCTGCTGTCCATCACCATCACGTCACGGAGTTTCCAGAGGTGCGCAAGCTTGCCTTCTCAGGTTGGGCCATGTGGCAAAGCAGCTTCTTGCCAGCAGGCAGAACTTTGGCTGAGTGCCAGTCGGGGACCTTTCCAAGAGCTGTGCTTTCAATGTTGAAGGCAGAAAGAGAAAATTGCAAGAATTCTGGCTCAGTTTGTCTGGCAGGGCAAACTAAGGGTCTGGGACTGATGTGCCAGAACAGGATGGGGTTTTCCAAATGGCATGCCAGTGCAAGGGAAGGGGTAATTTGTGCTATGTCTTCATGAAGTAAGTTGACTGAGTTAGGTTAAACAGTAGCATTTCTTAGACTATTGAGTTTCCTAATACTAATTAAGTATAATTAATCTGTATATAAATATTATAATTATGATGGAAGATAAAGATATGTATATTGCAGCTAGCTTAATTTTTTTTCTGAAAAATCTCTTGAGAAATAAGCTCCTTTTCTAGTGGTTGGTTTTGTTTTGTTCTGGAAAGTCAATTTTCATTCATGCCTCAGAAGATGGGGGAAGGCAACTAAAGTAATTTCTGGCATGTTTTTTCTTTATTCAGTATTTTTGCCTTGATTAAATCTAGTCAGTGGGCAAGCCACAGGTGACTCAGAGGATGTCTGTATGGAAATAGATGCTGTTGCTGGGAGGAAGTGTTTCTGAAGGACAGGAATGGGAGCTTCATGTAAGTACAACTACTCACATCCTGGTGTGTCCGAAGCTCTGGGCCTCAGTCTGATACACATTGCAACCTGCAAGGCAGATCATTTAGCTGCTGATGGAATTCGTTAGAGTACGACAATGATGGCATTCGTATTGGCATCTGTCTAGCAGCAAATGTTTTCGTTTCGTGCTAAGCATGATCAAGCCAAACAGGAATTGATTATAAACTCAAGTCAATATTTTGCTGGCAAAAGTAAAGTATTCAGTGAGAAAAAAGTGGCCACTTTTCAGCAAAACTTATTGTAATGTATTATTAATGCAAAGATGATCAGATAAAAACTGTAACTTGGCAAGCTGTCAAAAACTCAGAGTGAATCAAAAATTTATAAAACACTATTGAGTTAAAACAATCCTATTATAGATCCTAGTAATCATTTTTGCTGAAGCACACTCCTTAGATTATTTTACTGTTGAGACATTAGTATACAAGGATTTAGAGCTTTGAAGATTCCCCCTCTCGCTCTCATTCTCTCTCTTTTCTTTTTCAGTGGCATGAAATTAAAAATGAAATTTACACAGTAAATAATTTAGCTTCAGTTCACATTTGGATAGAATAAGAACAATAGAGTTTAAAATAATGGCAGTACTTTTTTCTTTATGGATTGTATTTTGCTGACTTACATGAAAAATTACTGCTATTACATTCAAGTAGAATAAATTGTTTTATGAAATCTGTAAACTTAATTTGTGCATGCACTCAAGCACTAGCTGCAGACATGATGCTTTCAGGAAAGAAAATAACCCTGGTGAAATTCTTCTTGGTATATGGATTTTTTTCTGCTTGCAAATGTTTTGAGTTTTTATTATCTGTGTCATTCTTAAACATGAGATCCATTTTTTCCAAATTCTGGGCAGTGACACTTGGTGGATACATTCTGAAATGGGTGCCTATAACTGTCCATATCTCTGAGCATCTGTCCCTTTTTGTATGGGGATTTCTGAAGTGCCTACATCACTCTTGCATTTAAGTTCCATTTTTCCTGGAGATAGCTTAAATCTATCTTGAAATATCAGCTCTTCTAGATCTCATCTTTGTCTCTCTCACTTAGGAGTTGGCAATTTTTGTTCCCTAAAAGTAAGGTCAGTCACAAAGGTTTGCTAATTTAAAGCAGAGTAGTTCTGAAATAAGGATAAAAGTTCTTTTTCTTTCTTGATGCAGGTATCTCAGAACAGAACGTGAGCTTACCAGGGTCCTGTCAGTCATAGATACTGCAATGTAACTGCCATAAATGCATTGAAGGGTAAGGTGTTATATGTACTTTCCTCTGCTGGGTTTTTGTCAGATTTCCAGTTCTTTCCATTTGTATTCATAAATTCATTTTTCTAAGTGATAAAGTAATAACTGTATATTAATTAATATAAAAGTAATAATATGCTTTATAATAATTGACTTTTGGCATAGGAGGAGCGGTGTTTGGAAGGGACCTGGAAAATCCCTCTTTCAAGCAACATTTCTCCCAGAACCGAGGCACACCACCCCAGGGAAGCACTGGCAGGCACAGGTAAGGCTTGTCTGTAGGTGCAGCACAGCTCCCAGCCCAAGTGCAGGCAGCCCCCTGGGCACGATGCTGGCACGGAGCTGATGTCCAGCTTCCCCAGCTGGCTGGCGAGCCATCCTCAGCCCTACATCAGCCACGGGCTCTCAGCATCCCACCCCGGCTTAGCACAGAGGCTGCAGGCTCAGGCTGCAAACAGAGCTCACCAGCACTTACCTGCCTCCCACTGTGCAGACTACATTGTGTTCTCATTTTAGCAGTGTGGGGAAAATGAAGGCTCTGCGAAGGTATTTGAATAATTGATGAACTTAAACTGAAATAGATGAAGCTTTTCTTCATTTACAAGCTCACCTAAAGTCTGAATGCCAGAGCAGCTTTAGTCTGCTCAGAGACATAACGTAATGAAATCACAGTTGATACCATGACCCATGAATTGTTATTTTTAACTTGACATTTCTTTTACGTCACTGCAGATGTTTTGAGGAGTAGAAAATAAATTACATTACTGGGTTCTTTCTTTTGAACTAACAGTCTATTGTCAGGTTTATCATGTTACAATGGTAACAGCAATTGCCTTAAGTGATTTTTAATGGATAATAGTATACATCGAGTTATGATCTTGTCAGATGTGAAAGCTAAATAGGGCTAAGTTTCATCAGTATTTGAATAGAAAACTGAAGAAGTTCCTGAAAGCTAAAGAAAGCTTTGAGAGCAACAGGTTATTAGGAAAAGATAATAACAGGAAAAATATTGCTGCTAATTATAATTAAATGACCATACTGTTCTCAAAAAATTAATGTAAGTGCAGCCATTTATACAAAATACAGATGACAAATTTGTAATTAAGAACAGCAATTTTATAAACACAGTCACAATTAATTCATTTACATATATATGTGTGTGTTTGTGTGTATATGTGTATATATATATATATACGTACACATTATCAGCTTCATATTCTCCAGTCTGATATTTGTCAGGTGAAAATGTCAAACTGCAATTATACACATACACAAGCAGAGGCAAGTTCTGCTGTTTTGACATTACATAGGATCTAACATATAACCAGTACTTTAAGATCAATAATATAAAATTTTACTGTGATACAGTCCAAAAAGCCAGTTGCTTCCTGGTTCCCACTATGCTAGAATCTGGCAAACATAAAAAAGAAACTATCCCTAGCTTTCCCAGTCAGACAGAGAAAAGGGGACTGGAAATAGATTGTGCAAACAAAGAAACGAGTAGTTGATTTAAATGAATCACAATTTTACTCATTTTAACTGTGCTAAACAAGGGTAAGAGTGTAAGAGCAGCCACAAAGGAGAAGAGGAAATGTCACAATGCATGACAGTTTAAGATACCTGAGTTTAGGTGGCTACAGGAGTGTCTTCCTCTGCTCTGGATGTCTAAGCTTCTACTGTGTTCAATGGATATTTAGCTGAGACAGGGGAATCAAAAAGCTTTCAGCTCATATGCCAAGTGGTTTATCAGCCAGATTGCTCCCAGAGACAGTGTTAAGGGTATGCAAAGGAGCCTGATCCTGCAATATAAGGGGTCTATTCTTCAAGTAAACCATTTTACAGGGTACCTTCTTACATGAATGCATTGCTTTGTAACATTCAATGCTCTTAATTTAAATGAATTCTTAGTCGAGGCAATGTATGAATGAGGTAAAATATATTGCATAGCTTTGGGATCACAGGCTTTCCTCTCCCTCTGTGAGGAGGAGGAAGGAGATACTGCTCAGAAACACAAATCTTCCCCAACCCTTCCACGGCAGAGCTGGGAATTTCTGATTTGAGTGTAACTTTTCATATTTATTTTCATATTTATTATTTGACCTATCTTTTGTATTATTCGGACTGCTCACTTGAATGACACTCCATGCATGTAAACTTAAACAGTTTTTTTTTTATTTATTTGGGCTTTCTAAAACACCCTTTGCTCTCAGCATCTGAGCTCAGCTGTGCTGATTGAGTGAGCAGAAAACAATCTCCTGGAGTAATTTTAAGAGGTTTTCTCTAAATGATGTTGCACCAGTTATCTAATGATGCATGAAAATGACATAAAACTGGCAATGCTCTTACCAATGTTTCTGTGTAATCACAACACAAAAATGTCAGATCTTTGGGCATGAACTTTTTGAGTGACACAGTATAGTTCACTTGTATCACTTGATGCTCAGGTATGAGTCATTTCCCTTCTGCGTAGTGGGTGGCTTTAAAGCCATGGCAAGATTGTAGCTGTTGACTTTTTCAGATACAGCTTGATGATCAAGAGTAAGATTTTTATCAGAGCAGAAGAGTAGTTGCATGGCCAGGGCTGTCTTCTAACATCTGAGGTTAATCTCGTTTCTCTCCATTTTCTACCTGTATTGCAGAGAAAGTGAATTTTTCCACAAATGCTGTTTCCGCACAAGGATAACACCAGCCATGTCATTATCTCTGAGTTACCTAGAGCTGTTGTAGTTTCTTGAATGATCATGCTGGGCTTGCTCTCTCCTTTCCCATTCTGCTCCCATCTGTGCTACTTGGCTGTTGTCTGCAGCTCTGGGCTGTAGGAGCATGCCATGGGACTTATGAGTAGAGCTTTCAGTTTATGAGCATCCCAGCCAGTAAAGCATTTGATTCCACACGGGCATGTGTGGAATGTCAGTAAACCTCAAGGAAGATCTTCTCTCAATTAATTTTTTTTTGGCTATTAATAATGTTGACCAGCCCATAAAACTATCATCAATAAGAACTACCAACTGCATCTGAAACCCTGGTACTTTAAAAACTTTAAAAAATTCCTCCAATGTGTATGGTGACCCATTATCTCAAATGAACTCATTGCAAATGCAGTGTTTGATGACTACTACCTCAGTGTGATTCACCAGAGTGCTGGATAATGTGTTTTTTACTTGTGTTAGCTTCAAAAGAACAACTGTAATAATCAATTATCAGCAGGTGGTGGTTTCCTCCATGTTTAAATACATCAGTTGCCAGTGGCTGTCAAGCTCTGCTGGGTGCATCACAAATGGTCACAGCCTCCCAGCATTTCTATCTCTAGTACTTTGCACAGTGGCAATGATTTCTTACCATTTTTACGCTCTGTGCATTCATGTTGGCCCAATGAAGTCTACTCATTGCCCAGTCTTTTGCATAACATCATCTGAGGTGTCCTCATGAATCTTTTCAGCCTCTTGGAGCATTTTAATTGGAGTCTCTGTTTTTTTCCCCTCTTTCTGCACTTGATCTTTCTCTTTCTCTAAGTCACCTCTGGGTTTATTTCCATTCTAAAAGTCTCTGGTAGTCAAGGGAACTAGTTTCTGTGCAGCCCAGTGTGAGCTTATTATTTCTTTTAAAGGACTCACTGCATTGTCAATCCTAGTTTCTCCATTTTCCAGCTCCTGTGTTTTGCAGATCTGGTAACCATTACAGCAGTGTGTGAGTCTGTGTGTGTGTGTGTGTGTGTGTGTGTGTGTGCTTGTTCTTTTAAATACTTTTTTTTTGGCTTTTTGCTTCATTTTGTCCCATTCTGCATTTTGTCCTTCTTAGAAATTACTCAGTTTTCTATTTCACATTTGAGGTGTACTTTTATAATTTTAACACTGAGCATGGGAGTCACTGTGGTGCAAAAGACAAAGTTTTGTCAAGAATTTTCTTTTATTCACATTATATAATATAAGAGCAACCAGACTGAGTTGAGGAAAAGATCTATCCAGCCCAGTGTCCTTCCATGGGCAATGGCTGACAACAGATGATAAAGGATGAGTTTGAGAAGCTGTTGGCTATCTATGATACTTCTAAAATATTCTCCAAGCATTCTACAAGTTGCAGTTGGTTTCATAAACCAATACATTTGGGATTTTGGGACGGTTTTATTATTAATTTATTTTGCAACTATTTACCCTAGAAAGAAAGGTATTCTCTTCTTTGGACAGGTTGCTTTTTGGATCTCTGTAAGCACTTATGTAAACCCCCAGCAATCAGAAGCAAGAAATTCCACTGCTGAAATATAAGCTGTGTGAAGAACAACTTGCTTTAAAATTTGTTTTTATGAACATACCATCTCTGAATGACTATTGATGCTTTCTTGTTCTTGTACTGGAACAGACTGTAAAGTCTTTCTGGAATGGTCTAACCCTGCCCTTCACAATTTCATAACTTTCTGCCTCTCTCAGCCATTGCTTTTCAAAGCATCATGTTGTTTTCTGGTTTGATCTGTGTTCTTTTCCTTATAGTTCTTTATCCCAGCAATTTGGTTTTTTGATGATTATTCCTTCTTGCTAAGATTTTCAAGGAATTCTCTACTTATCCACTAGAAGCCTAAGATCTTGGTCCTAAAGGGTAATATCAGACAAAATTGCCCAATTTTGTATCAGAAGTTTTTTCCTCATTGTATCTTTCTCTACACTGAGTTGTGATGCCCAGTCATTCAGCTTTACAAGGTCCTTACACCTTTTTCCACTGCTGGTCTTCTTTCCAATCCTCAACAACCTAGTATTCTCAGTAAACTTGGCTACTTCACCGCCCGCCCACACTTCCACAGCCACTGCTTCACAGCTTTTTAAGAATATGTTAAACAGCATGAGTTCCACCATGGCCCCTGTAGGACTCCACTGGTGACCTCCCTCCACTGTGAAAATTGGCCATTTACTCATACCCTTTCTTCCAATCATTTAATGAGTTGTTTATTCATGCAACAACTTTTATCCCACACCCATTTTGATACTTCAGGAAATTTTGTGGAAGAACTTTGCTGAATTATTTTGGAAATTCATATAGACTGTATCAGACAGATCTCTTTCATCCACATGAATGAAAATATGCAGTTTTTAAAGTGTGAATAATCTGACCTATTTTCCAGTCACCTACGTTGGGATAAAACAGAAGCTGCCCTTGGAGTGCTTATTCACTCCATTGACTTGAGAGGAACTCTAGATATACAACCCCTGGCTTCAGTGAGCTTTCCAGTAGAGACCACAGGTACCCTGTCTATGTGTACAAAACGTATAAGGAAATATGCTTACAACTTCCTGGCTCACAGACAATTTATTTTTTATCATTTATTAATGGGACATCCATTGAGTCCCACAGTTGCTGCCCATAGAATTCAACTCTTCTCTCCTAGACCAGTTTTCTGAAATAATTCTTGCTCCAAGACGAGTTTTCTGAAATATCTCTTGCTCCAGATTCCATCCATTTGTTCAATTTTTTGGGCATTTTTCTGATGCTTTTTTGGGCATTTTTCTGATGTTGTGCATAAATTTCCCTTGACTGCTTACCAAAAGGGAAAACTCCAAGGAATGTCATGGTTTAACGCCATCCTAAACCATGCCCCACAAAGCCACTCACTCCCTACCCCACTCCAGTAAGATGGGGGAAATAATAGGAAGGGTAGCAGCATGGGTTGAGATAAAGACAGGTTAATAGGTAAAATAAAAATGGATGTGCAAGTAAAACATAACAAGAAATTATTTTGCCTCTTACCATGGGCAGACAGGTGATCAGCCTTCTCCAGGAAAGTAGGGCTCCATCACTTGGGAAGATAGAATCATAGAATATTCTGAGTTGGAAGGGACTCTCAAAGATCATTGAATCCAGCTCATGAGTGAATGGCCCATGCAGGGATCAAACCCACAGCCTTGGTGTTATTAGCACCAGGCTCTAACCAACACCATCACCCCTCCTTCCTCCTCCTTCTCCCACATTTACACACCGAGCATGGCAGCATACGGTCTTGAATGTCCCTTTAGTCAGTATGGTCAGCTGTTCTAGCTGTGCCCCCTCCCAGATTCTTGAACACCCCCAGCCTCCTCTCTGGCTGTTGCAACAAGCAGAGAAGACCTTGGCTCTGTGAAAGAGCTGCTCAGCAGTAACTAAAGCATCTCTCTATTATCAGCACTGGTTTCAGCACAAATCTAAAACAGCCCCCATACCAGCTACTATGAAGAAAATTAACTCTACCCCAGCCAAAACCACCACAGAAGAACAGGGAAAACTACTAGAGGGATGTTAATAGGGCTTTTAAAGGCTGAATTCACTCTTATCAGCTCACATCCATACACCTGGGCGTAGAGGAAGAAGCGAGATCCCGAGACATTTCCTTTATGCCCTCAAGGGTTCCCATCTGGCAACTTATCACACAATGCTGTCTGAACACATGCACTTTCCATTACTTAATGTTTATTTTCAAAACCATGGTGTCTGGTTTTACACTGTATTTTCGGTTTCTTTAGCTTGTGTTTTTTTGCATAGACTAATTTTATTTCAGATTGACCATTTTACACAAATGAAAAGGTACAGATTCCCATGATCAATGTCTAGCTTAAATATTTCATCTGCTCATAAAAATTGAGAGAAATATTGATATATCTGTCAGATATTCTTATTGTAAAGGAGAAATAACAATTTATTTAATTTATCATATTACTCTAACCACCTACTACAGGCAATTTGACCTTATGAATACTTTTTCTGTAGATGATTGAGAGTTTCTTTATTCAAAGGTTTCAAACAGCTATTAGAATTAACCCAATCATTTTCCTTTATGTTAAAGATATTAATTATTAGGATTCAGATAAATGTATTTTCTCTGTCTATTTTATATCAGCATAGTAATCCAAATCTACTGTAACAGTTTGGTTGGCTGAATTTCTACAGATAATGAATTAGTGTGGGACAGTTCTTCATCCTTCTGGTCCACTCTCTTTAGTGTTTTTGTTTTCCTAAGAGTGCCTGCTTTTTTATATTTTCTTTTCCTTAATCTGCTGAGTTTACTATTTAATATGATTAATTCTGAAGTATTTTCTTCTGTTTCCCAGCTTATAAAGTAGCACCTATTTCAAAAGCTTACTGGCAGTTTGTGATTAGAAAATTTTAGTCTGAATGAGCTTAAAGTCTTACATGTTATTCTTAGGCAACCACTACAGCTGTCTTTCTTGATTTAGACTAAATGCCTATAATTCTACAGCTAATTAAATTAAATCTTTGAATGCCCTATCTCTAGACTTAACTATCAGACCACTTTAGAAATATGAATATTTTAGGGGGTTAAAATTAGATGATTTATAGTAATGTATCTGGGGATTTTATTATGCCTCCTTTGAAATACATAACATTATTTCATTCCAGATTAATATGTCTAGCAGCAAGTCCCTCAGTATTTCTGACTTATTCTTCATAAGCCCTTGTTCTACCATCTGGCTACTTTAGCTTTTGCCCATGCTTCCAGACCAGACCCATCAAATGTCACTTGTATTTGGCCTCATCCCTGCTCTCTTTCATAGTGATTTTTGTCCCTTTCATGTTTGCATTGAAGTGTTGAGCCTCTCTTCTGCTTTTGAGCCTCAGCTATGGCTGTGGAGCCCAGGTCTTCTACTGAGGTGTGCCTGGTATTGGGGCCTCTTTGTCGAAATAGCCATCAGTGCAGGCCACCAGCACCCATCAGGAGGACCCTTTCTTCATCAGGGTCATTCCTGGGGTTACATCTGAGGTACCAGTCACTTTCTGCTGCTTCCCACACACACAGGACATGATGCAAAGTGCCACAGCATTGCCCCAGCCTAAGAAGGTGGTTCCCCTGAGCAGGAACAACTCCCACTAATGAAAGGGTCACATAGGGGTAGACGTGTACAAACACAGCTCATCCCATCCAATTTCTGCTTTTTTGACAAAGCAGGCAAAGGCTGGAAGGCATGGCAGCTGACTGGGGCCATGTGTGTCGTGGCAGGAGTGGAGTCCTGGAAAGCTGGATTTATTTCTCCTCTGTTCTGCAGAGTGGGGAGTCAGACCCAAATCTCCCAAATGCCAAAGAGTGCCTTGGCTGTAAGACTGAATGTCTCCACTGTGGTGATGAACTGCTTTTCAGATGAGTTGCAAAGCAGTTAGCTTGCTCCTCTGCAGTCATTAAAGATCCCAAGATTGCTTTTCATGAGCTTCCAGTAGTGTTACTTAACAGAATATCCTGGCTGCAGTCCAGCCTGGCTTACTGTAGACCACATCTCTAGACTTCCATCATTTCAGCTGTGTAACATTAATCATCTCCCTCAGCACTGCTAATATTGCTAAAGAGTTACAAAGGCTTGTTCCATAGCCGCTGTAAAGCCATGAAGTGAAGTAATCCTTTTGTATAAATGCTGTGTGCAAGTTGTAGTCTGTCTGCATTCCCTGCATTTCTTTTCATTGTTTTCATTATCATTGCTGTTGTATGCTGTTATATGTTACGTATGCTCATAATGGCTTGGACTAAGGAACTTTGTGAAATGCCAGTCTTTTGTCCTGGACTTGAAACTGGTTATATACACAGGAGTCAAGATCATGTTTCAATAATAGGTATTTTGGAAAGTCTGCATACAGACAGAAGGAGATGAATGATTGTCTTTGTTTTTCTGATTCTCAGGCAGAGTCCTTAAACATTTCTGAGCACCTCTTGAGAATTTTCTCTTCCCTTTCATATTAAAGCAGCCATAAGGTCTGAATTAAGCTCTCTTTTCTGCTTGATGGTCTTCTCCACACAAGCCATACCAATGTAAATGAAACCTTGTAGATGTAATCCTGGTGCATTCATATCCAGCAGTTCTGTTGTGCATTTTCCTGGGTCTGACCGGCCAGTTTAATCACAAGACAATGTTCTGTATGGTCAATGGCCTTCACTTTCTATTCTTTGCTACTGGGGCAAGGCTGTGTTTTCAGCACTACTCTTTCTTAGGGAGATAGTGCAGGAAACAAAACCCCACACAAGTTACAGCTTCCTTGCCTGCAACCCACACCAGGCACACCTTAGGCCCTCATTGACCAACTGATTGCAACATGTATTTCAACCCCAGAACTTGTCATACACTTTGCTTTTGTTTGTAGCTCTGTTTTTAAAGTACATCCTGGTCATTTTATGGATTTATTGACTTCATCTGACTGTTTTATACATTCTGCTCTTAAACACCAGGAAGATATTCATCAGCCATCTTCAGAAGCTTTGTCCGTATTCCGTGCAGAGACTTTTGCCTTCCTCTGCTTAAAATAGCATTCAGGTTCAGCTTGAGTTTCCTCCATGGATTTTTTTCCCCATTCTATTTTTATGTACTGATTTCTAAGCCAGGATAGTTCTGTTTCAGATACGCAAAAAAATTCTCAAAGCACAAATTCTCATCAGTAGACTTCAGCTGCTTGCCTTCTTTTCAGTTAAGACTGTATAGTATGTCAACACCAGCTTTGGCTGGAAAGCCCTGTGCATGGTGAGCTGGTTTAGATGATCTAATTTTATTGCCTTCATTCATCATTCATAATCCATTATATCATTGCTGTATGATATGACTGCAATAACATCTCAGGCTTGATTAGAATATTATTTTTCTCTGAGTTATTTCTTTCCTGTGAAAAAGATTTTGAAACTTTTCTGCATAAGAAGTGAGGACTTATTTTTCTTCTTATTATCCTATTCCAAATGTATTTCTTACATTAGCTGGAAGTGGGAATTAATATTTGAGACCTCTCAATAGGTCTTTTAACTTTCTAAAACTCAGACAAAGGTGCCACAGCATTGTCAGTTTTCCTTTTTGTTATACACCCTCAAAAAATTCCTAAAAATATCCATTTCTGTCAAATTAAATCCAACATTTGTTACACATACTCCCAGAAATGTACTCTAGAAATTGCAATACGTAACCAACTTCAGAAAATTAAGTTGATCAGTACTACTGCTAGATTATCAAAGCTTGACTTAAAAAAATGTCACTAAAAAGAAAGGCCAAAAAAACCAAAACATAAATTCTGCTTGTCATGTTCCTGTGTTATTGGCAGATGCCCTAGGCAACTCTGCTTTCTCTGTCTCAGATAGTGAAATTATTACCCTGGAGCACAGTGTCTGAAGAGCTCTCAGGGCTCGGAAAAACTCCAGGGCAGCAGACATGTTTAATAGGGGTGTGGGATGACTAGGGCAAGGATTTCCAAATCTCACCACCTGCAGTTCTCTTTTATTGGAAACCTGAACACTGGGTGCATGTTTTAGTTTCAATATTTTCTCCAAGTGGCTGAAGGGGGTAATGAGCAGTTCAGGGCTGCTGGCACAACCAGCTCTTTCTGTCCTTCTGTGCCATTTGTCCTCTCAGCAGAACAAGCCATGCTAAAAGCCAAGGATAAGCATGGCCCCTTGTGCTGAGTAATGGCAAAGATTTACTCCTAACACCATATTTCTTCCATCCACTCTTTTTCCTCTATCCTTCCAGAGAATATGGTTCTGCTTTCTTCAATCCATGTCCAGTAATTTGTGATGACACCGGGTGCCACAGTGCGGGGGAGCGAGCGTGACCCTACCGCAGGACTCTGGCTCCTGCCTAGCAACAGCATCCATCGGCCTGCTGGTTGTGTGCTCTCCCTCCCCTTGCTGGAAGAACAAATGCTAATATCCTTCACATGTGACTCCAGAAACTGAATAATAGGAGCTGACCTGACCATAAATGCCAGGATCACAAAGTCTCGGGAGTTTAGTGGCTAGAATAATGCATCATTACGCTGGTGAACCAAACTCCTTGCTTGCTGTTTGCAGCCACATTAAATATGAATAAGAGAACTAAACAAACCACTGAAAAATAGTCTAATTAAATTGTGCAGTGAGATAGGCCCATGGCTTCTAGTGCTTTTAATTCCCTATGAAATAAAAATAAAAGCATATTCTCTTTCCTTCTTTTTTTTGTGACATTTGTTCCCATACAGAAAGGCTAAAAGCAGCTGGTGTTGACTTGCTGTTAACAAAGGACTTTCACTTGTGAGTTTGCCTGCAAATGACTTTTGCAAGGTTAAGCAAAGCATCTGCAGGACCAAAACAAGACTTAAAGCAACAGTGAGTATAATCAAACTTCATTTGTGTGCCCACTGATCTCTGCTGCAGAATAATCCCTGCTGCGTGGAGAGGTCCTTTGCTCTCTGGCCTGGAAAAGGAGAGGAGTCAGGGGCATAGAAGACACAGCAAGGCACAGCATGGAACACTGCCACTGTGCCAGCTGAAGACTATGCTCAGCTGTAAGCATGTCCTTTGGGAGTCAACATTACTACTCACAGGCTGGAAGATAAGTGGGTGCCTGAGTGCTGTGTAAACCAAGGTCTAATTGGGAGCTCTTGTATCTCTTCCATATGAAGCATTTCCTTTACCTGTTTTACAAAAGTTAAAAGTGAAACACTCCATAAGCAGCACTTACAGTCTTTTTCTATTCGGTGCTCTCTCTCACTTGAAGGATCCAGAAAATAACTTTTTTTAGCTCTAGTCATCCACACTTGTCCCTAAAGGAGAAGTACCTCTTAAATTTTTTATGATGTGTAAACAAGTACATTTCCTTTAAAAATGACAGTGTTTTCACAAACAATGCCCCAGTCCCTGGATTTAGCTCCAGAGAGGTATTTCATGGAAAACACCTTCCAGTCACTCTGCTTCTGATTACAGTGGCAGATCTGAAATATGGCCACTTGCCACATAGGCCTCCAAGCACTTGTAATATCCCCCTTCTCCCAAATCAAATGCAGTTGAATTTCTTTGCCTCATAGAATCCAGGAGTTTTTTTGGGGGTGAGAAAAAACACGTATTCTGGAAAATGAGCAGCTGAATATTTCCCTCTGGATTCAGGTTGATAAATATTAAAGGATGGCAGCAGTTCTTATTTGCAGAGAAGAAAAAAGACACTACTCCAATCTCCTGAGCCATATTGGAAAGTTTATTTTATTTGGCAAAGATGAAAATTGCACTGGAGACATCAACACTTTGATAGCCCTGAAGCATTTTGGCACCCTCAGATCACAGGAGCTGAATCAAGAGAGGCTGCCCCATTGCTGTTCTCACTGCCTGTCCTAACAGGTGTATTGGGGAACGTTTGCCAAAAAGGCGGAGAATGGCGCATTTCTGATGAGCCAGTGGATGCCATTTGGCCAGAAAAGTAGCTGGATGATAATAGTATGTAAAAACACAAGCAAAACATAACCCTGTATGAATGCTGTCTTTTTCCCGCTGTCTGCGGCCTCTAAAAGATACCGGAATTAGGCAATGTACTTTAAATCATATCAACAACCATTTTTTAGGAAAGAACACAGTCTAGGACTTCTCACTCACTAATCACATAATGTGAAAGAGTCCATGAATGCCCAAACCAAATCTCTCTTCTGATCTTTAATCAAAATATACAGTATTTTGAAATTCTCTAGCGACAATGTTTCTAAAAATAGACTACAAAGGCTATCAGCACAGAATCTTCAGCTAACCTTTTCAAGTGTTTGCAAATGACACAATTGTTCCCATCGTAATTTACGGAATTACACTGAGGAATATCGGGAAACATACCTAAAGGCTCCGACAATAATTTTGTTACTAATATATTCCCCTGGTCTGCCTTTGAACCCTGTCATTCCTTGCCTTGCAGCTGTATTTAATGAGTGGTGAGATTATTCAAATGAGCCCACAGCAGAACATTGTTTTCTCAGCTCCTAGATCTTAAGAAGACATCTCCTGCCACAGTCAGTAGGCAAAATCTACATCACAACCTTTGCATTTAATTCAGTGTTATGCTTATGGGTTTGTAAGTACCTCTGTAGCCCATAAATATAATTGTGCTTGGTTGTGATGGAGCTGATCTCTCCTTACAGCAGCTGCCAATGAGGCAGCAATAAAACAAAAGAAGAAACAGCTCAGCCTGTCATCGATAAGTGAGAAGCCAAATGTGACTGTGCTTATGCTATGGCATACAGGCTTCTGCAAGAACACTGCAAAGAGAGTTTGCAGGACGCTCAGACAGAGCAGATTTGTATATGGGAGATTGCTGCCATCTGTTATTTCCCATTCTTAACCACTGGGTTTTGTCCCTGAGAGAGAAAAGGGAGACAGAAAGAAATTCAATTCTGTCCGAAGATGGATTGTGAGAGACGTTTTCCAGCATGGAACAAAATTAATAAGGTCCAATTTAAAACTGATAAATAGTCAATTCAGTATGGTGGGATTAAGGATTTTTCCTAAGGAATTTACAGAGAGATAAGCATCTCATGAATAAATAAATTCTGCTGCAGCACAGAACATATTTATTGATTCACAAGCCATTTGTTTGAGAGTTTGCCCCTGAGGAGCAGAAGGTACCCTATTATTATTGATAATATAAGAGTTACAGTTATATTCAGAAATGACAAACTGCATTTAAATGATATCTTGGGGTTAGAACAAGAACCCACCAAAGCCAGGAAATTCAAAGTTAAGTCTGACACTATGTCAGACTTCATGGTGTCAGTAAAAATGACAGTCGTGTCTTTGCATATCTTGGCTTCTGTGGTTTGTGTCTCAATTTTAATGGCATAGAAGTGATATCATTTCCTTCTAAATTCATTTTTGTTTTACTTTATCATAAATAAAACAGAACAGTGCAGGACTGAATATGTAAAGAGGCCACAGCAGCTCTCCTGAAGTAATAACTGTATGTGAGAGAAAGGACTCTACTACTTGTCTAAAGACCTACCTTCTAAATTGATTATTATTTATTAGTTGCATGTTTGCCTGGTTAAACAATTTACTGACAGCTTTCACAGACAGATACAAGGACAAAATATCTGGTCAAGAAGCTTGTAGATAGGACAGGTAACAGAAAAGCAAGTCTTGTAGAAAGACCCAGCAAATTTGTGTGAGTGGGGCTCTGAGTGGTGCTGGGACTTGAAGCTTTTTTAAAAGACAGAATATTCTTTTTCCATTATCCCTTTTTCCAGAACCTTCTGGAGGAAAACACCTTGAAAATAACATCCATGTTATGTCACATTGTCCTCTACCTTGAGCTGTGGCTGCTGGTGCTCCTATGTCCAGTTTGCTGCTGTATGAAGTCAGGGCAGCTGAACTGGTTCACAGGACTGTCTTCACTGTCCAGAGAGGACATTCACTCACTTGGTGGGAATCTTGGGGGAGATCTTGCAGGAGACCTGTGATGTTTCCATACTCCACATCCTTGGAGGAACAGGAGGGTCTTCTGTTTGTACACTAGCTAGTGGTGCTGTATGTGTAATTTCCTCACGGGTGGAAAAGGTTTAACTGAAACCACACTTTCATAGGTAGAGGAAAACCCACATTTGCCTTTATTTGCCCTGGGAGGCAATTCATGAAGCTTAAATTATTGTTGGTAGGCATGAACTATGTTTCTAATCCTCTTTATTTTTGCTCTCTGAAGGGGTATCCCAGGTTGCACAAACTTTTACCCTTCCATATGTCAACTCCTGGCTCCAAATGGGAAACCTAGAGCTCTTTACATGGTGAATTTGTTGTGTGTTGCAGAGGACAACACATCTGTTCATCAATGGCAGAATTATATTTACAGATCTATGTGTATTCATAGAAATGACACTCCAGCTTAACTTCCAGGCAAGCTGGAAATGCACACACTTTAAGAAGGAAAATTAAGGAATAGTATTTAATAGGCTAATATAAGTGTTTGATAGGCTGTTTCTCATGTGTGTGACAAAACTGACAATCTAGACCCTTTCTTTACATATCTCAGTGCAGTAGAAGATGTAAGATAGAAAAGATGTAAGGTAGGTGCCCAGGTAAGGATCCTCTGTTTGAACATGGGGCTTGATAATTTTATTTCCTTCAAAGGTATCCCAGGAGAGGTTATCTTCAAAAATGAATACAGTATGCCCACACTGGGCAAATTCACAGGTAGCAACCCTTCTGAGCTATTTGTGTTGAAAAAAATCCATCATAGTAATAGATTTTTTTTAAGGGTTGAAAAAAAAAAGCCACAGATGTGATGAATTTCAGATGGACATTAATAGTTTGAACTTGGCTAAGTTCAAACTGATGGAAATTCTCACTAAAAAGAATAAAAAATCTAGATCAACTTAGATCTATTTCATTTGTTAATTGGAAGCAGGGTGGAAGATAATATTATTTGAGAGCAATTTTACAAGTAATTCTTGTTCTCCTAGATGTGGTCAGCATTTCAGCATGTGGCTAATAACTAAGCTCACAGAGAGAGCCTGCCTTTTTTTTTATCCCTGATACCCTTACAGTTGTAATCATGCATCTTGTCAGTTGTTATAAAGACAAATGTTCCCCATTGCTGTACTGTCAGCGCATTTCAGTACAAGCAGAATGGTAGCACAGCACACCTGTTAGATGTGTGGAATATACCATTTGTCTTGTCACAGCAGCAGAATCAGGTATACCTTGAGATGACAGGGTCTTCGGTGCAGGAAAAATTTGGGTCTACTCTTTGCACTGCCATTGACCATTTTGCTGCCATCTGTGCATTTCCATAAGGCTCTTTTAATAACTTAGGAAATAGGGAGCTAGTTTCTCTGGGAAACAGCTACTTAAAATATGGAGGAAAAACCCTTGCCTTTTTCTTTGAAATGCATCATATAGAGAGCCACTGAGCTATACATTCATTATTACATACACACGGTGTGACTTGGAGGCAGAAGTTCATGATTGTGACCTTTCTTCCTTTACTATATTCAGCTTTTAAAGAAGCAGATGGGGTTTAGCTTAACTGTTGACATAAATTGCCATATGGAACAAAACACAGCTGATTATTATATTAACACCAATTTTAATACATTTTATCATGATATTGCAGCTTCAGTTGCCATGTTATTCTGTTCAGTATATTCATTTGAGAAATTTAATATTATATCTTACAAATTGAGATCCTATTACAAACATATGGTGTATAAATAGATTTTGCCACCTGGTGACTGTTAAAATCTGTAAGGGAGGGATTGCAGCAGTGTTAACTCCTCCATGCCAGAAGTCACTTTTCCAATTGCAGACATTTTAAGGAAGCAGTGAGAGGTGAAAATTCTTGATTTGCTGCTGTGATAAGGGGTTAATTGTGCTAATTGCATTGTAATACCTGCTCAGTTTAAAGTGTTTCCCTGTTGTGATTTTCTTGGGAGTCAAATTGTTTTTAAATTGGTTTGTCACTTGACTGCATTTGGAACTTTGTGATTATGGTTGTGGAAAAGGAGATAATGTTTAAGTTACATAACAGTTCCTTCCATAATCAATCACTGTCTCATTTTATATCTACCCAAGAAGGTTCCTGTACACATGAGAATACGCCGATTGAGGTAATGGATGAGGTAAGCTGGCTGCTTACTGGCTGTGAACATTTGCATTTCTTTCCACTAGTGAGTGCTGTACAGAATATTTGTGGCCTTTCTGCTTTCTAGAGTCACACCCCTGATCTCCATGAGTCATGGTACACCATGAAATGAGCAGATTAAAAAATCCGTCTCCTAAATCTTAAAAATGTTTGTTTAGTTATGTTGCTCTTGTCTGCTCTTACAGATAAAGAAATAAGGCAGCAGACCCTATTTGTTGACCACTGAAGTCAACAGATGAACTTTTCTGGGTCGTGCCCCAGGCTGTGGCATCTGGCAATCTGCTAGGGTGGAGAGGAATGTTGTTACTCATGGAAGCCTTTCCAGCTCTACCTGACAGAAAGCACTTACAAATGCAAGTCCTGTCAGCTATTTCTTTGCTCATAGATTGGCAAAGGTATTGAAATGTATATATGAGCTAGTAAGAAAGGGGTGAAACTACCAGCAAGAATATCTAATTAATGTGTTGAGTTTTAAAGAAGTGGCTCCAACGGTAATTGGTGATCTCAGGAAAGGTAGCGACACCTATGCTCTGTAACGACCTGAGGACCATAAATGCTGAAGATAGATGGGTAGACAAGATAGGAATACAGTTACTTCAACAGTTTTATAGGGGCCAAGTAAAGGGCAAATAATTCCCTGGGGACAAAACTGATAAAAGGCATCAGGGTAGATTGATGGGAAGAACGAGAAATGGGTTAGCTGAAATTTATTGCAGACCTGGGCAGTGTTTGCTGTGGACAGAGTGAAAATATGAAAGAGAATTGAGTGGCAGTAACAGCCAAAGTGGAAGCAGCTAATGGGGAAAGGAGACTGAAGAGGTGATTCAGATACTGAATGGAGAAATATGTGCACTGGTGGGAACTGGATGCCCAAAAGGCAGGGGTGTGAGGCAGAGACATGGGGGATCGACCCCTAGGTGGGACAAAGGTGGGGGCTTCGGGGCCATGTGGGGATGAGCAGTGAAGAAAGGAGCAAGAAAGAACTGGAACAGTGAACACAGTGAGCAGGCTGTGGATATAGTGAGCTGTGATAAGGGCAGAGGCACAAACTGACAGCTACAGCATCCTTAGCATGCTGAGGACAAGGGGTAGGAAGTTTTCTCATAGATCTGTGTGCAGTTCTGATGTGATGGGGCCTTTGGCCATGGCTATAGGGGGTGCCTAATAAAAATTCCTTACCTTAGGTTCCAGCTGCTGGAACTACGGGGGTTATCAGCAGCTAAAGAAAAAGAAATAGCAATACAGAGAAGTGAATTCTCTTCTCAGGACATCCTCAATCCTTCACTGCACAGTCAGCCCACTTAAATGATCTGTGCCAGATGACCAACAGGAGGACTATGGAAAAGTTTCTGAAGTGTTTTTTATCTAAAGCAAGTATCAGAGGTGTTACCAGGTCTGGAAATTAGATAAGACACAGAAGAGTTGTCAGGTCATTTGCATGTCCCACTAGAATTAATTTTGTCTACTTGCTGCATCACAGCAGCTTCTGTTCACCCAAAGATCCTTTTTAGCCAGTGTTGTGTGTTCTTTGGGTTTCTTGGCTGTTAACTAGCTGAAGGGAAAGTCTAAAGATCTGGTCACCACCAGAAATTCTATCGTAAGAATAATCAATTATCTCTCTGTTTTCATCTTTCTGTGGGCAAATTGTTATATTTTGACTGCTGCAAGCAGGAGCGTGTTTCTATTCATTCATTTTCTTACCTGTTCTAGACCTAGTTATTTTTCCAGGCTAAGATTTTGTTGAATTTAGATGTGATTTAATCCTGCAACCTTCTGTTGTGCTACTTCTGCTATTTGTTTTTCCTGTAGAAAAGCATAAATCACTATAGTTTTTTTAGTGATTAAAGTACTATCTAGCATATGAGATACCATGAAGATCACACAGAATTTTAGAATCAAGATAAATTTTTGCCAGTATTTTTCCTAGTATTTCTTGTCAGATATAAATCACATCTAACACAACTTGTTAATGAAACAGAAATGTACTGTATCAAGCTACTGTTATGTGGTTTCTAAATGACTTTAAATCACATTGTATCCAATAATTACTAATGCTCCATTAAAGATCGGAAAGGCAATTTATTAGGAACTCCCAAAAGTCCTCTTTAAGCAATGCAATCTGTGTTTGGTTAAAAGTTTACATAAAATCAATACAAAATTATAGTAACATAAATAGTTAAACAGTTCTCAGTTAACATTATAGTTGAATCCATTCTGCTCTCGATAATTCAGAAAATGTAAGTTACAGAGGAAGGATGAGGATACAGAGGAGAAGGAGGATACACATGATTTTGTTGTTCTGACGGCTGTGTGGAAAGGAAGAGCATCACTTTATTACTTGCCAGTTATGTCTTTGTAGACTCTTTTCATCTCCTTGGGGAATCTCAAAAGTTCCATGAAAATAGTAGCAAAAGTAAGTTTTTACTAAATGCTAGTTCTCGCTGGCAAAGTATCTGATATCATTCCATGGGAAGAAGTGATTCTAATTTTAATTAAGGTCCAAATCATCTCCTCCCTACTCAAAAATAAGAACGGCAAAGCAGCAGTTTCTAAGGGAATAAGTGCTTCATTCCTTAAAATAAAACCAAGGACAAAAAAAAGCCCTCTAAACAAACCACAAGTGAAAAATAAACTGAGGAAAATTACTTTCCCTTCCACCTACTCTGCTAATTTATTCACGAGGACATTTATTTACCTCTTTCTAAAAGTCTTATAACCTTAGGAACAAAAAAAAAAGCTAAACCAGCTGTCTGTTTTTCAGGTTTGCAGGATAATTTCAGTTCTTTGGTTATGATTTGAACATATATTCTACTTACTGAACTAAAGTAATGGATTAGTCATAGCTAGTGACAAAAGTTGTTTTTGTTTACAAAGTGTCAGTGTTGGGTATATCTAAAGAAAGTCTCCCAAAAGCCACATTTTTACCACAAGCAAATAGTTCAAACCTCAAGCTGGAAACATACACATTACTTGTCTTTCTCTTCTTGGCAAATAACATAAAAGAAATCATCTTTGAACAGCAGTTTCAGAGCACTGCTGTTAAGAGAGATATAATGATTATACAAGACAGGGGCAGGGGCAAATAGTCTGTTTATTCCCATTGTATTAATCAAGAATAAAGGAGGGGTGTTTAGTACCTGATTTGGAAGTGCATAAGAAGCAAAATATTTACAAGGGATTTAATCAGTGTCCCAAATGCATCACGTTTTTTTTTCTCTAGCTTGGTCCCTGAAAGCCTCTGCTGTCTGGGCTTTGGGAAACACAGGCAAAAACATTCCCATTCTTTAGAGCTTTTGATCCCAGTCAAAAGCAAAGTGGCCTGACCTTGCTCCAGACAAGAGCCCATAACTGTCTTCATGTGCAGAATTTTTTTTGCCCATCAGTACCCTGACACCACAGACATACATAATTTTATGTCAAGTGAAGGATATGCTGTTTACCAGAGGTGTTGCTTCTCTGATAAAACAGACTAAAAGCCATGGTGAAATGAACTTGCTTGACTTACCACGGATCTGCCTTAGAAAGTTCTATATTTAGGATTTATGAAAAAATCAGCAGTCCTTGTCTACCTGAACATCCTATTTGCTTTAGACATAAAATCTAATTTCTTAATGAGAGTATCTTCATTAAGATGTGGATCTTATCAACCTGCAGTTAATGATAAAAGCAAATCTTATAAACAAGCAGAGTTTAAATAACACATTAAAGCTTATCACTGATGATATCTTTAATTACAGTAAAGCAAATTGTAAGATAGTCTAATGGGAAATACAAATTACTTGTTAAAATTATTAACAGAGTTAATGTGCTTACATTTGTTTATGTGTACAGGAATCATTTCAAATATTTGACTGTAATGACAATATGTGTAAAGATCAATTAAAAGTCAGGAAGATGAGATATTGGATTTTCAGACCTTAATAGGATTTCATCTGCACTTGTTATATTATGTTATCCACTTATAATTGAGCTTCCATCATATCATAGAATCTGTCACTTCACCAATTTATATTTCTAACCTCTAATGAAACTTCTACTTGTTAAGGAGAATTTTTGAGACCTGTGATCCTGCTGGAGCTGTTTGGTACAAACATTAATCTTCCCAACTCAGAGGTTGGGGTTCAGTCTATCGACCCAAACCCCACTGCAGAAGTGAAAATGCCTATGTAGCTGCCTAATTCACTAGCATCACTACTCACACAAGCTGATCTAATCAACAGCTTAGGTGCAATAAATGGCAGTTTTATGTGTAAAAAGCCAGGTACATTGGTACCAAGAAAAATTACCAGGAGTCTGCCTAATCTCTAGTTTATTACGTTTTCCAGAAAGGAAATAACCACCATAAATGCAACAAAACTACTTTTGTTTACTTACCCACTGTGTCAGTCATGCCCCTGAGGGCTGAGGTTTTGTCCCTGGAATGGATCCATGTAATCCATCAACACCAATTTTAGGGTGGCACAGTGATGGGGATCCCCTACAAGCAATGGCTATGGCCTGACTGCATCCAGTTCTGCCTATCTTTTGCATTGGCAGTCACTCCAGTGGAGGGATATCTTGGCATTTTGACTGTGGAAGTGTGAATGTGAGGATCAACACATTTTGTGTGTTTCATGAACACATCCTCAAAAATAGTGGAAAATCAGGGTCTTCCAGTGCTCTCTAGCTGAAGCTATTGTAAACAAAAGTGATTGCTGCAAACAAATATCCTTGTAATTTAGCTTATATGTTCTATTTTCAATTCAGTATTATGAGACAATCATTTGTTCATAAAGTGGACCTTGGCCAAGGTATTTCTACAGAGAGCTAGCATTTTAGCAGTACTTTATTGTAACAGCAAGCTTAACCTTGAAACCAACAGATGTTGCTTTGAAATGATCTGATGTAAGGTAGTCTATAAAGCCCAGCTTACATGATAATGAAGAGAAAAACACCAGGCACAGAGGATATTCTGATTGAAAGCATCAATATATAATAAGATTTTGGCCAAACTACATGAATCTTTAAAAACATTTTAGAAAGCAAAAGTATTTTAAATTTTTCCTGCTATGAATCTGACCCGTCTTTAAACTCTCCAGTGCTAGAGATTGTCTCAATTGATTATACCTGGGACATTAAGCAATGTGCTACAAAGATACCACATTGCACTCTGTCTTCTCTGATATTACATACTGTTGCTTAAAATAAAGAAATACTTCTAGAAAAAAGATTCAGAAAGGGGTAAAAAAAAATTGGAGAGAATATGAAAGAATATATGCCAGGTTCTCAGATGGTATAAGCTAGTATTGCTCCTAGCCTAGCCTCAGGTTTATTTACAGAGCCAAATACTGATGCTGAGTTGAGTTTCAATGACATCAGAAAAAGCTGAACAGAAGTGGTCTTGCAAAATAAGCCAAAACACCTATTATTAAAATAACAGTTTGGAGGAGAAGAAGTCTCACCCCATGGGTTGTCCCTTCTGACTGGAGAGCATTCCCTGTGGCAAACTGCTTACCACCTGTATCGATCCTCTCCAGATGTACTCCACTTTAAACACTGAATATAGAGCAGAAAAATGTTTATTTATATATGTGGGCAGCAACAGCTGTGAGGAGCAGTTGTGTGCACAGCCATTCCCTTACAAAGCTGGTCTGAGAGGGCTTTGAGAGCCATCAGGGACATTTGAGACCACCAGGCAGCTTACCAGTGCTCTGATTTATGCCTGTGCTCCCAGAAGTATTGGGTTCTCTGTTCCCAGGTGAGTGTCCTGAGCACCACAGTTGATCAGGTGAGTCAATGGCTCATCCCACAGTGATGTCTGTCCCTCACCAGCAGACAAGGTCAGGCATTGCCTGCTACCTCATCCAGAGTGTTTGCTGGCTGGGTGCCTGAGACAGGGACCCTTGTCCCAGTGAACACCCTTTTGACATCTTGCTGCCCCCCATGCTGGTAGGCTTGGGCTGCTCCCTTGTCTGCTGCCTTCAGTGAGCCAACCCTGTCTCACCGTGCCAGCTGGGACAGCTTTGGGCACTGAATTTGCCTCAGGCACCAAATGGGAGTTCATGCTCTAAGCACAGGACTCTGATTTTCACCAGGCAATACAAAATCCCTACTCTATTCCTTTTGTTGGTTTTCCTTAATTGATTTAAATGCCTTGGACATACAAAGTTCTCTATCTGCATCCATTTCCACAGAAACGTATTATTTGAAAATCTTCTCGCTATCATTTTTGTGCTGACATTTCCTGATCTTGTGGACTGGCTTTTGACCTGTTTCCTTTTAATAAAGCATTTTGAATGACGTTATCTCAAATTTTAGAAAAAGAAAAGAAAAAATAAAACTTCTCTATTGTAGAACTAAGTTCTGGATGACACTGAAATACCCATCTCATGCAGCATGGAGCTCACTGAGGCAATGTGCCTGCTAAAATCTGAATGCTAAAAATGGTCATATGGTGGGGATTCAGGATTATGCAGAACTGATTTTACAGGTGTAGGCATAAGTCAGAGTAGCCCCAGAGTGTACAAATTGTTGAATTTTCAGAGGCTGAAATTTGTCTTTTCCCCCTTAAAACCAAGGAACTGCTTTCGTTATTTTATTTGCTGGCTTGTTACTACAGCAACGTTTATGTGAATAATTCATTCCATCTTCAACTTTATCTTAACAAAGTCAAAGACTGCATTCTTAATATCAAAGCAGACCAAACTTTTTTCCTTCCACTTTTTCCAGCTAATATGGCATTGTTACCCTTTAGCATTATTATGCTTATTATTATGAGACAAGCATTATTCTCAATTATTATTGGTCATGGCCTGAAATTATCAAGCATACAGTCCTTTCCACGATGTTTTCACTTAGAGATTAATTTAGCCTGTTCCTCTTGCTAATTGATCTGCCTAAGCCAAAACCTTTTAAAAAAAAATAGCATGTGTGATATTAGCTTTTAAAACCCCTAGCATTTCTCTGAGTTGTTTTCCCCTTGATGATATTTGTTAATTTAATGATAAAGACACGCTTACCAAAATCCCCAAATTTCATTTTGACTATGAAATACACCCCCATGTCTGCAGTGAAACTCTCGAGCATGTCGGCAGCTGCCTTTGATCACACCAAGTCAGCCAAGACAGATGCACTACAAAGCTCCAGGTACTGCAGAAAGCAGCATGGACCTGGCTGGCAGTCAAAGGAAACACAGTTGTGCACAGGAATTGCCCAGTCTGGCACAGGAGTTGGCAGATGAGACAGGGCAGGAGGCTTAATGAAAAGCAGGAGATTCCTGCCAGCATCAGCCCATGAGTGACCACCGTGGTGGCATGGCAACACAAAGATAGAAGGCTGGTGCCACCAAACAGCAGTCTCAGACTCCCAGCATCCTGGTTACACCCTTGGATTGTGCTTTAACAACATCTTATATTTTCCATAGCTTTTAATTTACTAGCTGTTTTCACCAGAAAACTCAGAAGTTTCCTAGGATGGTCTTCTGCCCACAGCTATTTCAAAGCCACTCATACCTACAGTTGGAGGTGAGAGATAAGCTCTTCAGACTTCCCTCTGCAAAATACTTTTTATTTTTGAAGGGATGCAGAGATGATTTCCAGCATCTCAAAAATTTTGTTCTAATTTAGTAGATGTTTTAAAAGAAGCTATTTACTTGATGACTTTTCAGTCGATTTGCTTTTCATCCCATTTCCTCTGCATATAGTCTCATATTTATTGACTTAAAATCAGGCAAAAAAGATTATTTGTGAAACTTTCTGAGAGTTGCAAATGAGAAAGCCTGTCAATACTTTTAAGAATCTAGAAAAAAGCCACTTAGGGATAGCTGACATTTTAAAAAATCAAAGCAACTTTTCTGCTATGATTTTAAAGATTTGGACAACTTCTGGAAAGAAAAACAGGAAAAAGTACTCTAGATTCTGGGCAAATACAAATTTTTTTTAATGACATTCAAAGTCAATTTCCTATGTAGTATGAATGATCAGCAAGCAGAGTTGTCTGACTCTTGTCATATTTATTAATGATGTACAATGCTGGCATGGTGTCCTGTGCAAATTATAAGTTGATTAGTTTTCAGCCATGTCATCTTGTACTTTGATCCTGTCTAAATCGATATGCTAAGCAAGGAGAAAGCAAATCATTGCTTAGATGGGAAGCCTATATCAATACCACATACTTTCCTCTCAGAAGGCAGAACAGGAAAAAACATAGAGTTCATGTAGGCTGCTTCTTGTTCTTAATAGAACCCAGCCAGAGCTGGCTCAGGTGCAGTGAATGCTGTTAGTCTTTTCTGCATAAGCATCTAGCAAAAAATACCCCCAGGCTACAGGAAATTATGCTGGCCTTTTGGTAGGTCCAGGCTGCATCAGCACCGAGTCCAGAGGCAGCAGAGACTGTGCTGCTGGGAATGCTCTGATTTAGTTGGGCCATGAAGCCAAGGTCTCCTCACCTTTGTGCACTGCAGGCAGCCTTGTCTTTAAGCCTCTGACTATTAATCCTGATGGCTTCACCAAATCTCAGATTGTGACTGGTTTGCTCCTAGCAGATCCCCTTGTAGCCAAGCCCACAACTTCAAATTAATGTGCATGACTGCATGCCATTAAATAGTTGCAAGCTTTCACCCTCTACAGGTCATGTTTTATCAGCAGACAGGGCATTTCTCTAGCAGTTTGAGTTAGGCAACATGTGTGTGCACATCTGGGTGTGCATATGTCTTTGATGAAGTGCTGTGAGCAAGACAATCTTAATGCTGGGGAAAGGTTCAAAAACACTACTCTCTCCACTAGGTCAAAGCAATACTGTCCTTTAATTATAAAGCATTATAAAACTTTGACACAGATAACTAGATTAAGAATCAGAACTTGAAGCTAACTCTTATAATTCAGTAGTTATTTGAATTATAATACTGTGACAGTACATATTGCCTTGTGATACAAAATGAAAAGGACTTAATAGCTTCTTTTTAACAAATGCAACACATCCCACAATTTAACTCCTCTTATTATGGCTTTTATTTCAATGCACTTGACAATATTTTGCTGTGAGAGATCTCTATATCAGTGTGGATGAAATGGAGTGATGGCTTTACAAATAACTCGTTGTGGCTGTGTCCTGAAAATTATTTGACAGGGAGGGAAGAAAAAGAGAGTGACTGAGTTGCATGGGAAGTGGTGGTACATCATAATCTTTTAAAGCACCTTGTCACAGAAGGACATATTATAGGATCATATTGATTGCAAAACTCACTTCCTTGTAGGAATGATGCAGGATATGCTAAATCATTGCAAACAATGGGAAATGAAACTTTCCATTATTAGACAAATGGTCTTGTTATTCTTTAATGCTTTGTGGAAAACAGGGGGAGGCAAACAGGTACAGGAAAGGAAGGCAAAGGAAAATACATTGCATTCTCATTATCACATGAAACGGTTGTGTTTATTTCTCTTATTTTATGTGTTATAGTTTCAGACTGCTGGTACTTTCTCTGCTCAGAGGACAGACCCAAAATGAATCTGATCTAGGCTGACACCAAGCATAAAAGCCCTTGATATATTTCTTTGCTCTGTTGGGTGCCTACAGTGAACAGCATTTTATTTTTAGTCATCCATTTTATACATGAGACTCCAATTTGGTGAAGTTTTCTTACTCAAAAAAACCCCATGTAGTCATGGACTTTAATCAACTGGGCTTTAAAATAAGTCTTTAATAGAGTATTCCTAGAGAGCAGTGTAAGGGGACTTAAGTATATACTTAAATGTATTCCTGAGCTGAAACTATAATTCACATGAGATGTATCTGAGAAAACTGGTAAGCTCTCAGCTGCAGTTATGTCCTTCCTAAAATGGGAGTCATTGTACTGGTAGCATAAGCCTTTCGGGAAATCCATGATATAATGTTGAAAACAGCTTGCACAGAGCAGCCTCCCCAGGGACATGATCCTCTTTGCTGTCAGAGAGAAAGATGTGCTCCGGAGGTGCCAGCAGCATTGTGGATTGCACAGGGATATGAGCACACGAGACACAGGAGTGAGACACAGGGCAAGGGAGACTGGCTTTGGGATGTATCAGAATGAAATTTTGCCATTGGTGGTCCCATGGCTGCCCTCCCTGGCATTTTTAGCCATAACTGTTTTCCAAGCCTCATTATCAGAAGCTACTAGCACAGAAAGGAGGGAGAACCAACTGACTTTATCTTTTGCTTACTCTTTCCAGTGCCTTCCTGGTGAGGCTTGGCTTATTCCCTGGAAGTGCTGGATGAGCAGGTGGGAAAGTAGAGGAGGTGTATCCACAAACCTCCTGTCCAGTGAGTACTATCCCAAAGTAGCCTGTTTGAATCATCTTCTTTGCAGCAGCTCCTACTTTGGAGCAGGAAATCCCTCTCTCCTGGAGGGACTCAGTCTCCTGGTTCTTGAAAGTTGCATGCATCGGTAGGAATAGGCAGGGACGCAGTAGAGGTCAAAATCACTGGTTACATTGGCTGCCATCAAGTCAGGTGTTGCTTGCCTGGCAGTCATATAATCCATAAAGAAATCCACAGATTTAAAGTTCTGCTGACAGATTTTCTCTGAACTTCTTAATTTAAAGTTAAATCTTTGGTCTGAGTTCTGTGGTTATTGTTAAGGAGGCAATGAGTATTACAGACACTGTATTTGTCACAGAGAGAGTGCATTTAGGTGCAGACACAATGTGTGAGGGATGTAAATGGGAGGCCTGTGGAATAGGCTAATTATGATCCTTCAGTATATGAATACAGAGACAGGAAAAAAAATTACACCTTTTCCTGATGATTTCCACATAATTTCCTGCTGCACAGTGACCATATCTCACCACTTATTCTTCAGTATCGTAAACAAGTCATAATACATTAGTGAAAACAGTCACAAAGAGTTCATAAAGCAGACAGGAATCCTCAGAAATAGGTTGTACAGAATTGATCTCCCAGAAGGTCTTAAATAACAATCTAAAATATATGGGACAATGATCACTGGATTTGTTAACACCATTTCAGCTTGATATTTTGCAATTTATAATTTCTTGATAAATTGGAATCCATTCCGCTCGTTCATATTATGTGGGACTATGGATCTGTCTATGTTACACTGAAGGATTAAAGTGAGATGCAAATTACTTGAATGAGCCTAATGACTTTGCTTAGCAAATTAATGTAGATCTGAAATAATCTCTGCCCCATTAGATGGAATAAGAAGCTACAAAACATCAACCAGCAGACAACACATTAGTTCAGGGTGTCTCCCCTCTCCAAGAGGGCATTCCAGTCCCTAGTTTCAGGATTCTCCACCTAACTGTTTGAAACTATTGCCTTAGGTTACAGCTTGTATTTGTAAAACAAGGTTTCAGGTTGGTGATATATTATTTTCCAGTCCCATTTTTAACACTGAAGGAGGGGATAGGGGTTGAAAATCAAATTTTCATTCCATTTGTAATGCACTGGGAATATAAAAAGGAATATTTGCAGTTTGAAATGTACTTTTCCCTCCTAATTAGTTTCTGGATGTTAGTAGCAATCTGATTTTTCAGTTAAAGAATTCCACTGGTACAAGCAGACGTACCATGAAACATTTGCAAAATATTTTGGAAGGTTATGCTTTTCAAGCTGAAATCTTTGAGACTCTTAAGATTGAAAGGGAATTGGTACTTTGAGAAAAGTTTTTTAAAAGCATAAAAGCTGAAATAGTCGTTTTCCTTTAAAGTGAACCTACTACAAGTGAGTGATAGTTTTTGTTCAATGGGAAGTACTTACGGCTTTCACATGTTCAATACAGAAGCTTTTGCAGATTGTAACTGGTGCTCTGTCACCATCAAGGGATGAAGAATTCCTCACTGCAGAAAGGATTCATTCCCTGATCCATGCTATGTAAGGGACCTCGACACTCAAAATGGCAGGATTGTCTTTCAGACATCTCTTTCTGGCCATTTTGGGGGCATTCTGCTGCTGGAGGAACTGACTCTCACTATTATTTTATTTTATCCTCCTTAGCTCAGCCACTGCACTGAAAATCCTTTAGACTGCTTTCCCAGAGAAATCATGTGGCCCAAACCCACCCAGCAGCTGGAAAGCTGTTGGCCATCATTTGCAGCAGAGCATTATTTTGCATAGATTTTTCTGCTGGGTTATTTTTAATTCAGATCATTTCAGCAATCTGTTTTACAGCCTCAGTGCACAAAGGAAGGTGCCAGGACAGACTTGGAGCAGGGCTGGGAAGGCTGTCTGCCCTCCTGGGAACACAGGGAGGGCAACAGAAGGCTTGCTGCCTTCAGACCATGGTACTTGACTAGAGCTAAGCTGCAGTAACTTCACTTCCCCAAACTGAATGCCTGATCCTTTTGTTCTACAGGTCTGGTCCCATGACTGAATGTAGTAGTTACAGCTTTAGCCAACAGCAAGTTTTGTCAGCAGTTATTGAGAAAACGGAGGAAAATGCTGAAAAATTGTTGTCTTCTCAAAGCATGTGCTATGCCATGCAGTCAAAGTATTTAGCAGGTCTTGCCATGATGCTACACAAGAATTATGATATTGCTGGAGAAAGAAATCTACCCAAGAAGGCCTAATGGATTAAAAGCAACATCTTTGGTAACTGTTATTCTCATTTTGATATGTAGTTGCTAGAAAATTCTCTTCCATGTTTCTGTAACATTATTCCTTTGCTTTCCTGCAGTCTCTTTATCGGACTATGCACTCTTGGCTAGCATCACTCACAGAGAGGATACAGGATTTGGGACAGAGGTAAAAGATGCACAGCTGGCAGGACTCTCAACTGAAGTGGAAGTTGAGGTCAAGGTCATTTCCCTTCTTCCTATCTCATCCTCTCCCCAGCACAAAAGAGGTCACTCCCCCTTCATCTTCTCCATACAATTCATGTATCTGTAGGCTTTAATCTTACCACCCTCCAGCTGACTCTCTTCCACACTGAGGAATTCTCATATATTCTTTTCTTCTTGAAAGGATGCCATAGCCTGGCTCTCTGTTTTGTTCTTCCTCCTTGTGTTAGCCAGTTCTCTCACATCACTTCTGGGGTGACTAAAATCACACACAGTCATAAAAATGTGTGTGAGTGACATAAGGCCTTTTCCCTGTTGCTCCAGTAACTTTGCTGATAACTCTGAATATCTGATTTGCCTTTCTTGCTCATCGCTGTGTTGAGGTACCTACAAATCCAGGATTTCCTTCTGAGCAGCAACTGCTGAGTTAAAGCTCATCCCTGCACATGCACAGTTTGGATTCTTTTGCTTCATCTTTATTACCATTGTATGTAATTTTCCATTTTATCATTCAGACACACAATAGTAGCAGATCCTTCTGAAATTATTTGCAGTCAGCTGTAGTCTGCAAATGTGGTTACCACATCCCCATTTACAGCTCAGTTCTAAATGCATCAAGGAGCACAGATGCATCTGGAGCCTTATAGTAACATTCCTGCACTGTAAAAACTGGACATTTGTACTTATTTTGTAGTACTTTGTTTCCTAGCACTAACTTTACATTTCCACCTTGGATAATCAATTGTATAAATTTAAACCATTTGATTATCTCTCCTTGAGTACAGTTTGAAAGTCTGAGTCTGGGGCTTCTGTTTCTAAGTTTGGGGTTGTTTTTTAAATTCCCACTTTGGGAGTTCTGGTATTTTTTTTAAGTTCTTGTACCTGTTTGAGATTTCTTGATGATTTCTGCAAAGCATCATTTTCATAGAGAAACAATAGAAATTCCTTTTTTTTTTTTTTTATTTCTGCAATGCAGTGCATAGGTATACTTTTATTTGTATTCTAATTTGATCATCAATATTATAAGGAGTTTTCTGACCTGCAAAAATCACAGAGTCTCTATTTTGTAAATTCTTCTCTGTGTAAGAAGAATTGCTCTTATTAGTCTTTCAGTGGCATCACTGGTTAGCTTTCTTCTGTGTAGCTGCTTATTTTTGCAAACCTTGTGGGATATTAAAAACCTCCCTTTTTATTTTTCTCCTTGTTTAATTTGGTTGAAACTGGGTTCAACTGTTGCATGCCAAAGACAGACACACAGACATGTGCACGTAGTGTGACAGCATGAACCCTTTCCACAGGCAACTGGCCCTAAAGCAAAGTACAGAGATGTACTATGAATTCTCCTGGAGTCTGGTATGTGCACTCCACTGCCATGAATCTGGGTCTTTGTAGTCTTTGTCAGAAATCTGACATCTCTGGGTGTGCATAATGCATACTTGAGAAAAAACACATTGCTATATATATACGCTGATACATTAATTGTTTTGTGAGCTTCTAAAAGTATTACTCTACTGTCAACTAATGTTGAATGGAATAATGTGAGTTTAAGCAAAAGCAGTTTCCATGGTAACTCTGGAGGTATTCTAAATATAGCAGATTATGTAATCAGTTACAGGGTTGCTGTGTATTTCAGTAAGTTTCTTCTCTGGAGATACCTGTGAGAAAGTGTCTATATTACTTGAGGACACTATTTTTCAAATTATTTCTGTTGTCCCATGATTTTCTGCTCCTCAGAGCCTTTCCATTTTTCCATTTACAGGCTGGTAGCTTCTTTATAGTTATTATAAATCATATACATCAGATCACTTTAATGGTTTTACAGAATTCTTAACATCAAAGGTAAAATTCCATAAAACAGTTTCCACATTTGGCCAGAGAAAGATTGCAGTTTTTTGCAATGTCTTATACCCCATATATTAACACCCTGTTATCAGCATCTGTCATATCTGTCGATCCATCTTATCTCTGTATATGTCCATCTATCTTTGCTACTATTGCTGTCATGTTTCCAGTGCCCTCTGATCTGATTTTATCCAGACAGAAAAGAGTGGCTTAATGACCCAAACACATCTCGTTTTCCAAGATGTGTAATAAAACATTCCCCCTCCTCACCCTCAGCCAAGCAATTATTTCCCAGTGGAACAAATTTCACTCCATGGAATTTGGACTAACTACTTAGCACACAGTACTCAAGAATGAGTAAATAGGTAGGACAAAGATTTGTTGTCACTAAGGAGGTAAGAGAGGGCAGAAGAAAATATTCAGGGAATTTCTTCACAGTTGGTTGCCCAGCTTTCTTTTGTGTCACCTTTCTGGCCCTACTGAGTCCTGTTGAAATTCTGTTTTTTCTCTGAGCTCATAGTAAGAGCTAGTCACTTCCTACAGTCAGTGCAGTTTTCTTCCATAGTAATATATCTAACTTCAGTCATTCCTGTTTTAATTAAAAATTCCTTTCCATTCCCATATCTTTTAGTGTTCTACCTAATTGCAACTTTAATTCATTTTTAAAATGGCACAGTCCATTTCAGGAGTGCTGAGGGGAAAAAAGAAGTAAGTTGATAAACCCAGAAAAAAAAAAAGTTAGATAAACTGAAAAAAAGGCCTTCTCAGAAAGCACTGCTGCATTCTGAGTCAGGGTTTCTTTGTTTATTAATAGCAACTGGTCAACAACTACTTGTCTTCTCAGAGCAGTATTGTGAACATGCTACATTTCTGCAATCAGCAGAAATGGCATTCCTGTTTTCCAAAAGCAAAGAATGACAACGTGTGTAAGATGCCTCATTAACAGCTAGAGGCTAAAAATCATGCATCCTACTGCATTTTCACCCCTTTCAATGAAACTGTTATTAATCTTAGTTCCTAAACAATTTTTTTTTTTTTGTGGTGCAGATAGCCTGAAGACGAAGATATGACAGTGACAAAAGACTGCAATAAAGGGCAGCTGAAACTTTTTGGGGAGGTGTTTCTATTTTCACAAGGCAAAAGACAGTGCCAGCATTCAATGAACAGAAATTAATTTTATTTTCTGAATATGAAAGTTCATGGAATTATATAAATTATGGACCAAAAAAAGAGATATATTGGATCATCTTTTCCACATTGGAAGCTGTGGCAGCTTTGTCCCTGGCTTTTACAGTACTTTCTGAGTCTAGGTTTAAGGTCTCAGTAGACAGGGCTTAATGGCTTACTGTGAAAAGATGTTCTTCTATATATTATCAAAGCTTGGCTTTATATTTAGCTGTGAATGTGTCATTTCTGAAAATATGATCCTACTACTTCTCCTGCTCTTACCTATGGCACCACTTTATTCATCTCCTTTCCATCCTTGGAGTTCAGGGGTTTCTGGTACTTGTGGGTGGTTCATGTATTCTCATAGTAATACTTGGTACTTGGTAAACCATGTCACATTTAGGTTTTGTACCTTTCCACATCAGTCAGACTTCCTGACTGTCAATTAACCTTTCTTAGCAAATGACTCTTCTTCCAGATGTTATTGATGCAGTTGAGTAAGACTTGAGTAAGTACCTGAGAATAAAATTGTCTCTGCAGAGTTAACCATGTTGAAGTTTTCAGCTGGTCCTATACTCCTGACTGGAAGTTGACACTACTAGATTTGAATGGAATGAAAGGTAGAAAAGTATTTGAGTATGGTAAATGTCAATTAAACAGGCTTTCTAGGTGAAATCCTAGTTCTATTGAAGTCAAAGACTGACTGCAACTGGCCATGACATCTCTTTGCACCTGTAATCCAAGTGAAGTTGCCCCTGAGAATTCTGTTTTCAACAAGGGTGTTCAATCATATCCAAATAAGAGATGTTAGGTGGGCACTTCCAATTATCACTTCTGAATCACTTTTTTTCCTTTTGCATATTCTTCTGAAGGTCCCATGATCCTTCCTCTTCATAAGTATGAAACTGCATGATATGACATTTGGCACCCTCAAGGGAGGGAAAGATGAACATCATAAATGGAGAGCTGTCAAAGGCAGTCTTCCCCAAGGGATCAGTATTCCTTTGGCAGCCATGGATCTGCCCTAGAAAATTCCCAATTCAAACCACCAAGCCTCCATATCTTTCCTTCCCCTCCGAGGTCTTTCTGCACCTGTAGTTGTACCAGTTCAGTAGTTTATATGGCTGAACTCCAAAGAGACATACAAAACACCTGTAAATTTTACCTTTTGCAGTGGGATTTTTTTTCCAGTTTTACCAGGCAAAATTAACTGCAGAGTAGGTTAACTCTGTTAGTTCTCTTGCAGTCTTTGTGCTTGATTCAAAACCAGTGGGAGTCATTTATTGACTTGTAACCTGAGAGTGATTTCTCTAAAACTTACTTACGGCTCCCACGTGTGGAGATTTGCCACTCCTTCCAGTGAGGTAATCATGCACCCTCCTGTGTGTTAGTTGGGTGAACTCTGCTCTCATTATGGAGAGTGTGCAGAGAAGGCAATCAAAGTCTTTGTGCAAATCTATTCCAGAAGATGGCCCAAGAATCCTCTAAAAGGACTGGCCACATGAGAATTAAATGGCGATGAAATTGGGTACCTGGCTCTTTCTGACCAGCCAGCACATTTGTATAACAGTCAGCAAGATGTTTGGGAACATATTATCAGACTTGGAAAAAAACTGGCAAAGAGAATCATCCTTCCCATCCAATCTTTCAGTGTTTCAGAGGCTCAGGACAAGGTGAGAAAAACATGGTTTAGGCAGCAAGTTTATTACCTTTCTTCATCATCACAAAGCAATCAAGGAATGGCTTTAAAGTGTAGGTCAGCCATTCTCCTTCATTAATTTCAGCCAGTTTGAGGGCTGCTGCGTCCACTCTTCAGGCACCATGCCAACCTGTTGTCAGTATCCCATTTTTCTCTTCACACATGAAATATCAGGCTGGAGAGAGGTGGTTTTCTTCTAGCTCTGGAAGCAGAACAAAAGACTTTGGCACAGCACAGGAGTCCACCTGTGGTGAGGCAGAGGAAAAAGTAAGGAAGGGAAATGCAGGTTATGCTCGGGAGAAATTAATTAATTAACAATGAACAGGTGTTTGCAGCTGAGATAAGGGCAATACAAGGCCATGGCACATAGAGGCAAGGAAAAGTTTTTATGATAGCCCCAACTTTGTCCTCCTTCTGTGCACTGCAATAGATAAGCATCTCACCAAGCAATAGGCATATTTCCTTGCTCAGTGTGTTCCTCTGGTCCCAAGCTGCATAGGGTCTTTGCCAGCAAAATGTCAACACAGACCTCAACTACCCATGGTCAGGTGAGGATATCAATCTAAAACAATCCAAATTTTCCTGCTGCCCCATGTTAAGTGGGTATTGAGAGGCTTCAGAGGGAAATAGTGACACCCTCCACTATGAATTTGGAAGTACCTATTCTCCCCAAACTGTTCTGTTTCATCTAACATTCTAGAGCAGGAAGGCTGCTACAATTCCATTGGACTGAGTACTTATTCCCCCAGCACAGAATATCCTGCCAGAATGGAGGGAATGAACTAGGCTACTGCCTATGGGGAAAAGCTGTGGGAAATAGCCCTTGAGGACCTGCTTTCCATTTCCTGCAGAACAAGGACTGAATCTATGTGAAGGCAGTGGGGGGTGTGTGTGAAAATATACTGAGAGGCTTTATTTTGCCTCTTATGAAACCTTTTTATTTGCAGTCCTGCCCTAACCCTGCCCATGAAATTCCTGGATGCATGTGAATTTCAAATTCTGGAATATTATAAACATGTCTTACAAGACTTTATCAAACTTTCCCTACATCTACTCTGTATAAGCCCAGTCTCTGTCTCTAATAAAAGCAGCCTGTCACTGTAGCCTCACTTTCCTTCTCTTATTTCCCAATCTCCTGTAAAACCCAAGAGGTTGCTTCTTCATCTGGATCAACTTTTCTGTTAACAGCAAGCCTGTGTTATTTCAGAGGCCCCAGGCCAGTGTGTTTATGTGGTTATTATAAGTGTGTAATAATACAATTAATAAAGCACATTGTTGGTGTCCAAGACAGACATAGAGAAGTAGAGGGCAGATCATGAGAGGCATGGGTCTGTTCGACCTCCTTGGTTTTGCTGATGTGCAGGGTGTGAGCTCAAAGAAGATGTAATGTTTTTGCATGCCTGGCTGTCCACCTGCATCTGACAGGCAGACAGAGAGATTGAGAACAGCCTTCCATAAGTTGTTGGAAGCTGAGCACCCCAAACCACAGGTTTTCTGGCACCCAGACTGAATGGGGTACAGACAGCTGATATCCCAGAGGCCTTTCTGATCCAAGAATATGGAGAAAAGTGTTGCCAGAAAGCTGGGATACTCCTTTTTCTAAAGGAAGATAATGGAAAGGGCACATCACGGGAAAAAAGTCTCCAGAGGAAAAGAGTGAAGTAAAAAATTCCAAGCAGTTCTACAGTTTTTACCTGACAGCTTTCTTCTACTCTTTCTTCTGTGGGTTATTTTTGTTTTCTCTATGCACTTTGCTGTTTCTAACTCCTTAAAGCCTATCTCTCTGTTCTGCTTTGCAAAGCATCAGGGATGCATGGCAAGTTGATTATCCCCATGAAGCAGCTACCATAACACTGAGATTCAGGCATTTTCTTTATCATTAGCCTAACAAAGCATATAGAGTTGTAGCTAACTGGAAAGATACAGTACATTATTGTTGTTATTATTTCTATTTTTGAAAACCAGGACACCGTGGTGTGGGGAGGGGGTGGGATGCATGACTGCATAGACAGACAGTCATTTAATCTGAAATGGAGAGCAAAATGTAATTGGTAGGCTTAGACTCATTAGTATGCTGCAGGCTGGGTCTATGATTCCTATTAAAAAAAAATATTAAAGGGCCGCTGTTCAGGGAATTGAAGGTGGCACAAACAATTTAGTGGAGTTTTTCATCAATATCTTGCAGAAGAGTTGCACCTTTTTGAGTTTTAGGACTAGAATGCAATATTTAAGGAGAACATACTGTGTCAACCATACTTGCAATGTAGCACATCGTCCTTTGAAATATAAATACTTCAGAATAATTTTTTGTTAGTCTTTGGTCTGTATCCTTGAGCTGCAACAGTTGTTTAGGGTTTTGTTTTTAAGTGGCTTATGTCTATCAAAGTAAAATAGAAACAAAACAAAAAGCCAGAGGGAAAATCCCATTCATATTCTTACCATCAGACAGAAAAAAAACCCTTAAAAAATCAGGATGTGTGTGTTTCTTTTACATATTTCTAATCAGGAAATCAGATAAACAACAATATTTTCATTAAAACAGTGCAAAGAAAATAACAGGGCTTCATGCAAAATTAAACTCTCTTTTTTATAAAAATATTAAGAATTTAAAATAATTTGATAACTTATGTATTATTTATAGTCAATAGTTCCATATTTAATTGTGACTGAGTTAAGTCAGATTTGTTGCTAGACTTAATGATAAGCCTCTTAACATGAGGTATTTTTACAATAAGCTAGAAATTATCATAAACTCCCTGCTCTTGTGAGAAAATTAACTCTGTACTACACCATGTATGTGACGGTAGAGGAGATAAATGGTATTCAAGTGTTTCCTTGGACTGGTGTTATAGGGTGGGTTTGTTTTAATACACCAAGGTCTGCCTTAAAGAACACAAAGGAAAAATTCTGTATTAAGTCCCTGAAGATTGAATGCACCCATGCCAAAGGTCACAGTTCAGAACCTCTAAAAGGATGACACAATTTCTTCCCTACTATGTATTTTTAAGGTTAGTTTTATTTGGAAGAAATACCTTCCTATTTTTCAAAGCTTATCACATATGTTGTTCCCAAAATATGTTTTAGAATCCCTTGCACAAGCAAAGACTAAAGAATCACCCTAATTTCCTTGTAGAACAGAGATGCCAGGAGACACATTTCAATGTATTACATTTAACCACAATATTGTATTTCATTCACCTAGAAATTCATTAATCATAATTCACACCACAAGAAACTATATTAAAATATGGTGATAGCGGGCAAGCAGATCTGTGTTCACAGCAGTGTTATTTAAACAACTTGTACAGCCTTGTAGTTATGCAATTAACCTGCAGTAATAATCTTTGTTATTACTATTCTACATACCTCATCTGGAAGGGGGCCTAAGTTGACAGTATAAATATCACTGAACTAAAACATTTACCTCAGCTGGCACACTGCTTTTCTCCTGTAAATTGAATGGGTAACTTTTGGGGACACCTTAAATCTTCATATTTAGGCAGAGTTCTGGTCCCACTCACTTCATACTGTATTCCTGAACCTGAAGCCTATGTGTTTACAGCTTATGGGTCAGGGACTCGATGTGTTAGAAAGAAGGATATGTTTGCTCCTTTTGGCTTCTGTTTACATATATACATATTTTAAGATGTTTTTTGTTTATTATGGATGAGGCTTCTTTCTACCTATTTGGCTGGGATGAAAATGACAATTGTAAAAATTGTGAATAGTATTGTCATATTATTAGGAACATTATGAATTATTTATATATAGCATGCACAGGGTGCTAGACATTTAATATGCACATAATCAGACTACTTCCCATTTCTAAAGTAAGAGTTGTTACTGAGGAGTTGTTACTAATAAGTAAGAGATGACTGGGACAGGATACAAGCAAAGAAACTCATAGCTGAAATATTTGTTGTTGATTATTTTGCCTTTTTCATGATTCTCTCTCATTTCCCCATCCTGTCTGATCTTACAGCCAAATGTGCCCACGCTCTGTACTTGGTGAGAGCAACCAGCAGACACCACAGAAGGGCACTGCTGGTCCAGGCTCTTTAGAGTGCTCCCGAGGCACTGGGGGTGTTCTTGGGATGATGAGTCTTTAGCAGATGTCATTGGGAGGAGCTGAGCTGGTTGAGATCATCAGGTCAGAGGCAGAAGCTAAGCCATGCCTGGGGGCTCTGTGACCTCCACCACTCATTCCCAGCACTGGGTCTCCCAGCAGAGTCTAGAGGTACATCTTTGTGGAGGGCTGGCCACAGCGTGTGGCTCACACAAGTTCCAGCACGGACACTTGTGGGAACCCTGCTGGTGTGACTGAGGCCTAAATTCACCACAAGCAGCTCCTTCGAGCTGAGGAGATAAAGCAATGTCATTGTCACACAAAAGGGGTACGTGGATCAGTGCTCCAGAGCCCTGAGGACCTGAGGTGCTCAGGTAGCTCCTAGTGCTTAGGTGGGAGCTGGTTACTCCAAGGCAATCAGAGAATAAAAAGCTTGTTGCTTTAATATGAGGCAAAATTGGACTTGTGCCTTTCCCAAAAACTGTTAGTGTCAGTGTGGGCTGACAGTTGCTTTACTTGCAGAGACAAGATTTTTGCTGCTGGTCAATGGGGCATACTTCAAATGCTGCCCATAGACAGCATTTGTATGTGCTTGGTAATAGGTGACTCCTGAAAAAAAAACCAGCTTACTGACAGCTGTGGGAACAGAGGGGTTTAACACAACAGCAGTTTCACAATGCGTTGCTTATCAAGTGATTCCACCAGGATTACTATTTGCAGCAAATGCATCAGCCCTCAGCATTCTAGCCAAAAGTGGGAAGTGTCAGAGTCTCCCCTCCTTACACCCCAACAGCTGTGTAATGAGGGAGAATCTGACACTTGAGGAGCATGGACTGGTGCAGCCATGACCAAGAGGCAGTGTGACAAGCCTGGAAACCAGGCAAATACGAGGTGCTTAAAGATACAGGGTGGGTGGTTTCTTTGCACCAACCCCTTGTGAAAAGCCCTCCACAAAAATAAATACCACAATTTGCATACTGCATGAAATTCTGACAGATTACATTAATATCAGTGTGGTCACAGACATGGAGGTGACCCAGGTGCAGCCCTTGCAGCAGAGATTCAACCATTCCCAGTATTTCCTCTGTGAAAGCCCATGGAAAATGCTGGAGCCTTGGGTACAGCTGCCAGGGCCCTGTGGGGGCTAAGAGCTCTCCATGGGAAAGCCAGGGCCCATCCCACCTCCCCAGTCAGGAGCAGGGCAGACAGGGGCCACCAGCCTTGCTGGGACAGGGACTGACCGCTGAAATGGAGTGCTGGGAGGTAAGCAGGGTGGGGGGAGCCCCAGGGGGTGCTGGGGGTGCCCTCAGGGCCCTGGAAATAGTCACTGGCAGCTCTCTGTGTGCACATTCAGACAAAGGCAGATGAGTGTGTAAGCACCCAGTCTGCAATTACAAACCAGACCTCAGAAGTGTGACAGAGCACTGAGGAGTAATGATATGGTGGGGAAATTACCTTATGCTGCTATTTAGTCCCATCTCTCCTCCCTCCCTGGAAAGCACCTACTTTGACTGTGAGAGTAATATAACGTGCTTATGTTTGAAGGAAGAGACACCTTGAGTGTATGTGTGCTGCTTAGATAGCTTACACATAAAAGCTTGGGATTCAAGGAGCTCACTGACTAGCTGAGATAGGCAGTACCAGCAGAAGCAGCATTAAACTGAGAGATGAGATAGCATGCAATAATGCAGAGGGAGACAAGCAAAATCCTCTTGGTGAGTGCATGCTGTGGGTGCAGATGTTGCAGCTTTAAGCTTTTACTTCCCAGGTTTCCTTCTGTATGGGCTGATGGACAAGCCTGGCACTGCAGAGGTTGTCCAGGGAGCAGAGTACTGCTCTGGCTGAGGTAACCTGAACCATAACCATGAGACTACTGTGCCCAATGGAAGAGAGAAGATATGCAAACCACAAAAGCACTGTTAGCAAAAATTCAAGCATCTCTAATGGGAAGACAAGAGGAACCGATAGTTGATAAAATACTATGACTACAAAGTTGCAGAGAAGGAGGTAAGGACTGTGGGGCAAAGAGTTAAAATAGAGAGAGTCCAGGGACTTAAGCAGAAGACTGCTGATCCCTGAATATTTGGTTTACAGACAGGAGAGGGTCACTTGCAAAGACTTGATTGTGTGGCTGGCTGTCAGAAGGAGTATCAGGTTTGCTATGGAAGGAAAGTAGAGGTCAGTGAGTAAAAGAAAAGCTGCAGCAGATGTTGTTACAAGGATGACCTAGTAGCTAAGTACATGGGGTAGGAAACTAAGGAGGAAAATAGTGGAAAACACACAAGGGGTACAGTCTCCCTGGGAGCAGTAAGAACTAGCCTGATGGAGCCTGCAGCTAAAACTGGAGCAGAGCACAGTAGGTCAGACAGGCTGGGAAAGCTGGCTGAAGAACGTCATCGTATTTAAAATGCAAAGAACAAAGAAAGACAGCTGTAACTGGGCTTTTGACAGTTGATTTAACGATTCACTTTTAATTATATTTTGTCATTTGAAGTGAAATGTATTCCCCTGAAAAATTTTATCCGCATAGCTCTTAGCCTTTCTTCCAATTATATCGCACCTATCCTCTTAAAGATTAACAAGCTTTAATGAACTCTATTGTTGCTAATTCATCTCCCTTTTGTTCTGACAGTGTGACTTTTGTTTACAATTAGTACAGCTAACATTATGCAGGGTCATGTGGGTTGAAAGAAGAGGATATCTATTCAACGGGGTAAGAAAACAAATGAGTCCTGTCCTCTGGAGTGCTTGTTAGTTTTGTTTTGTAATGAAGAAAAATCTCCCAGATATAGATCTTCTGGTGGGACTTAATCTGACTTGAGCATCTGATTCCAAAAGATACCTTTGAAGACTTCCCTTCCCTACACCTTACCTTTGAAAGTACCTTAGTTTCACTAGTACTGCAGATTTTTACCTCGTTTCTTAGGAAAGTATGACCGATATCATCCAGAATACATTTGTTTTACCTACAGATTCTCTTTGAGTACATTTTGAACTTATTATTTAGTTTCAACCATATTTCAAAGTGGAAAGATAGTCTTAAATATATTAAATTCCACAAGTTTGATGAAAATAAACAGCTGTGTAGAGGAGTAAGACTGTAATTAGGGTGCCCACTGTGATAAAGCCTGCAGCATGAGCTTAATCCTTATTAGACACTGAAGTCTCTGTGAGAGAGAAGAGAATCACAAATCCCAGCTGTGGTCTCAGAACTCTCAAGTCAGAACTCATATTCTGTCAGCCAGTAGATAATCCAAAAAAGAAAAGATCTTTTTGTAACATTGCTCACAGAATTTCTCCTTTTACTCTATTTTTAGTTTAGTTAATAATTTTATTCTTATGACTCTGAAAACGCCTAAAGACTTGGTTTGTTCCCTGTCAGCTTCCCTCTGTTTTGAAAGAGAAGAGCAACCCATCTCCACCTGAGATCAAACCCAGAGGAAACTTTCCCTCTGAGAAATCATCTACAGGCCAGCCTTCGGAGGCCATGGGCAGCCGGTCTGGGCTCTGTGGGGAGGCCAGTCCAGCTGTGTCCTGCTCCAGAACAGCTCTGAGGTTGCCCGCTGCCTCCTTCTTCTCTTTGTGCACGATCTTCTCTTGTGGCTTCTGTGCTCATCTACCAAGTGGTCGACTGATCACTGCTTAATTCTACTTTGCCTGAAGGACCCTCCGAAATCCTCTGACTTTCAGGACAGGATTGCTCTGGGGCAAGGACAAAGGCACCTCTGGGGCTGTGCTAATGTGCCCTGCACAAATTCAGAGATGGTGAAATAGACTGGGTATAAAGCTATAGTGTACTGGTTTAGAGGCTCACATGGGACAACACCTCACTTTAATTCTTATTCTGTGTTGGTGGATTCAACTGTACTGAAATCCAGGCCTATCTTCTCACTGATGAACATTTTTTCCTTAATCTATGAGATATATAATATAATCAAATACGTTTCATCAACCCCTTCTTCCTGATTCCCGTACTTATCTTGAATTATTTTTACATAGTTGCACACTTTCAACATAAGAGCTGCTTAGCATCCTTTTCCATGCTAGCCTAATGCTTCACGGTTTTGTCTTTGTGTGAGGAGTAAGGAGGACAATAAGTAATAAGGATTACCTCAGCAGAGGAATTGAGATCCTGCTTAGGACTTGGGAAAAAAAGAAAGTACAGATGTCAGTCTTCATGGGAGAGTTCGGGTGGCAACTTCTGCCCGAGGGACAGGACTTAAAGACTTATTGTTGTCATTAGCTGCGTGTGTCGATTAGCTCTAGGCAGCTTCCTGCCCAGCATGCTGGCTATTTGTGAGCCCGTTCTGCATACGAGAATGCGGGTGAGACACACACGGATCTGTGGTGCTGCTGGAGAGCAGGCTGGATGCACTGTCAGCTGGAGAAATGGCACTGTGTGTCGTGCCAGTAGGGTGTAGTTGCACAGGGCACTTCACGGCCATCTGAGCCTCTACCATGCCGTGTTGGAAATGGATCTGTTGTTTAACCACTGCAGAGCAGAAGCACTGTAGCTCATGATAATTTACCGTCTTTCTCAAGGCTGCTTCAAATTTTTGGGCTAGCTGGGCAAAACTTTACATGTTTTGTTGCTCTGCATGACGATGATCTACAAGATCACCTGTACCAGCAACCTTTTAGGTTGCATAAGAAATCTTGAGTCTCAGAAGGAGAAACTAGTTAAGAGTTCAGCACTGTAACATCTAGTTTTTTGTCCATGTATTTTGAACCTGACTTTTAATCCTGGTCACCGATCATCTGTATTCTCATGAATTAAACTCCATATTTCTGTCAGTCTTCGTAGTTTTATTATAAATGTAAACCTCCTTCAACCTGAAGACCTACAAATAGATTTTGTCTTGGGCTGCCTTTCATTTTCAGCAATCACACTACCCGTGGCTGTTTGCTGTCTGCCTATTTGTTTATCTCTGAGCATAATCAAGTAGATACCATGTTTTCACTTCGTTCCTGTTTCTGCTGGTGTACTGCATTCACTCCAGTACGAATAACAACTGCATCTTTTCCCTGGCACATGATGACTGTTCAGGAATGCATGGGTCATATAGTCCTAGAGCATCACCTCATAGGTCACACCTGTGTAGAGGCTGGATGAACCACTGAGCTCCCTCCATTTCTGCATGAGTCCCCGTGATAAAGTTTGACTTGGATCAGGAGCTGCAACAAAGAGCCCCAGGGTGAATAATGATCACAAGCAGCACAAGTATGTGGCTTTTCAAACCTCTTCTGGGTAATGTGAGAGGCTGATGAATGTAATCTTTTTCTCTTTAATGTTCAACTATCCTTGGCATAAGAATCTTCTCCGGTCTATGGCTTCATGGAGGTGTCTGACTCAGAACAGTGAGTAGCATGAAAAATGCTATGTTCACAACTTCTTTTTTTATGTATTCATGCAGAGGAGATAGCTTTAGATTCCTCTGGTGGCTGTTGAAATCTAAACATAAAACAGTTCCTGTCTTTGATAAAGTAAAATATCAGACTCCTGAACTGAGATCAGACTCCACAGAAGACGTAGGCATGCATAACTTTGTTTGTTGTAAGTTTTCTCCCAGGATGAAGGGGATGATCAGTGGTTTCAAACTGAGAATGGATTTTAATTACTTCATTATTTGCCAGGAGGTAGTAGCCACTAATATGTGGCTGTGCTGTGCTGTGCAAATTACTTCTGCAAAGTAAACTGGTATTTTTACAGCAACAGGAATGAGATGCTCTAACTGCATTTGAATAGACTTGGACCAACTGACTTCTTAAATCTCTCGTGAAAAGCATGGGCATAGCCTATTACTACTGTACCAGAGCATGTTGGGAACACTAAGGATTGGAATTTTTTCAGGACCAGAACATGCTTAAGTTTGAGCTATTTTCCATTCTGTGACAGCAAAACAGATTAATTGTATCTTAGGCTCTGTCTTCAGTGTGTTTGTCACCAGACTGGGTGAATAGGATCATAATCCTTCTATTCAGTTGAACTGTGGCACTGCATGACCTTTTCAACAAATGTATTTTAATTAGCTGTATGTTCACCTTCTTCCTACTGTTGAAAGCAGGAAAAATGGATTACTGACAATATGGAGTATTATACATTTAACCTTTTAGGCTGAGAATTTGGACTGGAGTGAAACCAATCTGCAAGACAGCTAGCAATATTGTACAGGCCAAACTGCGTGTAATTCACAGCTTAATTGTGTATCCTCACAGGTGCATACTGTGCACATCTCTGGAGCCACAAACTTTCTGTGATAATTAAATAGCTTTTTGTTCTTCTCTTTCCCCTTTTCTGTGGCAGCACACCAAGGTCCCCTAGTATGTGATTTGTGCAGAGGTGAGGCACTACTGAAAATGGGTGTCCATCTGCAAGAGCATCTAATTCCAGCCCATCAGTAATGTACAGCCAGGCCCAGAGACAGCCTCTGGTCAAGAAAAGGGCTGATTAGAGAGTCAGTACTTCAGGACATGCTCCAAACACAACTAATTTTTTTTTTTTTTTATAAAAATGTGTAGGAATCCCAGAGGAGAGGTCATATTCTACTGCAGGAATACTGGCCAACTGCTTCCTCTTCAGTCTGTAGCTTTAAAAGGCTTCAAGACTTCTTGTTGAAGTGAAAAGGATGTTGTTAACTCCCTACGCACAGATGTATTTTGTATATTTGGTCATGGTTCTCTATAAATGTTGCAGACATCCTCAGCAAAGAGTAATGGGTCTTACCCACCTGTGTTGCTCACCACATTATCCTGCTGGAAGGGACCCTGTCACAGCCAGCTAGGGATGCTGTTAACTATTTTGCTCCAAAATTGCTCTTTTGACCCTGGGACTCAGTACCACATCTCTGCCTTTCCCTCCAAACTTTTGGCTGCTTTTTCTGTTCATAACTCAGGCTCTCGCAGGAGGTGAGTTAGCTCTGTCTGTATGTCTGCATGCTGACTAGCAAAATGTTGCTGTACACAATATACCCACTCTGGAGCAAATGCATTGTCAGTAATAATCCAGGAGAATGAGGGACAAGACCTATGTGGTTTGACCTCAGCCAAGGAGAGAGTTCATATGAAAAAGTCAGCATTACTTAAGAATTGGGGTTTTTTTCACTTCACTTCTTTTTTCTGCACTTCCACACCTTGATCCTACTGTACCAGAGCCTGGTACAGTATATTCCACTGGCTACTCAGCAGTGTGGTAGCTGTGCTGTGGCCAGCTTGAGCTGGGAGGAGAGCTGTCAGGCCACAAACTGGGGAAGGGAATACAGACACGGCACTACATTTAGCCCTGGACAGGCATGGAAAATATTCTTGCAGCTGTTGTTGCTCAAAGCACAATTTGGACCCTGGTAGAGGGGACTGAATAACTTCCAGTTTTCAAGAAATATAAGTGACAACCTATCAACCCCAGCAATTGGTTTCTATCAGCTTATATTGGTTACATTTTCAAAGCTATGTTCAAAAGGAAAAGGGCAGGAAACATAATGCTTCAATGATACTGTAATTTGCTAGATTCCCTTAATAAGCCAGCTGTGAATAGATGAAATTGCTTTGTGAACCTTCTGCATGGAGCACACTTTCTTTGTAGCTTTCTCATGCAGAGGAATAGCTGCTGAGGTTAGAAGATGCCCTGTGGAACAACCAAACAATTTTGCCACCCATACCCCAAGTTCAGGCAACTCCTTTGGAAGATGTGAAGGAGGAGTGCATGCAGTGAGGTTACTTTTGTTGTTTTCACCTCTCTCTAGCCAGACCATGCACCTGTAGCAGTGATGAGGGCAGGAAGCTAAGCCAGATAGGGGAGAATAAAATAAGTGCCAGTTTGATATACGAGTACGCAGCAAGTTTTAAGCCCGGCTCCTGCCCTTTTCTGTGTGTAATAAATGAAATGACCTTCCAGTTAAAGTGTAAGAGATTGAAAAAGACAAAGCAGAGCAGTGAGGCCCTTTTTTCCCAGTGTATACCTACATTAGAATTCTGCTCTCACACTCTTGCAAAGGAAAACTGTAGCTTGAAGAGAAAACAACATAGCATTAAGCCATCCTGGTGTCAAATATTGTAAAAGAAAACAGTTAACGACACTGCATTCTCATTACCAGCTTTGCGTATAATAGCTTCCCTCCCTCACTCCAAACAGGATTTCTTAGTGCTCTTTTGTGCTTAACTCTCCAACTTGGCAATTCCACCCAGCCCAATGCTCATAAACTGTAACTCCTTTGTCATTCCCAGGTATTTTCTGTGGGTTTTGATTTTATTGTGACCTGAAACTATTTTTTGACTGAGTTCTACTGTTGTTCTGCGTACAGTGGGTAATGAAACACCTTTATCAGTATCTGCATCTTTTGGTTCTTTCTTTTTTTTTTCCTCTCAGCTTAATGACATTACTGTGAGCACCACTGGGACTGTTATGCAGATGTGCTGCATACTAGAGAAGTTGCTGCTTCAGGATAAGCCATTACTTTTTGTTGCCCCCACAGGCCTGGGAAAGATAGCTATTACAAACAACTTCCTGCAACAGTTACCTCATGAAAAATATGTTGTATGTCAAATTAACTTCTCAGCACAGGTCTCAGCTAATCATACCCAGGACATCTTCCTAACAAAACTCGAAGGGTATCCTGAGTTTTAATTAAAATCAAATATGTAATTGTGCTCAGTTTGCTCCACAGAGATCATCCACAAAATAACATGAAATGCTCTTCTTCCATTTATGACAGAATAAATGAAAGCTGATTTGTTTCTCTATGTAATTTTTATTACTGGGGAAACTACATTTTAATTGATGTTGACAAAAATTCTGATTTATGGCATATATAGAATAGAGCATAGTCCAGAAAGCATGTCTGCTTAACTTTATCTTCTTAGATGTTTTTGCTTTAGGAGAGTGAATCAGCTCCCTGTCCCTGGGTATTCTTCAGTCTAAAGCATATTAAAGGGAATCACCAGATTGAGTCCCAACTAGTAAAGAGAGCCATCTGTTAGGGAAAGATCTGAGCAGTGGGCTATATATGGTACTTGCCAACCCATGGAGGGCAAAAAGATCAACTGGAAGAATGGAAGCATCCAGGGGATTATATCTAGAAAATGGCTAGCTCACCAGCATCTAAATCATGCATTTTTAATTCATCACATGGCAGACAAACAAGTCAAACGTTAATTGGCATGATAAAAGGGAGCTCATAGTGTATTCTGCACCTTCCAATATGGAGAGCCTTGCTTGCCAGACAGCCTCAACAAAACCTTGAACTTTATATTTGCAAGCACCAGAAATGAGATCTGTGTGCTGTATCACACCTCAATCAGTGCAATAATAAATAAATATTTTTTTAAAAAGTGAAAGAAAGTACTGAAAATGCTCAGTGCAAGCATGAATCTTTAGGAATATTAGAGATTATATTTTTGGTGCTAAAACTTATTATAATAATTGTAGCTTCCCTGAGCAAATAAAACTAAAAAAAAACCTAAAATAAACTAAAAAATCCTAAAAATTTTCTTGGCTGTGACATAAGTAGTTCAAGCACACAAAGAAGGCATTTTTGTGCAGACTGGAGTTTGATTAATGCTATTATGACAACTGGCAGGCTCTAGTGAATGGAGAAATATATCCTACCAACAATACAAAGGACAAGAAAATGCCATAAGGGTGTTTGCTGTGGGGCTCACAAGTCATGATCATTTCAATCTCTGAGAAGTCAAGATAAAACCATTTGCTCCATGTATTTTTGTTTTATATTTGTATTCTTCTATAAGCTGTGTTTTCAAAGTCTGTCAAAAAAAAAAAAAAAAAAGAAAAGAAAACAAACAAACAAAACAAAAACAGTAAAGTAGCCTGGACAGAAGATTGGGAATAACTAGACATCCAAAAATTATCTGTCCCAATCCTGACAAGGTCATCATAAACTCTCTGAGGAAGCTGCACTGTTTTAGCCTGCATTAAAATAGGAATTTTCTCTCAAAAGAGAAAAATTCTCAGAAAGGCATTCTTTTCAATTTATCAAACTGTATATGCAAGAGCAGCAAAGTGCTATATGTTGCACTTTAGACTAGCAAAGTGCTATAGTGTAAAGTGCAACATAGGGATGGTCAGATTTTGATTACTAGCATTTTGATTTTCCAGTTCATAAAAATTATTTTAAAAGTCCTTGTGTTTAGTTGGTGGATTGCAGTGGATTAGCTACAAAATTATTGGGATCATACAGACTCTGAAAAACATTATATACATCTTGAAAAAATAGTTAAACATTTTTTAAAGTTCTTTTCATGACCTTTTCATATCTGTTTCTGAGTCAAAAGCTGCTGAAGGACTTGAATGGTGTTCTTCCAAAACGATATTAAAGAAATAGCCTTTTTTTTAATGGGAAACACCAACAATGCAGTCTAGATAGTTTTATGGCCTAGATGAGGTTTCTTCTCTGATTATGCTTGGCCAAGATCACTCAGGATTATTTCTTAGAGACCAGGATCATTTCCCAGAGTTACTTTAACCTCCTCAACTGGAGCAGCTAGTGAATATTGCAGAAACATTTACTCAGAGTGAGCAAACCTTGAACATATGCATCTACAAGCATTCCTGGGAATGAAATCAAACTTTATTATGGGTGCTGCAAGCTTAATTTTAAGGTTTCCAGTTGATCACAGAGACTCGTAAAAGCAAAAAACAGAGAAATTATTTTTGTAATAAAGGTCACTGTATTTTATTAATGTTGCAATTGCTACACATCTGCCACTAAGCTAGAAGCCCCAGCACCAAGGATATTATATTTTCTGTAGTAATCAACACAATCTAGTGTTGTAAACATCAATCATGGAATAACATAACACCCACCTTGGCCCACATTATGTAGGTGGCTCTCATCTTGAGGTGGGTGCAGTGAAAGTTAGATGGTGGAAACAATTTGAAAAATGCAGCCTAACTAGTAAAAAAAGGCTGTGGGTGGTCATGGCACTAGGGAACCCCCCACAAAACATCTCCAGTGCAGATACTCATGGGTGAGGACCAAGGGTGAGGCTGGACAGGGTGCAGGGCTCTCTTGGGGGCACAGTACTGTGAAAGACAAAGAAAGTCCATTTGGACAGTCATCAGCTGAGAACAGGGAGGAGGGAGGAGGTGGCCCCAGTGAAGGGAGGAGGAGTGAGTTGGTCATGGTTTTCAGGCAGAGTGGAAGCAGCAGGAGGCTGTTCAGGCAGAGGTGCACAAGGTGCCTTCAGCATAGCAAACAGTGACAAACTGCCTGATCAAAGAGACATTTAAGCTACATTCAGCACAAGGCAACTTTCTAGTCTACAAAAAAAATCAGCTAAAGGAGAACCCAACCTGGATCTGTCAGCATGATTCAGACAGTGATTATTTCATTAAGTATTTGATCAAAAGACTCAAACTTTCAGGCAGTTTGTCAACTGGCTGAAAATGAGCACCAGACATCTGACTACATGACTGAAGTCATGTACTCAATTAAACAGTGAAATAAATAAGGAGTCTAACAGACAGTGCACAGTGTGCTCTCAAAAATGAGATTTCTTTCACCTCTTGTGACAAAGATTGGCTTTCCCCTCTTTCAACAAGTGAGGAAAGACACCCTGTACTTTTTTGCCTCTGTCTGCTTGATTCTTAACTTGTCCAGATCCTCACTGATGAAAGGCAGTGAGGGAAAGGCAAGGGTTGCAGTGTACCCTCTTCTGTGTCAGTCAAAATACTCTGGCCTGGAACACGAGATGAGGAAGAATGCTCTTCAGGGGCTGGAGAAACAACTTCATCTCCTTCTTGTGCTGTCTTTCTCAAGAGCACATTGCATTTACCCACCTGCTGAAGCAAATATGGGTGGAGTGATTTCCATAGTTTGATTGCAGCTTCTGTTTTGAAGTTCTGAGCTGAGCTCTTTTACCATCCCTTGGTGACCAATTTAATTAATTCTTAAAAAGAAGAGGGATGTCTTTGCCAAGAAGCTTCTCCCACAGACAGGTCTTTTCAGGGTGTACCCTCATGCCCCTGAGTGGAAATCTAGCTGCATGCAGCAATATTTTCTCTCAGAGCTTATAGGCAGGTTGCATTGGCAAAGCTATCACTTCATGCCTGCTTGGGGAATGTGAAATGCTGTGCTGAAAGGCAAGGAGCAAACCAGCACCTTTTCAAGCTTGTCTGCACAACACTCTGGTGAGCAAAGGAACTCCAGATACAAGTGCTGTCTGGAGAGTTAGTGATTAATGAAAACCTTTCCTGTGTTTCTTCCAAGAGCGAGATGAAGAGAAGTGACCGTCCTTATGAGCACAGCTGGGCCCATCAGGCACTGCTGGAGCTGATATGTGTTGCTGTGTTGCCCTGAGATGCAACCTTATGAGAGATTAGAATATAGCTTCTAATATAGAATAGAGATTAGACAGTAGCTTCATGGTGGCTTTCCCAACCTGCAGAAATTCAAAAAGGTTCTCTGTGAACTGAAAAATGAAACATGTTCGTCTTTGGGAAAAGCCTTTCCCGAAGACTTCTCCATATATATTCCTGTGGATTTCTTTGATGCTCAGCTTCAAGCAGAGCACAGCTTGTAGGAATCCTCTGAACTCCCAATCCCCCTTTTTCCTTTGATGCAAAGAAATTGCTTGAGAATCCATGGCTGTCCAGCTGTTCTACATGGAGGAAAAATGACCTGCTCTGAATACTGCAGGCGGTTCTCTTCGTTGCCAGAGAGAAGCCATTCACAAATGGCATCCTGTTGGTATTTCTGCAGGACTCCATCATCCAGAAGATTTTAGAACATATCTTACTCATCTGCATGAGTTACCACTTCCATTTATTTCGGGCGAGAGGCCTAAGTTAAAATGAAAATTAATGTGTTTGTTAACATCCCTCTTATTTATGTTTGTTAGTTTTTCTCTTATGCACAGTGTATATTACAATGAATTAAAAAATAATAATAGCTAATCACGGCTTGGCAGGGATTTTTAATGGATTTAATTTTTCTCTATCATGCTTACATGTAATCTCTAACATTCAGTGTTTTATGGGCTTGTTATCACTTGTAGTGTTTGCAGTGTGTGCCTGGAGTGCTTCCAGAATAACTGTGGGAATTAGAAATTCCCCCAAGACCAACAGGTGCTGGTTCCCATCCCCAGGCCAAGCAGCACGTGTCCTGTGTCTGGCTGGTTTAAACTGATTCACATGATGGGAGTTTTTGTCCTTCCCACAGTCACTTTGAGGGAAGGGAGCATTTACAGGAATGACTTACATCACGTAATCAGTAGGTGGCCTGGAAACGAGGCTCAGGCTTGGCCCTTGAGCTGCCCTTGTTGTGCTGAAGCTGACAGACTCCGCATGCTTTTTGTCAAAATGAAAGGTGGCCGCCTTTCATTGCGTTGTGACATATTACATACAAAATTACCACATTATTACACATGAAATAGGAGAACCTGAGCATTGCCCTATGTGGGCATGAATGATGTACGTGTCAGCTGTGGAGGGGATCAGGGCAGACTGGAGTTCATCATTCTACCCACACAGGTCCTGCCATTGTCCGGAGGGGGGGTGGCTTTTTATAAAGCATGAATCCATTGTAATGCTCCAAAATAGTGAGGATCATTGGGCCGTGCAGTGCAGGAAGCACTGTTGCTATGGTAACAAGTTCTGTATCATTTTTTGTGTGTTTCTGTAATAAAAACCTATATATATATATATATATATAGATATATATGCATTACTTTCATCATTAGATTATGGTACCTTCAAAAAGCATTGCTAAGCTTTTTACCTCAGAATCAACAGTTTAATTTCAGACCGGGTCAGTACCAAAATGATGATCAGTATTATTCCAGATGTTTTTTTCGTGGCCTTTGTGAATTTACTGACAGTCCCAGCTCAATAGATAGTGACAGGTGTCTACACTATTAGTGTCTACTACAATTAGTACTAATTGGTACCTCTATTGGCAGTAGAGGTTGGCTAGGGATTTAATGGAGATGAGAGATGAACATGCTCTCTATGAGTTCTTCCTTTCTTTCCCCAAATAGAGAGGAAAACACATCTGAAATAAGTCTTCATGGTCAAAGTAAAGAAGGAAGTTTCAATATTTATTACTTGGTTTGCTCCTGAGTGGTGGCTTAATGGAAGCATTCAATCTCTGAGACTTCCAATTTGGCACTTCTCAGGTGAAATTTTCATTACTAGTCTAATTTTTTCCAGGTGCACTTCTGCAGCTGCGATGTATTGTGCCATAATTTAGCACCTGCAGTTCTTTCTAACAGCAAGAATTTCCAGCCAGGAAAACAAAGGTTGAGTCCAGCCTTGATTTAAATATATAAAATTTAAAAAAAACAACCCTATCGCAAAAAGAGCAACAACAAAGTGCTTTTAAAGAAGGTTTAATCAAGCAAAAGTGTTAGCAATACAATACTCTTTGTTGATAAGCTTTAACAAAAAGAGGAAGGAATCTCCGTGTGTTGCATTTTAAAGGATTTTCTACAAGACTGTTTGTTTGCTTAATTGTTACTCCCCTTTGTAGAGAAATCTCACCCATTTGTTAATTTGTTTCTTTTCTTCTTATGCCTGACAAACAGCTCTAACCATGTTAAATTGTTTGCTTGTGATAGGGGAAAGGGTTTTATCATTTATGCCTGTGAAGTTAGTTGAAAGTCTTAGAAACGTGAAATTTATAGTAAGTTCAAAACAGGCGAATTACACTCCAAGTAAGTGTTGGCAGCTCTTTATCTTTTCCTTGTTTCCCATATTTAATTCCACCCTTGAAAGATGGAATATGCATCATTTCCCCATCGTCTCTCTCTGGTTCACATTGAGTGAAGTGTTTTGAATTAATTATGTTAAATTATTAATAGCTCAAGATTTGAAAACATTACAGGATTTGAGCAATGTTTTATCAGGCAGTAGCTGTATGATAATTCTGACGTTTTCATAGAGTAGAGTACACTTCCAGCTGATAGGTAAAAATTATGACTATATGCTGAAAGCACTGAGTTCAGTTCATTGTGAAGCATAATAAGGTAATGCACGTTTAAGCTGCATGTTAGAAAAAAGCTCCTGTTAATGAATAGACTCCAGGAGAAACAATGAAAGCAGAATTTCTTAGGTCATGTAAAAGGAACAGTATAGATCTATAGAATACAAAACAGCTCCATATTGGTAGGGACACGAATGGCGTAAGAATACTTTTCTGCATCATTCCTGTTATTCTAGTCTTTTTTGTCTTTTCTGCTAATTCCTGTGTTTTTCTTCCACCAGCTATTATCTGATATATCACCTCTATCTGTCAATAATTAACTGACAGCTAACTTACAGTCCATTTGTCAAGGAAAATGGAAAATACTGTTAACACTAGGCCCTCAAAACATGGCTTCGAGCTGCTAGAATTATTCTAGCAAATACAAAGTTTATCTTCTGTTAAATCTCCCTGACATTTTAACTAGGGCTATAAAATAAATGGTCATCTAAATCAAACTGTATTAATTTCAAGTATTATTTTGAACCCATTTTATGGCTCTACAACCATCCAAGAGCATTCAAGGGAGAGGCGAGACAGCTGACAAAAGACCCTAGAATTAGCTCTATAATTATTTGCACGGGGAAAATGGCTTCTTTCCACAGTCAGAACGCAGTATACTTCTTGATACATGTCACCAGCCTCGTGTAACAAACCCTGTGGAGGAATTAAAGAGCCAAGAAATATAGGTTAGACTCACAAAACACACATCGGCACTTAGCACTCATTTCAGTCCCCCCAGTTTGCATCCTGCCTCCCCTGCTCTGACTCTGGCTCCCTGGCTGCCTGTGCTTCCCTGCTGGGAGCTGGGCACCCAGGATTAGGCCACCTGTCCACTTGGGTAGGGACTTATGCCATTTCTCAGGAGAATTTTCCTGGGGTTGACACAGTTCCTGTTTCTTGGGTTAAGCAACCAGCCATTACAAGAGTGGAGGGGTGCCTAACTTTCCTTAAGCTGATTTTGCCTTGCTCTGATACCTGAAGTCTCCTGGCGTATAAGGTCTTTGCATAGAAGCGTTGGCAGGTGGTGGCTTGGAACCTGCTTTTGTCACTATATGGAGAAGCCTCAGCCACCCAGCTTTGAGCTGTGGTTTCCTTAAGAAGGCAAAGTGCCTAAAAGCTGTGTGTGGCATGACCTAAATCTTCCCAGTGGATCCAGACCCATCTGAGTAACAAGCCTTAGTATAAGAGACAAAATATGTATACATCTGTCCTTGTATAGCTAACCATAAAGGATTGTATTTCCTAAGGTATTTAGACATCTGTTGAGTCATGTAACTGCTAAAGTGATTTTCAAATGTACCTTAGTAGGTTTGACAGCCAGTTCTTATTTCAAAGAGTTCTTTAGACAGCCAGTGAGATATTCAAAGGGTTTATTTATTTCTCTGAGTATTGTACTGAAAAACCCAGCCCAGACTTTTTTGCAGGGAGAAGCACTAGGCTGTTAATATGCATCTATAACATTAAAGCACCCATTCACTATCCATTTTATAATGTATTCTATAAGTCTTGGCATCTGATTCAGTGTTCACAAGGACTCACACAGGACTGGTCTTTGCCAAGAGGATCTACATATTCTTCAAGAGAAGCAATTTCTTTACTTTTCTTCTAGCCAGTAAGTTCAGGTTGTTTCACCACTTTCACCCTTGGTAGCTGGTACTTCAACCTTGTCCTATTCCCAGACCCTCCTGTACATTAGACATTTCCCAGCGACCCAGCACAACCAGTTAATCTTGAGAAGAAGTAGAACCAATACCTTACTTTTGTCTCCCAGCTTATATAATACCCACACTGGAGCACTATCCTTTTTCTGACACCCCAACCTGATATTTTTGAGGGGGGAAAGAAAAAGGGGGGATTTTTTCAAGGCCTGTAATTTAAATTTGCTGTCATACTACATGCAGAAATGCAGGGTGTCATAGCTCTTTTCCACTTATGTTGTTACTTCACAGTGTCCCAAGCTTTTGTGATGCAATCAGGATACAGGCTGGTAGAACTGAAGCAGTCTGCTCGGTGGTTGCCTTTAGTTCAAGTTCTCTCTGTCTTGTAATTAGCTGGAGTGAATACATCACCCCAGCAGCACACTGTGCACCACAACATGCTTTGGAACGAGGTGCAGGACTCTAAATAAAAGCATTTTACTCAGGGTGCCAAAGAGGTTACTGTAGATGCAACACCGAAATTCACTTATTATAATCCTTCTTGCCTAATTAATTCCATTGATACATTCAAGTTCATCAGAGTTCTGTTGACAGTCTTTAACAAAGGGTTTTTCTTTTCCTTTTTTTTTTTTCTTTGTTTAAACTGGAATAGTTTTATTAGCTTGTTTACTTCAGAACAACATGCCACCTTTGATTAAACTCCATGTGGATTTATAACTATGTCCTCCCCATGTTTCTGTGACCTTTACGGCACATCGGATAAAAATAAAAGGTCATGGATTCCAAAAGAACTGGTTCTAATAATAATGTCAGGCAGGCTCCCCAGAAAGTGTGTGAGTGTGATTTTCCTTCTTTCTTTTCTTCTTTTCTTTTCTTTTTCCAATCTCTCTCTCTCTCTTTTTCTGCTTTTTCAAAGTAAGATGAAAATTAACATGAATAAAATTAATGGTTTAATTTTGCAGGAGAAAGGAGAGGGTTTACAGTGCTCCACCAGGGAAAAGGGCTTTTGTCTTTGTTGATGACCTAAACATGCCTGCCAAGGAGAAATATGGTGCCCAGCCTCCCATTGAACTGCTGCAGCAATGGATTGACCATGGCTACTGGTTTGACAAGTGCAATAAATATTAATTAGTGTGCTTGGCTACAGAGGAGTAATGATATACACTGTTTCTCTGAAGCGTTAAATTGTAGTGTTAGTCTTTTATAATTCCTCATCTTCTCAGTCACAACAGGAAAACACTCTGAGTTACATGACTCCCTGTACAGGAAAAGGAATAAAGGCTTATATGTTGCAGTGAATTACAGCATGAGAAAGCCAAGCCTATAAGGGAGAAAGGCACAACATGCATTTCCATGTTTTTGAGAAAACACCGTCAGTATTTAAGCCAGCACAAAACACTTTCAAATAAATTTTTAGTTCCTGGTTGTTAAGGACTGAAACAAAACAATTTGTCTTTCAGCAAACGACTTCGAGGTTGGAATGCAGCTGAAGATGCTTTTCTAAAGCACAGCCAGCATTTAGAAGAGTGTATAACAGACTCAGGCACTCTTCTGCATGATTTGTGGTAATACTGGTTGTTAGAAAGGCTTCAAATTCTCCCTTGTTTATGTCTCACATATATGAACATTAAATAAGTATCTATTGTTTAAGAGTGAGCCTACTTAATGTGCAGCTTTAAGAAAAAAAAAAAAACTAAATTGGAAGAGGAGAAGTAAAATAGCACCTAGTCTAGCACTTCACAGGGCTCAACTATTAGAAAAATGTAACCATAGTTTATGATACACTTAATTATATACACCTAAGATATAAAGCAGCTGCACTTTACCCAAAATAATGGGCTGTTAATTAAGAACTGGTGCTTCTTGCATGATTTATTATTACTCTAGTTTGCAATTATGCTTAAACCTCTCATTAGACACATTACTGTACTGAAAAATCTTGTTTTCTAGTAATGCATGTTTAACATTGTATTACAACTTTACATGGCAGTCTCAGACTGTGATCCCTCTGTGCTTTTCAGGAGAGAGGCAGGAAAGTTGACAGGTACTGTCTGCATTTCAGTTGGAACTCCTACCTTTCTCTTTACCCTAAATCAAATAAAATAAAGGCTTCAGCTTTTCTATAGTGCAATACAAAAGAGTAAGGAAATAGAAAATGAGAAATGTGGGTGTTTTCAAATATGATGTTTTCTCAAAACTATAGAAGCTTTCTTAATATTTTCAAAGTGAATTTGCACTTGAAGCTTAAAGCAATAGGTAGAACATTTTTACCATTTTATACTGAACTTGGGATAGTGCAATTGAAATGCATGGAATTTTGCTAGTCCAAAATCCCTTGTTTTCTAACAAATACAGCAGAATTTCTTTCCTTTTAGGAGCAATAAGGTTTTTCATTGTCAGAAATGCTCATCCTCCCCTACCCTCTCTATAAGCCATGAGATGGAGGTTAGGAAGAAGCAGATGGGGACAGCAAGAAAACAAACTCATGCCATTTGAAACACAAAGGTTTTGCTCCTTTATATACTCAGAATTGCTTGTGCTTGTGCGTGCACCTTGTCACTTGTCAGCCTGTCTGGATGAGCAATATACACAGAAAGAACAATTCCAGCAAGATGGTCTTCACTGGATAAAAACAACAAAGCATCAGTTACCTGGGAGGCAGGAAGACTGGCATGTTTTTTCCCCCAATGACAGTTTATAACAAGCAAATATTTGCTGATAATGTCTGACAATATAGCCACAGGAAGAAGCAGATGAGGTAATTCTAGGTAGTATCCTTTACTGTCAGAGGGAACCATGGCTTTCTAAGGTGATTAAACTGTTGGTGGCAAAGCCATTGAGGATGCTAAATAGGAAAGATTTGCTAGTAAAAGACCCACTACTGCCTCAGAGGCTGCTTTCTGCCACACTATCTGCGAGGTAACTGCAGACAAGGAAAAAAGTTCCTGATTTCATGCAGGTAAGAAGTCACAAGGAAATCGTCCTCCTGTGTTTTCATTACCTGGCAGCTCCTGCTCCCTGAGAACTTGTGAACCAGTTTTTACACAGCAATTGCAGTCTCAGAGATGTCAAAGCACCCCAAACACAGAAGGTGTGACCCCAGTGAGGGATGGATGGGGTGGTGCAGAAGGGGCCCACATGTTGTGCGGTGGGGTATTTGGGGTGGGATGGCTATGTGGGACACATCAGAGAATCTGAAGCTGTAGAGCTGGATGAAGGGGTGAAAGGTCCCTTGGTTCCCCAGCCTGTGAAAGAAGTAATTTTTATTCTAATAAATATTCAAGAGAGCTTTGCAACTACTTGCCTGGACATTCTGTTTCATGGCATATTTTCATTTCTCTACTGGTCTGTCTTTCTGTAAGTTTCAGTCTTGTAAAGATCCCCTTCCAAACTGCTGGAGCCCAACATTCCAAGCTCAGACTACTTTGAACATTTCCAAACACCTGTGTCAGAGGGAAAAGCAGATGGCATAAACTTATTTATACCAGAATTACTCCACATGAAGAGTCCTCAATTAATTGCCAACTGGATGTTAGTAGCTCCATCACCTTTGCACTATCCACACAGGGTGAAGGAGCAGGAGCCAGGACTTCATATCTGACCTCTGGAATAGCCTTCATCTGGCAGAAGATCACAGTTGAGGCTCCTTTGAGGAAGCTCCCTTCATGGCATAAGCAGCACAGCACTCTTTAAAGGGGATAGTGAACGGCCAGAAGGAGTTAACAAACATGACTCATTTTCTTTCAGCTAAGGGTGTCATGACTTTTAATCTCCTTTCTGGGAATTTGTTTAAAACCTGTTGTGAACCCACGGGTACACTTATGTTTCCTCATCTAGGTTTATTTGTTTGCATCTGTGTGTATCCCTTTCAAGCCTACTGGGGGTTTGTCTCGAATACGCTAATGAAATGCTTAGATGAACATGTAGTTGCCCTGTGCAAATGAGGTGTAGGAGGGGAAATCACAGTGCAGTAATGAGGGAAAGAAGATCTAAGCTTACTTTTGGATGATGAAGCCTTGCTGGCTGGAGCCACATGTATAGCCAGCAGAAGACAGGTGTACTCCACAGGAGAAGCAGAATAAATCTGATTCTGAGCAGTATCATTATCCTTTTGTATCCACAGCACGTTCGTCCGTGTGCTCATTCGTACATCTGTTGTGTACCAAGGTCTTTGTACTCCAGCAAGCCTTGAGTTATGTAAGCAGTTTCAGGTCTACACCTAATAGACCATATGTTGCAAACTGGCTCTGAAGTGCCAAAATAAGGAACATGAAACAGAAAGCTGAACTGTAATAGGAGTGAAGAAATGCATAGGACGTGTGGAAATGAAAAGGAACAAATCCTGCCTTAAGATACATACTTAGGTGAGGTGGGTAGATTTTCCCATGATAACAGAACCCTGTTTTCCTGATGCAAGGATGAAAAAAAACCCACTTGTTTGAGCCTCTTCCTGTTTTGCTTTCTTTCTCATTTGTCTTCCTCCCTATACGTGAGCCTTGATTGCCCCATTTCCTGGCACTGTCCCCGATAAAAATTGTATTAAAAAGGTTAAATTTAACAATACAGCTGAGTCTGATTTCTTTCAGAAGCAGGTCCTACAGCCAATGGACAGTCTTATGTCCTCATTTTATATAACTTAAAAACTATGGCTTTTCCATGATGCAGTTTCAGTGGTGAATGAGAAACTTAGTTGGATGTGTTTCTTAGATGGATCACTCCTGATTTTGGAAGTTTTTTTCGTAAGGCAGGAATTGGCCTTTGAACTTGGTGGGAAGGAAAGTGTAAGGGAAGAATTTTATAAAGGAAGATGAGATGTGTTCACTGGGTCCTTTGTAGATCATATGGGTGTTTGAATTACTGGGCTGTTTGACTCGACCAGTCTGAGACAGTCATGTTCACCTCCAGGTAGAGTAAGAATCTGTGGTCCCTCCCAGGGCAGGCAAACACTTGAACTGCAGCTCTTGATGGGGATGAGCAAATGAAGGTATGGCAGCCAGACAAAGATGACAGAAGGCTTTCCTGACACATTTCTTTCCCAGGTATCCCATAAGGCCCAGGAGATATTACACAGCACAAAGGTCAGAATTCTGGCACATTCTGTGCAGTATTTTCCCTTCCTGTAAATATCACACAGGTATCCTGGTTTAATCAAGAACCAGCTGTTCATCAGTCCACTTGCTTCTAATCACTTTAAGGAAAAAGAAACAGGACATATGTAAATAGTCATGTCTTTCTTTCTTTCTCTTTTCCTCTGTGTGTGTATATATATATGTTTAATTGTAGTTAATATAACATCATACAATAGCAAATAGATCTCTGGATGTTTGTGCCATTTTATGTAGATATGAACACGGTAGGGAAGCAGTCCATCATGTGGAACTTTCCATCATAACAGTTTTCATTGAATCAATGGGTTTTCTTTCATTTATTTCATTAGGAAAAGTCTTTTCCTCCTCCATGCCCGTCCCTTAAGAGTCCTGTGGCTTTGTCTGAAGGCTGCAGCAGAGTCTAACCCAGAGATAGCTGCAGTCTGTTCATATTGGCAAGGGATAAAATATCTTAACTCACCAGCCATGGCTGGTGAGGACAAGAGGTCTAGAGCATTACAGTTTGCATTGCAGACCTGTGCAACTGTACTCAGAAGAGACAGGCAAATGCTGCTCTGCCCTGGTGTCAGGGCTGAGCCTGAGGGTGGACTTCCTTCTGCCCCCACTGAGGCTCATGAGAAATAGCTTGAAGCTACTGGAAGGGCATTCATGGCAACAGAGGGCTTTGCATGAGCTGCAAATCCTGCCTAAGAATCTGTGCAAATGCTTGGTTGTCTGTGCCATTGTGTTACCTCTGCTGCTTGTGCTGTCCCAGTTAAATAGTGTTACCCAAGCTAACTCATTTCATATGGGTTCAAGCATGTCTCTGGAGACAGGAGTTACAGCAGTGTCTGTGGAGCAAAGCAATCCCAAGGATGTACACCTCTGGGGTTTGGGGTTTTAGTTCAGCTAATTAACAAAAAAAAATGTCATGGAATGTGGAAAACTTGGGTGGAAATTGACTGACTTATCTGCAGCTTTTCATCATTTTTTTATCTGCAGCTTCTACATCCTGTCCCTATAACAACCTATTGTCCCTAACAACCCACTGTTCCTCTGCTCCTACTCTGCCAATTTTACCCCTTGCTTTCTTTTCAATGTCTGTTTTTTTTTTAAAAAATGAACTCCCCAAGTCACATTTTTTCAATTTTAGATATAGCATTTCATACTTCTCTCTCTCATGTGGTTCTGAGAAGTCATAGATGTGAAACCAACAACATTTGGTCCCTGGCAATTGTCCCTGCCTTCTCCAGGCTGAACTCAGCATTCAGTCCCCAATGTGGACAGAGAAAATAAGCTGAGCTACCTGAGAAAGAACTGAACTGTTGCAAATGGTTCAGGATCCCTGTAGAACACAGAAGAAGAAAAAAATTTTCCCCTTACTCCCCATGTAATAGATACTATGAATCTTGCTACAAAAATAAAATATTTCAGCAGCTTCTGAAAATGTAAAATTTATTATTCCTTCATGCAGTCATACTCATCATGAAGTTAAATTTATTTATATCGTATTTTGAAAACTACCACAAAAATAGGAAAAGAAAAATATGTTTCAGTCCTTTCTTGGATTTTAGGTTTTGGAGACTATTTACACATGGCAAAGTTTCAGAGTTTTAATCCCCCATCATCTAATGCGCTATTTTAGAAGTATGGAATGGAAGAGAGTGCACCATTCTTCTGTTGATTGCAATTGCCCCTGAGAAAGCTGGTTCAAACTGCATAAAGGATAGGAATGGGGAGACAAGATTCACATCAGAAGCCCCTTTCTTTCTCTTGATTTGCACCTTGCCACAGAGCTTGCAAAAACCTCTGTGTACAAAGAACTATAATGGAAACAGGCTCATCTCTGTGGATTCCTTAATTTCTGATTTACAGGAGATTTGAATGTACTTGTCCATCCCTGCCTATCACCATAAAGCTTGTGTAGTCTGTAAGAGATTTAGATGAGGTTTTTTTCCTCTGTCCCTCTTCTCAGTGGCCTTGTCACACACAAATCCTTCCTTACATGATGCAAGATGACACCCTTTGTGCTGTCCTGGTCGATTCTTCAGATAGCTACAAGGCAGTTGCTGATTGTTTTGTCCCCTCGAAGGCAGCATCCAAAGGGCCCCTTGGTCTCTCACACAATCAGTGCAAAACTGGGCAAGAATTCTAGCTGCACTGTTCTCTCTTCTTCTCTTGCTCTCAATTTCTTTCAGTTTCTGTAATGTATTGTACCCACCACTTTTTGTTACTTCCCTTGATATCTTACCATCCCTCTATAGCTTGAAAACACAGACTCCTGGACGTCACTGATGAATGAACAGCACTTAAAAGTTATATATAAAGTCCAAAATTATTGTCTCTGAAGAGATGGTTATTTCTACTCATTACATCAGTGCTCTTGGATAACAGTGTAAGCATTTCAAAAGAAAACTGAGATACGCTAACAAGACCGTATCTTCAGCCCTACCACAATTATTTTAATCTTATTACTCACTGAACAGGACCCTCAGTGTCAGACATTTTTAACAGCAAGAACAAAATTCTTGCCAAGAAATTAAGGTGTTTCTTCCAAGAATTAAGGACTATCTTGTGATTTAAAAGAAATTAAAAGAAATCCTGATAAACAACACAAATCACTAAAATGAGTAGTTGGGAAATTTTTAATAAATCTTTTATACTGAAAAGTGATTAAACATAATAATATTTTGGTTTTCTGGGTTTATTTTTTTCCTTTTCAATTTTTAAACAAAATCCTATATAATTACTAACTCTGTTATTGCTCTACTAATACCTGCTGTTTTATTTCCTAGTCAGAAGTTCTGCAAACTCAATAGTATAATTATATATGGCCTTATACCATATATATAGCCTTATATATATATAGCCATCATGAAACACACACTTCGAGTCTGAATCTTGTTTACTTTCCCCAGTGTGTTTTCATGTTCAGTCCAGGAAAATTTCAGAGGTAAAGAAGGGGGCTGACTGTAGAGAAAGGTTACACGTTGGTAATTTACTTTTGAAATGAAACATTTTTGATAAAATGGCAGCCAGGTTTAAAAGGCCAGTCTGCTTACAGCCTCATAACGTGGTGGGGGATTTGCACGAGTCTTCTTAGGAGCAAAGCAGCACAATGTGAAGCCATGAATGTGGTACAACACTGGAACAGTTTCCCACAAAAGTTGTGGGTGCCCCATCCCTGGAAGTGTTCAAGGCCGAGCTGGATGGGCCTTTGTGCAACCTGCTCTAGAGGAAGATGGTCCTGCCCACTGCAGGAGGGTTGGGACCAGATGATCTTTAAAATCTCTTCCAACCCGAACCATTCTGTGATTCTATGATTCTATGAAGGACAGGTTTGTTTCACAGCCCAAGAAGAAAGGACACAGAAGGAGCTCCAATGGCAGAGGAGAAGATGCCTCCTGAATGCTTTAAAAGAGCCTGATGCTTTAAATTGATAAGTAAACTGAATCAGAGAACAGCAGGTAGAAGTTGGGTTACTTTACATATATATATTCTTTATGCAATCTTTATGTGGCAGAGCAGTGTGGTTAGAAACCTCTCCAAGTCCTGTTGGATATCTTGATTATTGCACATTTGTGGAGAATTGCATGGCAAATCAAAGAGCCTGGAAGTCTTGTACAGTGGTGAGGTCTTGGGTTCAGCAGTGAAAGGTGATCGGTGGTCCTGAGAGCATGGCAACAACACCCTGTGCCCCTGTCTCTGCAAGGGGCAAAAGGAAGCCTGTGCAAAGGAATCCTGACAAGAAATCAGAAGACATGGAGCTGCCAAGCACAGCTGAAGCATGAATAAACATTTATATTCTTTTTATTTGAGAATTCTCACCAACTGTTAATAGTCATTTGCAGGGGAAAAACAGTTGTCCAACTAACACTGGCAATTGGCAATCTTGTGTGTCAGCAAGGAAAAGCACATCGATCTCTCACCCCCACTCAGATTTTGCTGCCCCTCTCTCACTGCTCTCTGCCTTTAGCCCTGCAAGGTTGGGGTGGCAATCAGACTGTCAGACAGCACCACGTTTCAGATCACAGCAGTGACTCTCTGTCTTCTGCTTTTTTTCATGTGTGAATAGAGCCGTGCAATCCTCTCACAGCAAGCCATAAAGAAGCTGAACCACCAGATGGACTGGTCTAGCACCAGTCACACTGCACTCTGCTATAGCTCAGACTTCATCAACTTTTGCCCTCATCCCAGTACTCCCCCAGCCTCCCTTCCCAGGGTATTAGTTTTATAACTGGAACAAAAATGTGATGAGTTTTTCAAGCCTTCTGACCCTGAAGTCTGGGCTCTTTCCTTGCCCACTGTGCATTTTCAGTTGAAATTCAGCAGCAGTATTTTGGAGAACAGAGTTTCAGATCTGTGACATGGACATGTTTTGATGATTGAGCTACATGCTGCTATTGTGGTAGGGTGTTGGGAGAGGGGGAAGGGGATACTAAAGGAAGAGTTGCTCTGAGAAGAGACAAAAGAGAATGAGTTGACCAAATTGCTGCCAGGGCTATTTAAACTAAATAAAAGAAGCAAGCAAAACAAAAGCAAGGGACAAGTACTGATTTTCAACAGGGAGGCTGCAAATTTTTTTAGTAAAAAAGGGATTAAGTCTCTGCTCTCTTAGACTGGTGTAGCTGTGGGCAGTGATGATGGCAAAGGCACCAAAGCAAAGTTCCGTAGGAAGGAGCCAGCTCCAGTTTAGGAACAAGGGAAAGAGGGCAGCTGGACTAGTGCAAACATGGCTGCATGTGCAGACTTGCCCCTACAAGTGGCACTGCATGTCACAGAAAAAATGGCCTTTACTGGGGAAACTGCCCAGTGAACTCCAGTGCCTTGGAGGATGCACGTGGGTGAAGCACATTCTCCTGAATGGTGGGTCTGCCTGTCTGAAGGCAGACAGGAGGATGGGAGAAAGCAATTATTCCTTTAATGTTTTTCTCTGTCTGATTGGCAGACCAGAAATTAGGCCTGTTCCAGTAATTTCTCTGAGAATGCAAATCTTAATTTGCTGTTTGTTAAATGCTTAACTAACGTCTGAGATCATTATTTTAAACTCCAGCTGCCAGAATAAACACTGTCAGGAATCCATTTGCTTTAGAGAATAGCTGTTCCTGACAGCAGCAGAGATGCAAACAGTTACCTTTCAATACCAGGCTGTGAAAAGCTCAACCCCCCCAGCCCAGCCCCCCATTCTCATTTGCAGTAAACAGCATCACCCATCCTTATTCTGTGCTATGACTCTTTTCTGCTTTCTGAGGCACACTTAACAGCAGAGGGACAGCATGGTGTGCTGTATGCTCTCCATTAAAGAGAGTTTGTGGTGGGAGAGCAGGCAAATTCATTGGGTTTGAGGTTTTGGCAAGGACATGAACGAAAAATTAAGTCGTTTTTGGTTTTGATGTAGGAAGGCAGGGGTGTGGTACAAGTCAAGGACAAGTTCTTGGTTGCAGCTATGGCCCCTCCTGGTGGTAGAAGACAAACAACTCTCCCCGTCCTCTTTTGATGGAATCTCCACAGATGCCTTCCCTAACAAAAACAGAAGTGTCTTTCCTGTCAAGCTCCTTTCCTCAGGAGCTGACTGAGCATTTTGATGCAGAGTTGTCTCTTTTCTGAAATCTTATCCAAGCATAAAAGCTTAGCAACCACGTATATTCTTTTCTCTGACCATACTGACAAAAATATGAGCCAAATTCTGTGTCAAGGATTTGCGCCCCAAGGGAGTGAATGTGACTTCTGCATCTGTGGAGAAGTAAGAAAACAGTACTATGATGATACGATTTTTCTAATAAAGATAACAAAAGGCCCTCTTAGGCATTCATTAAAATAATTTCTCAATGGTTTTCAGGATTTTAAGCCATGAATAAGCTATTTTCTTATATTATATTTAGGTCATAACCAAGGTCTGTTCAATGTGTTATTCTATATCCAAAAGTAACTAAGAGGGAGATTTTAGATGGGAAGAAATAATACTTTCACTGTAGGCAAATGCAGCATGCCCTGCTAAGCTCTCAGCTAACTTGATATATAGCCCTTTTCAGAAAAAGGGAATTGTCTCTAAACTGTTGCCTTATTTTATCCTTCAGTGGGAATAAAATTGGCCTTTAAGAATGAAAGATTTTAATACATCTCTATTACTATACGGTCTCCTAATTGGTATTGATCTTCCCTGTGGTACCTGAAATGCAAGAAATTATTTCAGCAGGATTTGAGCTAACAGAAATGGGAAATGGAGAGAAAGATTGACACCAAACAAGGTGGGGGGGAAGGGTAGGGACTGGCAGCATGTATGGCTTCATCACCAAATAAAGAAAATGGTTTTTATAAGGGGAGCAAGTATAAAAGAATCTGAGATTGAAATGGGGATGATAAATAGCTTTAGTAGGAGAGAAAAAAAATATGGAGTAAGGAAAAAAATTAAGAGTCTCTAAAGAAAAAAGACATCTTTTTAGTGAGCTAGCTAGGTGAACAAGCTTTAAGAATGAGGACTTGGTTGGGAACTTAACTCATGTCCAGCAAGATCCAGTGAGGTGCTACAACACCCTGTTGGAAGGTCAGAGGTTTTGGAAAAGAGCCAGTGCCAGAACCCTGCCAAGAAACACCTCTGCAGGTGGCAATGTCCTACAAAGAGGTAAGATTAAAAGAATTCCTGAGCTTAGTTGAAGCATATCTTGGCATTTTTATTTAATTTTTCTTGCCTCCAGTTCATTCTATGAAGTTCAAAATATCTTAAACTCCACTGTGTCAAAAAAGCAGAGACACACTCATCAAATGCAAGCAGAGTTTGACAACCCAATGGGCTGCATACAAGATAATATTGTTTACTAATAATAAAATCACAAATGTATTTATCTTTCAACAGAGCACCAGGTAAGTAATTAATTAAGAAGCTGATACATACAGCTTTCTTAAAATGGAGAACAGCATTAGTTCTGAAATGTAAGATTTGTAATTTAGTAAAGATATTCAGCATTCTGTGGAAAGCCTAGTTGATTGCACTTTTTCAAAAGACTAATCCCATCCTTGTAAACAGAACAAGGTAATAATGAGGCTCTCTGTCACTGTGTCACAGTAGAACACAGAGGCCAAAACTTCATTACACTCTTTTGACTCCCCTTCCATCAATATGAGAGAGATAAACAGAGGCACCCAAAACACTCCCATCAGTTTCTGGGTGTGTTATTTAATTGTTTGGTGAAAAGTTCATCCTTTTTCAGTGATGTTGGAGGGAAACCACTGAGACAGGAGAACCCTCAAACATGAGCAAAGTGGACTGCAGATAATTTTTCACAAAGTGGTATGCAGCTTTGATGTGCAGGTCTTAAACAACTTGAAAGAGGTGCTTTTTTTTTTTTTTTCCTGTTTAGCCTTATTTGTATGTATTATTCATCCACGTCCTTTGGCACTTGTGGAGTCACTTAAAAGAAAGTACTGCAACTAGTTGCTGAGTTTTGTCTCTGAATTATTTCTCTTTGCCAGGTAAACTTCAGAGTCTCTATGTTATTTGTGACTAATGTGAATGCAAAGGGAGGGAAAGGAGTTTTGGCATGCACACTCAAAAAGGAGAAATCATATTTTGCAAAGAGTCAGAATATCAGAATATCAGAATACTATTTTTTTCCCCCCCCACAATCAATGCAGTTTCTGCCTGTGGAAGTCCTTGTTTCTGGGCCCTGACATCCAGCCAACAGAGGGAGCACCAGTTTAATTATAAAACCCAATCGCCCCCATTGCCCGTGTTGCCGCTGGCTGCACAGATAAGAAGGTCATTATGGAAAAGCTGTGCAAGCCTTTTCCCCTAAGAACTGGTGGAGGACAAAATCTTTGCCAGTGGTACAAAAAGGAAACCTAGTGAGGAATCATTTACAAGCCATTGTGTGCATGTGGCACAAAAAAAAAAGGGGACACAAACATACACAAACACACAGATATGAAGCATTGCCCATTAAAACAAAGGGTGTCTCCCAGGGAGCAGCCCAATCCTGGAGTTCAGCTGCTACCCATGAACAAGCAGAGCCCCCTGAGCCAGGGCAATCTTGTATTGGATCTGGAGCCATCTGTCACCTCATCTATTAGAACTGGTTAAAAAAAGGATGCAATTCTTTGCAGAGTCCTTCTGGTGAATTTTGGCCTTTTTTTTTTTTTTTTCAATGAGGACTTAATTGTAAATCATATTTATCCAGTCCATAGGTCTGTCACTCTGCATGGTAATATGGTTGTAAACTGCAACTGTGAGCTGAAAACCAAACTGAGCCAAATGAAGCTCTGCATGCACCTTTGTTTTCTTCTTCCTAAAAAAGGTCTTTAGTATTGTTTTGACAGGCACTTGTACTTTGAGATTTAAACCCCCTCAATGTTTTATCACGTTCAGGGTTTACTTGCCTGCATTATTAACTCAGGTTTATTTTTTCCATAGTTCTGAAGGAGAAATTAAATACATCAAATATATATATATATGTATGTATGTATGTATGTATATCTCCTAAGAATTAAGTTTGTATGAAATTGGGAACTTTTAATTAGGAAATTCTCTGGTCCTAAAATCTACTAAAGAAATGAATAGGGACACTTTTCACAGAGGAGTTGCAACACTAGGGAAACAAACATGGCTGTATCATAAGAGCCCTGTGGACACATTCATCTGTTTATCCTGGGGGGTTTTTTTTGGTTTTGGGTTTTTTTTGTTTGTTTTTTTGTTGTTTTGTTCTTTTGGGTTTTGGTTTTTTTTGTGGGTTTTTGTTTGGTTTTTTTTTTCGGGGCAGGGGGGGTGGTGTGCAGAGCCCTTCATAAAATAACACAAGTAGGGGAATAAGGCCCTGAGGTAATAAGACAACTGTATATGGCCAGCTCTGAGAAAAAGCTTTGTTTTGTTTGGATTTTTAGTGTTTCAGAAAAACCTTCCCTTCTGCTGACTAAAGGATTACATCTCTGGCTTCTCTAGCGTAGTTTTCCAGTCTTTCCTGGCTGTAAAGACTCAAAGAGCCCTTAAAAATACCTGGAAAACATAAAACAAGAAGCAAAATGGGGAAGATACAAACAGGAGATTGGTAACGTAGGACATAACACCAAAGAACAATGAAAATGGCAGACACAGCCATACATGGATTAAAAAGAAAGTAGTTTTGTGCTAAAGTTTTATTTCCTTTTATCACTTCTTCAAATTGTTTCCTTTTCTCTTATGTTTTGATTACATACATATTTATTCTGTAGACTGATCTGACTTAAAGCTTCTCTGGCTTGGTTGTCTAGAAAAATGATCAGAGGGCAGATGTTTTTAACTCTGGAAAGTTTTCTTTCACACACATTTATCACTCTCCCTGGAGACCAAGGACACAAGGAATGGGAGCTACATCCAAGCTCACTTTATCACCAAAGGATTCCTAAGAACTGCACATGCTTCTAAACAAGATCTGGCTGAACTCTTGACTGACAGGCTAGAGCTGCTGTTTGATATCAGTGTATCCAGCTTCCTGCTGATAAACCTGAGCTCTAATGTGGTGCTTTGAAATACCAATATAGATGTACGTCTAATTTTTTTTTTTTTTTTTTTTTTTTTTTTTTTTTTTTTTTTTTTTTTTTTTTTTCTTTTTTTT